>OZ012741.1:364536191-365018691 GCA_963859935.3 Lathyrus sativus
ATTCACATCATATACTCCACTGTTTGTTAATTACAAATCCCAGGTTACCAAACTTTCGTTGAAACTAATCCAACAGCTCAAGTCAATACTTCTCGTCAACAGAAATTCAAAAAGGCAAAAAAAAGTCACTAAATGCTACACAACACAATTGTAATCTCCATACACCTTTTGGTTGCAGCCACTTGCGATATTTCAAGCCAAACCGCATTCACAGTCTTGACTTTCCACACACACGTTATGACATCCTTCAGCCACTACACAACTTGTCTCCAATTTATTTGCTGCACTAAAACAACAGTTGTTACAGCAGTACATCCAAGAGGAGAAATTACAGAAAACTCCCAGCAAATCCATCGCCAGCCTTAGCCTGCACAATGACAAAAAACTCAATGACCCACTCCTCACAAGTGCTCTGCAGCAAGAGGACATACGGTAACCTTCAGCCTTGAAAAAGCTGCAGCAAATACAAAAGCGAAAGCAAACACAGCCAACACATACCATGTAACCATACCACAAAGCATAGTTTGAAGAAGCTGTTGCGGAAGCGACAAAGTCAAAAAAGACCACGCTAGAATCATTCTTACGAAGCGGTTATGCAGAATTTCTACATCACCAACAGCACAACAACACGCAGGTCCCATGCATTTTCACTACAAAATTGGCAGCAACTTTAATTCTGCAACATTTACAAATATGCGACCCACCATCAGCCTTGCCTGTAAAGAACAAACACTGTGTACGCATCAATACAACACAATGCAAAGCCTGCTGTAAAATTGGAGGTTACCGCAACACCAATAGAACGGCATGACATCGCAATAACCTTCATAAAAACATATAGGATGCATACCTCGAATGGACAATGCGACCTGCAATTCTTAAATACACCATTCTCACAACCAAACGCTGCAAAACTGCGGCACCATCACCATGTACCTTCTCCTCTTTAATCCCCCACGCGAACCAGACGACGAAGGCTATTCACCCACACCAACTGGACCCCCACACACCATGCCTAGCAGCAACTTTACTCCTTTACCATCCAAATCTAGTGATTTGAGCACCAGTGTATGTTTGACCAAAAGACCATCCAGCTGGAGCAACATTATTGGAAACAACAGTTCGACCATCACTTGTAGTAACCTTAAAAGACAAGCTTTGACCATCAAGATAATTGTTACTCTGCCAGTTCTGTCCCCAGCTCCTTGACATAGAAATCCAACCAGTTTTTGACCCTTTGATGAAAGCCGCATGTACATCACCAGCACCACCAACGTTTGTAATAAGAACAAGGTTGAAGTAAGAATGTCCATTGATGGTGAACCTTGTACCCCCTTTTCTCCTGCAGGATACCCTTCTGTATGATACAAGAACGATTCCAGCTTTGTATTGAGCAATATGAAGAAAAACAGGTTGAGCAAGATCAAAATGTTGGAGAGGAGGGTTACACCAACCACCTGCGTTATTTGGTAAGGCATTGTTTGGTGGACAGAAGTTGGTAGCAGTGACCACAATGGAACCAGGAAGGCACCATTTATGATCACCTGCACATTTAATTTCATAGCAAGAACCACAGCCTAAACCGTTGTTGAAAAGTGTTGTGCTCAAAGCAGCAGTGTTGGTTCCATACCCTTGACTGTAAAGGTTACCATATCCACAAGCCCCACCCATTGTTCCTGATGCATCACTGCCTCCATAGAAGGTAGCATGAGCATTAGTCCACCCTTCAGCATAGGCTTGCCCATTGATAACTCGTTCGAAGTGAATGATGAAACCTGCAGAACACAGCAAAAGAAAATTAGAACAGGATTATGGAGAATGTCAATGGCATTATGAAGATCCTCTCCTTGGTGATGTTCAGGTGTGCCTTGAAAAGGAGTTGTTGTTTTCTCTCTGCTGACCTGCATATGACCAAGTCTCACGTTAACAAACAAGGAAGATGGTCCACATGAAATCATGTTGAATCTGTGCATATGGGATTGCCTACAATGAAATTGAACCGACGACGAATTCAAAGATAGCAGTTCAGGCTACATGAGTCTCTTACCAAAGGCAAGGATGATTCTACTCGTCTGCGGGAATTTTCACCCAGTCTTCATCACATCATGACCAAGTTGCCGTCTGGTATCCATTGCGCAAGTTAGAACTCTTAATACCTTCAAACAACAAGCAGCACACGAGAAAAGCTGGCGCAAGCTTGTTGTTGGTCTTTCTCCCTGTCGTATCAAACCCGTGTTATGCCGAGCGTCCCGTGAGCGCATACATGATTAAGAAATAAGAGTGATTAGTACAACAAAGATCATGTATGATTCAAAGCGAAAAATTAATTGGAAGCATGTACAAGTAAATAACACGGCAGAAAATACCACACAGTGAAAAGCTCAGTGAAAAGCTCAGTGAAAAGCTCAGTGAAAAAATCAC
The DNA here is from genome assembly GCA_963859935.3 of Lathyrus sativus. Classification (NCBI taxonomy): domain Eukaryota; kingdom Viridiplantae; phylum Streptophyta; class Magnoliopsida; order Fabales; family Fabaceae; genus Lathyrus; species Lathyrus sativus. The sequence goes on from OZ012741.1 coordinate 364,538,613, forward strand.
TTTTACTAGCCGTAAAATTAGAGGTTATATGATGTTGTAGTAAAATGTTTTCACCTCACTACAGACAAAATTGGTACTATATCACCTCAAGCCTCTGCATACTCTCTCCATATAAAACCCCGTGGGAAGTGACAGCAAAGGGGGGGGCCTCCAAACCCTAGTCACAAAACCCAGCAGCCTCCAAATGAAACCCTAATCCTCCTCCAACCATCAACACAAACACAAACCCAATCTGTTTCCAACACTCAAAAGAACAGATTCTGCAACTCAACAACCATAATCGATCTTCCTTTTTTCTGAACCTCACCTTCCAAACCTCCCTTTCAAAACCCCATCGGACTCACCACTTTCCTCTCTATTTTCTTCTAAGCTGAAATCACTCACCATAAAGCCCTCTCCGATTCCAAACTTCAACTTTCCTTTCTTCATCAGAACTCCCATCTACCTTCTTCAAACTCGCCAGCCTCAACACTTTCCTCCCATCAACAACCATAACAAAACGCAACAGTTAACTCAGATCTCCGAACAAAACCATTCCAGCCTCTGAAACTCTTTTACAAACCGTAACTTCAATCATCCAACTTCAAACAACCCGTGACCTCCATTTCTTCCAGTCAACAGCAAACTCCCACCAGAACCTCCATCAGCCATAAATCTTCTCCGAAAAACCCTTCTGAACCCCTCCTTTAATATTCAAATTCGACAAAATCCCGGCAAACTTCGAACCTCCATCGTCTTCAGCAAACTTAAACCCACATTCATGGCCACCGTTAACAACCCAGAAACCATTTCTCACCATCTCAAAACCCATCCAAACCGCAAACCTGCTGTAAAACACCAACAAAATGATTCACCATTTTCTCAATCCTTTCATTATGAATGAATCAATCGGCTTCTAATAATCCCTCCTTCAAGCTTCATCTTCTTCATCCTTCTTCAAACAAACCTTGACCACTACTATTCTTCCTTCTTCCGTTTTCGAACAGTAACAACACAACCAATCGAAAATCATTTTCCTTCTCCATTTCCATCATTTCCACCTGTAGCAAAAAATAGAAACAATATTCTTCTTCCCTTTCAAACTTTTCCTTCGTAACCCATCAAAGCTTCCAACTCCATAACCGAAACCTACACGAACCTCCATCTTCTTCAGCCAACTCGAGCCCTCTTCTACCTCCGTTCACAACCCCCAAACACTCACCATGAAATCGAAACCGTGACACACTCGTACCACCTTCATAAACCCATTAAACCCTACATCCATGAAACCCTAACTTTGTCCCCAAATCCATCTTCGTTACGACCTATCGCGAAACCAACCCATTTCTCTTCAATTTCTTCCAAACACCATGAATAACCACACTCCAAAATGAAATCACCAAATCCAAACAGAACCGGAAGTAGAAATAGAGTGAACAGAGAGAGGTTGGAGTGGTTTTGTTGAGAAGGAAGATGCAGACACAGTGAGACGGAGAGAGAATGAACGAAGGGTGAAATGTGAACGATGAGAGGGAGAGGTGACGGACCGTTGTACATGGAGAAGAGGGTGTGGGCTTCACGTTTTTCACTTTTGTTTTTTATCCTGAATTTATTTTATTTTTGTTAAAAAGATGAGATTGTTTTGGGTGGCTTGGGCTTCAAAAGCCCACTGATTCTCTTCTGCATACCATGATTTTTGCTAGTATACCCCTCAGTCCTTTTAGGGCCTCATGGATACAAGGCCCATGCGCCAATGCTGCCACACTCCCCATTTTCATGTTGCACCTCTAAGGTGATTTTGTTCTTTACGTTAGCTTTTTTTATTGTAAATTATTGTTATTGTAAATTAATTTCCTATTAGAGTTTTAGAGTTTTCCTTTTAGAATATTTCTTTTAGAGTTTATATAGTTTTTATATCCTTTTTTTTAGGAGTTAAATTCTATTCTTCTTTTGTATTGGGCATTTCTTCCCATTTTCATCTGTTTTTTTTCGGGTCGATGACGAGACCTCCGTAATTCATTACCAGTCAAATCATTGATGAGTAGTGTTGGATCTGAGACCACCTATTTTCTCTCTTCGTCACTTGTCCTGACTCGATTCAAAAACTTTGTCAAGCAGTTTTTCAAAATCAAATCATCTTCGTATTGAGTTAAAAGAGGGGATTAAGTGTAGACTTTCTTCTTCTCCGAGTATTGGGATGCCCACTGTAGTGAGGGTGGTTCCGACACTCGTCTTTCAATACAAAGACGTTTCCCATCCATTTTCGAATCTCATCTCCTTAAAATCAACCCTTTGTGTTGAGCTAAAAAGAGGATTGGGTGTAGACCCCTTCTTCTTCGAGCGTAGGGATGCCCACTGTAGTGAGGGTGGTCTCGATGCTCGTCCGTCAATACAAAGACGCTTCCAACATTTCCTCAATAAAACCTCGGTCTCGTATTGAGTATATTTTCATTAATAAATTAATTTCTCCTTGTATCGAATTAAAGAGAGAAGATTAGGTGTAGACCTCTTCTTCTTCGAGTGTTGGGATGCCCACTGTAGTGAGGGTGGTCTCGATACTTGTCTTTCAATACGAAGATGCGACTTTGTCCACCACCTCTCACTTTCACAACTTCCTTCCACAATTTTCACACCTAAAACCTCGGTCCTGTACCGAGTGCATTTTCAAATCTTTTCACAACAAAAACTTGAATGGTCGTGGAGCGGTTAGGCGTAGGCCTTCTCCTATCCCGAGTGCTGACGTTTACCGTAGGGTTCTCTGTCGCAAAGCACTTACCATTCAAAACCAAAAACATCTTTAATAAGAGAATGAAGTTCTCTTTGTGTTGAATTAAAGAGAGAGGATTGAGTGTAGTCTTCTTCCTTTCCGAGCGTCAGGATACTCACTGTAGTGTGTGTGGTCTTGATACTCGTCTTTCAATACGAAGACGCTACGTTCGCCACGCATTTTTTACAAACAAAAACTTTGAGATAAAGAATTGGGTACTACCCGTAGGGGTTACTATCCGAGGACCTATCTCGCCCCAAAAACAATTCAACCAATCAAACATGACACCTTGCCTCGCATGGCGAAAACCAGTCTCCTAAAGGATATGTTATGTCCGTTCTACCGCAAACAGGTACGCCTAAGTCTCCAACGAGCGAGCAGCAAAACACCTAAACTGCTAGAACGCGCGCGATAACATCATCCACACAAACACACCGGTTATCCGCACCGTAGGCACGAACTACGTTGCTCTGATTTCTCTTGCATGTTGAGAATACGTAGGCATAGGATTGCAATATCCTAGCGAGCACCCTTTTTCTTTTTCACCCTTTCCCAGAAAGGCATGCTACGTCCGTTCTACCGCAAACAGGTAACGCCTAAGTCTCCAACGAGCGAGCAGCAATACACCTAACTGCTAGAATGCGCACGATAGCATCGCCTACCAGTACACCCCGTTTCCCCGCACACCGTAGGCCGAACTACGGCTGCTCTGATTCTTTACTTCTTTTAAGTAAAGATACGTAGGCACAAGGGCCACAATCCTTGCCGAGCACATTCCCCCTATATCTGTAGTTCCCCGAACTACGTCGACTCTGACTTTCTCACATCTATTGAGAATACGTAGGCCTAGGACCGCGAGGTCCTACCGAGTCTGTTCTTTCTCTCTTCTTCCCCGTTACCTCTCTTTCCCTGTTTCTAACCCTTTATCTCTCTCCCTTTGGAACACACTTTTATAGCATAATATTTAAGCAGATAAATTCACACATCGACAAACAAAAGGTTCCCATCGAGTACGATGGATGCGAGGGGTGCTAATACCTTCCCTTCGCATAACCGGCTTCCGAACCCGTTCATGGTTGCGAGACCATCTTATCCATTTCTTTCTTAAAGGTTTTCTCGATATTTTCCTTTCCCCTCATGGGATAAATAAAGTTCGGTGGCGACTCTTCTGTCCTTTCTCTTCGCCTCCCCGTCGTTGCGCGACGCATTTTTCGAGTAGCGACAGCTGGCGACTCTGCTGGGGACCCCTAGCGAGCCAAGCCTAGTTTGTTTGTCGCATGTTTGATGTATTTGCTTTTATTATTTATTTGTGTTCCTTTCTAACCTGTGGGGTTTATTTGGGTTGGTTTGTAAGAACAAAAGCTTTCTACCTGAGCTTTCGAGTATACACTAAGATTAGGAGGTGGTTTCTTTCTGATTTGCGAGACTTAGGACTCGTTGAGTTGGATCGAATCCCACCGCTCAGATAGACCCCTTTGGGATGATTATGTCTTACGTGTAGTCGTAATGGCGTTTTTATTCCCAACTTGGGAGTCCGTGACTCTGAGGACCTTTTAGAACCTTATTCCAAAGGTTGCTAAAACATAACTCTGTGTTCATCCTTTTGAAAGAATTACCGTCTTACGAGTAGTCGTTCTGATGGGAAACTTTTGAGGGTTAGTGCATGGGACTTTGTTTGAAAAGCCTTTTGGAATACCCTCTTATAAACCAATAGATAGCCCACCCGAGGGGAGAGATACCTTTTGTTGTTGTCTTGCAGGATCTGTGACTTTAATCGTTGTTGTGGATCTGTTCTCGTGTGCACCCATTGCATTGCATTTGCATAAGCATATCTGCATCATTTTGCATTTTCTTCCCTGACCAAGATTCCAAGCTCACCCATCCTCTATTCATAACCCGCAGTTGATTTCCCGACACTCCCATTGAACTTGGGAGAGCTGTGAAGAGTTTGAAGCAAGAGGAACGTAGAAGTTTTGAGAAGCCAAGTCAAAACAATGCAAGCTGGAGTAGCTATGTCAGAGAACGACCGCCAGAATGTTGAGTCCCCACCAGGGTTTACTGTGACGAACAATCCACTGTATGATCTTCCGCTGGATGGCCATCCTCCGCAAGTAAAAGTTCCAACTCGACCCCCGAGGATGCCAAAGACTGATCCCATGGAAGAAAAGCTTCGCACCCTCGATGAGACAATTCAGGCTATGAGAGTGTCTGATATGCTCGGCCTTGACGCTGCTAATATGTGTCTAGTGCTAGACTTGGTGATTCCTCCAAGATTCAAGATACCCAACTTCGAGAAGTACACCGGCTTTAGTTGCCCGAGGCGTCATTTGGTGATGTACTGTCGAAAAATGACCCCTTACATTCATGACGATAAGTTGATGATCCACTGTTTTCAAGAAAGTCTGAGTGGGGCATCATTAAGTTGGTACACAGATTTAGAAAGGAGTCATATCCAATCGTGGAGGGACCTAGCCAGCGTTTTTCTAAAGTTTTACCAGTTCAACCTAGACACTATTCCCACCCGCATGCAGTTGCAAAGTTTATCTCAGAATGAAAATGAATCCTTTAAGGGATATGCACAGCGGTGGAGAGAATTCGCAACAAGAGTGCAACCACCACTCTCAGAAAGGGAGCTGATTGACATGTTCATCAACAGTTTGCATGGTTCTTATCTTGAAAGAATGGCTGGTTGTACGACATCAACCTTCTCTGACCTTGTGATTGTAGGAGAGCGCCTCGAAAGTTACCTCAAAAGTGGACAAATCCAGGACGCGTCAGGCAGCCAGGCCAGTGAGATTGAATCTTTCGATGATTTCCATGAGGAAGAGAAGGATGAAACCAGCGCACTCATAGCAAACGTTGAGTATTCTCACAATGTACCAACAAAACTCTATAGTCCCTCGTCTACTCAACAGGCATCATTACCAGTGCCATGTTATCCTCATGGACAATCGGCCATGCCTAAAGCTTCATCCCATAAGCCACGGGTCGCTCCTCATGCAAATCAACGAACCCATAGCCGAGGTCATCCGAATCAGCGCCGCGATCAGAATAGGCCCAACAACAACTTGGAAAGAAGGACTATTCCTCTTCATTCGGTCCCTATGTCGCAGAGTCAGCTTCTCCCATATCTGATCCAAAACTCATTGGTGGAGCCTAAGACTCTTAAGCCTGTGCCAGAACCTTATCCTCCGGGGTACAATCCCAAAGCTCAGTGTGGATATCATGGTGGATCCATGGGGCACTCGACTGAAGAATGTAAAGCCTTCCAAGCAAAAGTGCAACAGTTGATCGACAAAGGGTACATATCTTTTCTAGAAGGAAGCTTGGTTGTCCATGTCAACCTCTCAGCTGTCTAAACTCGAATATTTCAAGGGTCATTTCCAGAAGCCAGTGGTCTAGACAGGCAGACGCCCTCAATATTGGCAGTCCTTGAACGCTTTTATCATTTGCATCTTGTAGTTTATTTCCTGTTAATTGCTACTTGTGTTTAAACATTGTTGTTTTGAATGGTAATATTAATGGAGTTATTGTGCATTTTCTGAATCAGTCACGTCGTATACACTCATTATTTCCACTTATCACAGACACATACACTTTTTATCCACTCCACTTTATCACTGTTGTTTAGCAATATTGGAGGAAGGATGACGAAAACGAAGTATCCATAATTGCAAATCGTATGCTTTCAGACATAATCTCGTCCATGATGTACAGGCATTGTTTCAAATCCCCTAAACACCGGAGATATAAGGAGTTAATCCCTAGTCAACCACTTCGAGCCTAGAAGTAGGAGTTTCTTCGAGTATTTAAACCCTTACACTCAACCTGGGGCAGGGTAGTTGTTCAGTTAACCCAATCCCGCATTCAAATCAACAAAGCAAAAATCCAAAAGACAAGATGGTCATTCATCAATGACCCATGACATGGCAGTCACAATCCTCCAACAAAATCCAATCAAAAAATATCAAAAGCCTGCTAAGTCAAACACCTCAAAAGGGGACTTAGGCAAAAACCAGGGCTATCCCGATGGATCTTACAAGCAAAATCAGTCCATGCAAAAGTTAGGGATCAATAAACAAAAGCAAAAGAGGTCCTCAAACCCTCAACAAAAACAAAATAAGATTCAGTGATCACCCAAAAGGGTCACTGACATCCATCAAAATAAGGTGACTGTCATCTCAAGCAAATCTTGAACCATCAAGCTTATACCGTCAAGGTAAGCATGCACAGAATTAACTGAACGTAGGTATGGAGATCATTAAGAAGAAAGGGTGGGTACGAATATTACTTTGAGCCTAATATCCTTTATTTTATGAACCGTGAACCAGACCACGTTATAACCCTCGAAAGACCTAATTGAGGCGAGGTTTATTCTGGAAGCATACTATTGCGAGGTTGCGTAACCTGACTCCTCATGTATTTGCTAATCATCAGCATTGGTATTATTTTCCTTGCTATATATTTTACACCAATCAAGTTAGCACAACATTTGGACTAATGGTCCATTCGTCTCACTATCACGACACTCAATAAACGACAATTCTTTTTTAAAAAAAAAGTCGCATGAACTTCGCATTAAAATTATCATTCGTGAATAAACAATTTTAATTGCAAGTCAGTGGTTGGCATTGAGGAAATTCTAACATAAAGCAATCAAACAGGACTAGACTATTCAGCAGTCTGGATCAGAGTCGAGCATACTTTGTAGCCCTATGGAACTGGGACATTGAGATCCAAGAATTTGGAATGAGTCAGTCTGAGGCAATCCCCAAACAACGGTTGATTATGGGGCAAACCATTCCAGAAGCGGTTGATCAAGAGTGAATTATACCAATCAGGGGCAGGCCACTCAGAGTTTCTTTGACTTAAGGATAGATCCCTCCAATGTTCAATCAGGATAAGTTAAGTCGCTTCAACGCTCTTTCAAGAGCAAGCTACTCCAAAGAGTATATTGAAGCCAACCACGAGAATCGGTTGATCAATGTTAAATCCTTTCGTGGTACAAACTCTGGGGCAAGCCATCTCGAGGTCGTCTCATTGCAAGCTACTCAAGCAATTTCATCCTTATCAACAATTGTTAAGTTCAAAATGAGTGTTGGGGAATCATACCGTCACCTCACCCAATTAACCTTAACCTTCCAAAAAGGCCTTGCTGTCATTGGATCATTCATCCCACAACCTAAACCTATCAAAACGAATCAAAACCTCCAAAGTCCAGTTCTCGTCTGGCAAGCCTGAATACCAGTCCCATCTGGTCAACCCCTCGCTGAATACCAATTCCCGCTTGGTATATGTCAGCTTTCAAACCAGTCCCATCTGGTCAACCCTTCGCTGAATACCAATTCCCGCTTGGTATATATCAGTTTTTAAACCAACTCCCATCTGGTCACCCTTCCTTTTGGCCTACCATTTAACCAGCCTACCATTTCACCAGTTCTCGTCTGGTAAACCTCATTCCAAAGTCCAGCTCCCATCTGGCAAACTACAAAATCAACTCTCCTTTGACAGCTTAACCTTTCGCCAACCAGTCCCATCTGGTTTACCCTTCGAATACCAGCCCTCATCTGGTACTTCCAACTCAAAGTCCAATCAGCATTAGCAACCACCAAAGTCCACCAAGCTGGTGTCTCCAACCTGCATTCCCATTACCATCTGCGATCATATGCATCATACGCATTGCATTCGGCTTTATAAGCATCTTGCATCATACGCATACCAATATCATATCATGCTTCTCCAGCCCTTGCATCTTCGCGCTCTAGCATTCGCATTTGCATTTCCATTTATGGAACATCATTATCATTAAGCATCCGCATATGCGAGTTCAGATCCAGGATCAATCTTGAAGATTCCCAAGATCATCATCAGCCCAGTCAGGGGCATTCTCAGCAAGATTGTGGATGTTCCCCACGAAGTTGTACAACTTTTGTTGCGCAAACTCAAGAGCTTCAAAGCAACTATTAGCCCAGTCAGGGGCATTTCATTCAAGACTGTGGGCGTTCCCCACAAAGCTGTGCAATATGTGTTGGGCAAATCCAAGAGCTTCAACGCAATCAGCAGCCCAGTCAGGGGCGTTATCTGCAAAGGCTGTGGGTCATCCCACGAAATTCAAGAAAATCAAAAGCAAAATCCAGGCCAGTCAAGGACACATTTTCAAGACCATGGGTGTATCACATGATGGATTTCAACCTCGTGGTTAATCAAGATCTCCAAATCAATTTGGCCCAGACAGGGGCATCTTCAATAAATCATGGGCGTTCCCCAGTGAGTTATCTTCAGTAGACGTCAGCGATAAGTGGCAATCTCTTCAGAGAAGCTTATCCATCTTCAGTGATAAGTGGCAATCTCTTTAGAGAAGCTTATCCATCTTCAGAGATAAGTGGCAATCTCTTGGGAGAAGCTTATCCATCTTCAGAGATAAGTGGCAATCTCTTCAGAGAAGCTTATCCATCTTCAGTGATAAGTGGCAATCTCTTCAGAGAAGCTTATCCATCTTCAGTGATAAGTGGCAATCTCTTCAGAGAAGCTTATCCTCCTTCAGTGATAAGTGGCAATCTCTTCAGAGAAGCTTATCCTCCTTCAACGATAAGTGGCAATCTCTTCAGAGAAGCTTATCCTCCTTCAACGATAAGTGGCAATCTCTTCAGAGAAGCTTATCCTCCTTCAACGATAAGTGGCAATCTCTTCAGAGAAGCTTATCCATCTTCAGTGATAAGTGGCAATCTCTTCTGAGAAGCTTATCCCCCTATCATCCTTTTTGGCGTTAGGGTTGATCTTGTTTCGCTCCATCATCCTTTTGGTGATGGGTCTGACATCCTTTTGGTGTCATGACTAGCGTGTTTTCCGTTATCCTTTTGGTAGTGGATCCCTTACTTTCTTTTGATTTCAGAGCAGTGTGTGTGAGTGTACTATCATCCTTTTGGTGATAGGCTTGTCATTCTTTCGGTGTCAAGTTTTCTCTGTTAACATCCTTTTGGCGTTAGCAAACTTTGCGGGATATCCAATATTCCAATTCCCAAACTTTCCTTTTCTTTTCGGACAAATTCAGGGTCTTCTTTATATCTAATTGTCTTCTACCTTGAAAGAGTGAGCGCCATAGCCGTTCATCTTACTCGGTCTAAGCCAATTAGATAGGGGCATCTGTCATACCCCAAATTTGTCCTACTTGTACAACTTTCATTTAGTATATCTACTCCAGTTATTATTTACAAAAAAAAATCCAAAAAATGTGTGTTGCTTTTGCTGGTGATCTAAACTCCGGGAAATGTAAGTTTGGGTTGCATTAAATTAGGATGCATTTGAGGTTTCATTCTGAGGATTTACGTGCTAGTGATTTGATGAGACTAATTCATTGTCTTTATAAGACCGTTCACTCATATCCTCTTCCATTGTAATCACGGTATCCAATCCAATTGCTATTATCCACTTACTCGTTCTTTTAGTCATTTTTATTTCATTATTCACTTGAAATTAAATAATCCATTTGTAGTTTTTTTAATCCATATTCTTATACCAAATTTTCTTCAAATTCATTTGTTTCATTTGTTACTCTTCCATTACCCATTACCCATGTTCTCTTCCCATTTGTGTATCTCATCATAAAGATTATAAAGAGATTACTATGCCCATTTGTAATTTCAAAATACCATACATTACACAAAAATCTACAAAAATTTGTCTTCATGAAAATATAGTCCACAAGCCATATAATTCACATCATATACTCCACTGTTTGTTAATTACAAATCCCAGGTTACCAAACTTTCGTTGAAACTAATCCAACAGCTCAAGTCAATACTTCTCGTCAACAGAAATTCAAAAAGGCAAAAAAAAGTCACTAAATGCTACACAACACAATTGTAATCTCCATACACCTTTTGGTTGCAGCCACTTGCGATATTTCAAGCCAAACCGCATTCACAGTCTTGACTTTCCACACACACGTTATGACATCCTTCAGCCACTACACAACTTGTCTCCAATTTATTTGCTGCACTAAAACAACAGTTGTTACAGCAGTACATCCAAGAGGAGAAATTACAGAAAACTCCCAGCAAATCCATCGCCAGCCTTAGCCTGCACAATGACAAAAAACTCAATGACCCACTCCTCACAAGTGCTCTGCAGCAAGAGGACATACGGTAACCTTCAGCCTTGAAAAAGCTGCAGCAAATACAAAAGCGAAAGCAAACACAGCCAACACATACCATGTAACCATACCACAAAGCATAGTTTGAAGAAGCTGTTGCGGAAGCGACAAAGTCAAAAAAGACCACGCTAGAATCATTCTTACGAAGCGGTTATGCAGAATTTCTACATCACCAACAGCACAACAACACGCAGGTCCCATGCATTTTCACTACAAAATTGGCAGCAACTTTAATTCTGCAACATTTACAAATATGCGACCCACCATCAGCCTTGCCTGTAAAGAACAAACACTGTGTACGCATCAATACAACACAATGCAAAGCCTGCTGTAAAATTGGAGGTTACCGCAACACCAATAGAACGGCATGACATCGCAATAACCTTCATAAAAACATATAGGATGCATACCTCGAATGGACAATGCGACCTGCAATTCTTAAATACACCATTCTCACAACCAAACGCTGCAAAACTGCGGCACCATCACCATGTACCTTCTCCTCTTTAATCCCCCACGCGAACCAGACGACGAAGGCTATTCACCCACACCAACTGGACCCCCACACACCATGCCTAGCAGCAACTTTACTCCTTTACCATCCAAATCTAGTGATTTGAGCACCAGTGTATGTTTGACCAAAAGACCATCCAGCTGGAGCAACATTATTGGAAACAACAGTTCGACCATCACTTGTAGTAACCTTAAAAGACAAGCTTTGACCATCAAGATAATTGTTACTCTGCCAGTTCTGTCCCCAGCTCCTTGACATAGAAATCCAACCAGTTTTTGACCCTTTGATGAAAGCCGCATGTACATCACCAGCACCACCAACGTTTGTAATAAGAACAAGGTTGAAGTAAGAATGTCCATTGATGGTGAACCTTGTACCCCCTTTTCTCCTGCAGGATACCCTTCTGTATGATACAAGAACGATTCCAGCTTTGTATTGAGCAATATGAAGAAAAACAGGTTGAGCAAGATCAAAATGTTGGAGAGGAGGGTTACACCAACCACCTGCGTTATTTGGTAAGGCATTGTTTGGTGGACAGAAGTTGGTAGCAGTGACCACAATGGAACCAGGAAGGCACCATTTATGATCACCTGCACATTTAATTTCATAGCAAGAACCACAGCCTAAACCGTTGTTGAAAAGTGTTGTGCTCAAAGCAGCAGTGTTGGTTCCATACCCTTGACTGTAAAGGTTACCATATCCACAAGCCCCACCCATTGTTCCTGATGCATCACTGCCTCCATAGAAGGTAGCATGAGCATTAGTCCACCCTTCAGCATAGGCTTGCCCATTGATAACTCGTTCGAAGTGAATGATGAAACCTGCAGAACACAGCAAAAGAAAATTAGAACAGGATTATGGAGAATGTCAATGGCATTATGAAGATCCTCTCCTTGGTGATGTTCAGGTGTGCCTTGAAAAGGAGTTGTTGTTTTCTCTCTGCTGACCTGCATATGACCAAGTCTCACGTTAACAAACAAGGAAGATGGTCCACATGAAATCATGTTGAATCTGTGCATATGGGATTGCCTACAATGAAATTGAACCGACGACGAATTCAAAGATAGCAGTTCAGGCTACATGAGTCTCTTACCAAAGGCAAGGATGATTCTACTCGTCTGCGGGAATTTTCACCCAGTCTTCATCACATCATGACCAAGTTGCCGTCTGGTATCCATTGCGCAAGTTAGAACTCTTAATACCTTCAAACAACAAGCAGCACACGAGAAAAGCTGGCGCAAGCTTGTTGTTGGTCTTTCTCCCTGTCGTATCAAACCCGTGTTATGCCGAGCGTCCCGTGAGCGCATACATGATTAAGAAATAAGAGTGATTAGTACAACAAAGATCATGTATGATTCAAAGCGAAAAATTAATTGGAAGCATGTACAAGTAAATAACACGGCAGAAAATACCACACAGTGAAAAGCTCAGTGAAAAGCTCAGTGAAAAGCTCAGTGAAAAAATCACTTTTACTAGCCGTAAAATTAGAGGTTATATGATGTTGTAGTAAAATGTTTTCACCTCACTACAGACAAAATTGGTACTATATCACCTCAAGCCTCTGCATACTCTCTCCATATAAAACCCCGTGGGAAGTGACAGCAAAGGGGGGGGCCTCCAAACCCTAGTCACAAAACCCAGCAGCCTCCAAATGAAACCCTAATCCTCCTCCAACCATCAACACAAACACAAACCCAATCTGTTTCCAACACTCAAAAGAACAGATTCTGCAACTCAACAACCATAATCGATCTTCCTTTTTTCTGAACCTCACCTTCCAAACCTCCCTTTCAAAACCCCATCGGACTCACCACTTTCCTCTCTATTTTCTTCTAAGCTGAAATCACTCACCATAAAGCCCTCTCCGATTCCAAACTTCAACTTTCCTTTCTTCATCAGAACTCCCATCTACCTTCTTCAAACTCGCCAGCCTCAACACTTTCCTCCCATCAACAACCATAACAAAACGCAACAGTTAACTCAGATCTCCGAACAAAACCATTCCAGCCTCTGAAACTCTTTTACAAACCGTAACTTCAATCATCCAACTTCAAACAACCCGTGACCTCCATTTCTTCCAGTCAACAGCAAACTCCCACCAGAACCTCCATCAGCCATAAATCTTCTCCGAAAAACCCTTCTGAACCCCTCCTTTAATATTCAAATTCGACAAAATCCCGGCAAACTTCGAACCTCCATCGTCTTCAGCAAACTTAAACCCACATTCATGGCCACCGTTAACAACCCAGAAACCATTTCTCACCATCTCAAAACCCATCCAAACCGCAAACCTGCTGTAAAACACCAACAAAATGATTCACCATTTTCTCAATCCTTTCATTATGAATGAATCAATCGGCTTCTAATAATCCCTCCTTCAAGCTTCATCTTCTTCATCCTTCTTCAAACAAACCTTGACCACTACTATTCTTCCTTCTTCCGTTTTCGAACAGTAACAACACAACCAATCGAAAATCATTTTCCTTCTCCATTTCCATCATTTCCACCTGTAGCAAAAAATAGAAACAATATTCTTCTTCCCTTTCAAACTTTTCCTTCGTAACCCATCAAAGCTTCCAACTCCATAACCGAAACCTACACGAACCTCCATCTTCTTCAGCCAACTCGAGCCCTCTTCTACCTCCGTTCACAACCCCCAAACACTCACCATGAAATCGAAACCGTGACACACTCGTACCACCTTCATAAACCCATTAAACCCTACATCCATGAAACCCTAACTTTGTCCCCAAATCCATCTTCATTACGACCTATCGCGAAACCAACCCATTTCTCTTCAATTTCTTCCAAACACCATGAATAACCACACTCCAAAATGAAATCACCAAATCCAAACAGAACCGGAAGTAGAAATAGAGTGAACAGAGAGAGGTTGGAGTGGTTTTGTTGAGAAGGAAGATGCAGACACAGTGAGACGGAGAGAGAATGAACGAAGGGTGAAATGTGAACGATGAGAGGGAGAGGTGACGGACCGTTGTACATGGAGAAGAGGGTGTGGGCTTCACGTTTTTCACTTTTGTTTTTTATCCTGAATTTATTTTATTTTTGTTAAAAAGATGAGATTGTTTTGGGTGGCTTGGGCTTCAAAAGCCCACTGATTCTCTTCTGCATACCATGATTTTTGCTAGTATACCCCTCAGTCCTTTTAGGGCCTCATGGATACAAGGCCCATGCGCCAATGCTGCCACACTCCCCATTTTCATGTTGCACCTCTAAGGTGATTTTGTTCTTTACGTTAGCTTTTTTTATTGTAAATTATTGTTATTGTAAATTAATTTCCTATTAGAGTTTTAGAGTTTTCCTTTTAGAATATTTCTTTTAGAGTTTATATAGTTTTTATATCCTTTTTTTTAGGAGTTAAATTCTATTCTTCTTTTGTATTGGGCATTTCTTCCCATTTTCATCTGTTTTTTTTCGGGTCGATGACGAGACCTCCGTAATTCATTACCAGTCAAATCATTGATGAGTAGTGTTGGATCTGAGACCACCTATTTTCTCTCTTCGTCACTTGTCCTGACTCGATTCAAAAACTTTGTCAAGCAGTTTTTCAAAATCAAATCATCTTCGTATTGAGTTAAAAGAGGGGATTAAGTGTAGACTTTCTTCTTCTCCGAGTATTGGGATGCCCACTGTAGTGAGGGTGGTTCCGACACTCGTCTTTCAATACAAAGACGTTTCCCATCCATTTTCGAATCTCATCTCCTTAAAATCAACCCTTTGTGTTGAGCTAAAAAGAGGATTGGGTGTAGACCCCTTCTTCTTCGAGCGTAGGGATGCCCACTGTAGTGAGGGTGGTCTCGATGCTCGTCCGTCAATACAAAGACGCTTCCAACATTTCCTCAATAAAACCTCGGTCTCGTATTGAGTATATTTTCATTAATAAATTAATTTCTCCTTGTATCGAATTAAAGAGAGAAGATTAGGTGTAGACCTCTTCTTCTTCGAGTGTTGGGATGCCCACTGTAGTGAGGGTGGTCTCGATACTTGTCTTTCAATACGAAGATGCGACTTTGTCCACCACCTCTCACTTTCACAACTTCCTTCCACAATTTTCACACCTAAAACCTCGGTCCTGTACCGAGTGCATTTTCAAATCTTTTCACAACAAAAACTTGAATGGTCGTGGAGCGGTTAGGCGTAGGCCTTCTCCTATCCCGAGTGCTGACGTTTACCGTAGGGTTCTCTGTCGCAAAGCACTTACCATTCAAAACCAAAAACATCTTTAATAAGAGAATGAAGTTCTCTTTGTGTTGAATTAAAGAGAGAGGATTGAGTGTAGTCTTCTTCCTTTCCGAGCGTCAGGATACTCACTGTAGTGTGTGTGGTCTTGATACTCGTCTTTCAATACGAAGACGCTACGTTCGCCGCGCATTTTTTACAAACAAAAACTTTGAGATAAAGAATTGGGTACTACCCGTAGAGGTTACTATCCGAGGACCTATCTCGCCCCAAAAACAATTCAACCAATCAAACATGACACCTTGCCTCGCATGGCGAAAACCAGTCTCCTAAAGGATATGTTATGTCCGTTCTACCGCAAACAGGTACGCCTAAGTCTCCAACGAGCGAGCAGCAAAACACCTAAACTGCTAGAACGCGCGCGATAACATCATCCACACAAACACACCGGTTATCCGCACCGTAGGCACGAACTACGTTGCTCTGATTTCTCTTGCATGTTGAGAATACGTAGGCATAGGATTGCAATATCCTAGCGAGCACCCTTTTTCTTTTTCACCCTTTCCCAGAAAGGCATGCTACGTCCGTTCTACCGCAAACAGGTAACGCCTAAGTCTCCAACGAGCGAGCAGCAATACACCTAACTGCTAGAATGCGCACGATAGCATCGCCTACCAGTACACCCCGTTTCCCCGCACACCGTAGGCCGAACTACGGCTGCTCTGATTCTTTACTTCTTTTAAGTAAAGATACGTAGGCACAAGGGCCACAATCCTTGCCGAGCACATTCCCCCTATATCTGTAGTTCCCCGAACTACGTCGACTCTGACTTTCTCACATCTATTGAGAATACGTAGGCCTAGGACCGCGAGGTCCTACCGAGTCTGTTCTTTCTCTCTTCTTCCCCGTTACCTCTCTTTCCCTGTTTCTAACCCTTTATCTCTCTCCCTTTGGAACACACTTTTATAGCATAATATTTAAGCAGATAAATTCACACATCGACAAACAAAAGGTTCCCATCGAGTACGATGGATGCGAGGGGTGCTAATACCTTCCCTTCGCATAACCGGCTTCCGAACCCGTTCATGGTTGCGAGACCATCTTATCCATTTCTTTCTTAAAGGTTTTCTCGATATTTTCCTTTCCCCTCATGGGATAAATAAAGTTCGGTGGCGACTCTTCTGTCCTTTCTCTTCGCCTCCCCGTCGTTGCGCGACGCATTTTTCGAGTAGCGACATCTATCATGGTGGTTTAAGTATGATCGCTTTTGTCCATTTCATCAAGGGGCGCCCGGTCATGATATTGAACATTGTTTTGCTTTGAAGGCCAAAATACAAAAGTTAGTGCAAAGCGGTATTTTGTCTTTTGAAGATTCTGGACCCGATGCCTCAACAAGTTTATTACCCAAGTATGAAAACACTGAGGAAGCATATCTCGGAGAATACTGTATCTCTGACATGAATTCAATGAGAGGATCTTTAGTAGATATGCATGTCAATTTATGTAGGCTTACCCATTATGAGTATAATCATGCTTAAAATTTGTTTAAAGAATCCTCGTGGATGTTCTGTTGTGAAGAAGGATCTCCAAGATATGTTGGATTAGAAACATCTCCATATCACTAGAGAAAGGATGAATGTCATAGTTCCGCATTTTAATATGCCAGAGCCAATGGCGATTACTTGCAACAGTAAGAAATCCTCTCCCGTGCCTTATGGATACGATGCTATCATACTGGAAGGTGGTAAGAACGTTCTTGTTGATGTTGCTCTTGTCGCTCAGATAATTTTGAATTGTCAATTACAATTTCTTCAGGGGACACACTAGAGTCATGCTCAAAGGAAGTTTAATCCAATCTCAATGACTTATAGTCAATTGTGGTCCTATTTTACCCGAAACTCGGTAATGGTACCCAGAAAGACCAGAGCCATGAAATCTCGTCCTTTTTGTTTCAATCCATATACTAGTTGTTCATTTCATGATGAAGCAATGGGGCATTCGATTGAAGAGTGCAAGGTTTTCCAAGAAAAAGTCCAACAGATGATCGATGATGAGGTGTTGACTTTCAAGGGAGGAAGCCCAGCTGTGAATGGAACACCTATATGTTGATGGATATGAAGACTCAAGAGAGTCCTTTCAAGTTGGTGAAATCAAGATGAGAACTCATTCCCAAGATCATCATGTTGTTTGTTTTTTTGCTTGCATTTGTTATTATTTCTTTGATTATAAAAGCATGATTTTCATGTAAGAACTTATTTGTTTTGAACGATTAATGCAATAAATATGTTTGTCTTGAAGAAATCCATTTGTATTCACTCATAAAATGATTTTTTGTGTTTTATAATGCCAACTTTACCCAATCTCTTGCTTTGATAGAGAATTGGGAGAAGGATGACGAAATAAAAAACGCAAGATCTCTGGTCGTATGCTTTTGAATAAAACTCAACTGATGATGTAAGGCATTGTTTCAAATCCTCAAACACTAGAGATATAAGGGAGATAGACCCTTGTTAACCCCTTTGAGCCTTGAAGTAGGATTTTTATTTTCCTTACATACAAAAACCCTCAATTTTTACCTGGGGCAGGGTAGTTTTCAGTTAAACTGATCGAGCTCTCAGACTCTCAAAAAGGAGGAGTGAACATTCGAGAATCCATTTTATATACTCCTCACATATTAGGAGGCTGGAAGTAAAAAAACCACAATGATTATCCCTCGAATATCTAAAGAGTGAGGCGGTCACAATCCTTTCAAAAGGGTCAAAATAACTTAAAGTCACACGACTTGTTCATAAATAAATAAAAAATGCAAAAATAAAAAGCCTGCTAAGTCAAAACCTACGAAGGAGACTTAGGCAAAATTAAGGCATCCCGCTGGACTTCAAAGTCAAATCTAAAGACTCCGTCCAGGAAAAATTTAGGGAATAAAAACAAAATAACAATAAAAGGAAACACGGAAAGCACAAACAAAGGATCACCAAGAAAAATCCTCAATAAATAACAAAGTCGTGTGATCAAACACCAAAAGCAAAAAGGTGAGTGACTGCCATGTCCAAAGCCTCAGTGGTTTCTCAACCATATCAAAACTCCTCTTGAGAGATGAGTGCTCGTGTCAGGTTAACTAAAGGTAGGATTGGAGAAAATCACGAAGAATGGGTGGACACAAATAAACTTTGAGCCTTATATCCTTTGTTTCTTAAGTTATGAACTAAGCCATGATACAACCCTAAAAAGACCTAATTGAAGCAGTGAAAGCGTACTCGACGAGATAACATTTCCTGACTCCTATGAGCTAAGCTCAAAAGTTGTGTTGGATTTGTAAAATTAATTAATTTCCTATCCTAACTAGTAATTCAGTCACAAGTTATTGTGATATCTTTTCAATAAATAAATAAAAAACTTCAAGACAAGCATGTGTGTTGCATTAGCAGTTTCAAAATTAACATTTTTTGCACGCTAACATTGCTTGACATCATAGAAGCTTGCATACGAACAATAATGTTGAGCTTAATCTTTTGAGACTTAAAACTCTGATTAAAAAAAGGCGAAACATTCCAAGAATGATCATATCTAAAGCCATGTTGCCTGAAGACTCTGCTGACCAGGGGCAAGTTTGTTTCCTAGTTGTTGCTTTCACAGACTAACCATCCCTAAGGGGGAAAGTTAGATGTTTCAGCTATACAAAATGCATTCAATTTGGGGCAGTTACATCAAGATTTGACAAATCTCTCCAAGAGTTGGAAGATATTGGAACATCTTAGATTCCAAGTTTTTTGTAAAATCCATTCACAACAAATGTGATCTTGGGGAATTTGAGAGTTGAAAATTATTTTATCCATTCACAACAAATGTTGTTCGAAATGGTGACCACCATGCAGTTCATCAATGTAAAGCTACTTTGTTCTCATAGCGTTCTTCTCTCATACCCCCAAAGAGCTCCTGTCTCAAGTGGCGTGATGATTCCCCATAAAGTCTCTACCACAGGTAGTCATGACAATTCCCTGGTGAATCTCCATTTCAAGCAGTTATGGCATGTCTGGTGCAAGATTTTCCCTATTGGTAGCCTAACCATCCGCCATTGAATTTCCTTGGCTTCAACCTTTCCAGTGAAATGAATGTTATTTCACTCCTCAGCAGACTTCTTACAACTTCAATCTTCCCCGACAAAGTGGATGTTTATTTCATCCCTATAGAGTCTCAACTCTGATATATGCAGCTATGACTTTGATTCGAGTTCCCCTAATGAAATGGATGTTTATTTTATCCCCTGTGAGGCCTCAACTATGGCATCTCCGGATAATGACTTCCTTTCAGTCTACTTCAGTTCTTAATGGATGTTTATTTTATCCTCTATGAAGTTTTTTTGATCATGAGTTTGATCATTTCCCAACGAATCTTTCTCATCCCAACAGAGCAACGAGATTCGTCTTGACAATCCCTTAAGTGAAGTCATGATATAATATCCCCAAGTGGATTGCTCTCTTTTCCCCATAAAAGTTTGAAACCTTGAAGCAAGACTGTGATTCTATGTGTGGCTTTCCATTCACCTCAGTGATGCTTCTATCTTGCGAAGATTGGCCGAGTATCTGCGACGAGATGTTTATTTCATCTCTGGTTTACTTCTCCTTGTTTATTTTGTCATGATAAGCATAAAATAACATACATTCATTCATATGGATATATGCATCAGTGCATTTTTTATTTTTGTGTTTATTTGTTTGTTTACTTTGGCTGTGTTTATCCCTAAGTGACTGGGTTTGTCTTCTCCCTCCAAGTAGAGTCGTCAGCCCTAAGCAGAAATAAAACATCCTTTCTAATTCTCTACTGAGTTCGATTCTCGTGGAATATGGTTACTTTAGTTTTCTTTTCCATTTTTGGATAAAGATAAACCCCAGTTGATTTCATTTCTCAATGGGTAGAGTCTTGCTTGATCGTTTCTCTTTAGTTATTTCCTGAATTGAACTTTGGTCCCTGTCAATCACAATTTTGAGTCTCTCTAGGCTTTTGAACCTAGATTGAGCATGCATTTATTTTGCACATTTCCCCCAAAAAGAATCTATGTGAGGATCACCATTGAATATAAAATATTTCCTCAACGGCAGTGTTACAACATTTTCTCAACAATTTATACCCAGACAACAAGTGGCAACTCTTTATTTGAGCAGCTTGTTTCATTCTCGGGTTTTTTATTTTGATGACAAATGGAAGTCTCCTCAAGACAGTTTGTCTATCCCTAATGAGTTTATCAATATTATCAACTTATCCTCCATCAAATGGCATATCTCCGAAAATCCATCTGAGAAGTTTGGTGAAGACTATACAAGTGTTTCTCTTTATTTGAGAATTCCTTATACAAGGACTTTATTTGCTTCAATGCAACTTCAAACTACAATAATGTTTCTCCTCAGTGATGTTCTCCCCAGTGAGTCCACTATTCAATTTACTTCCATCAAGTGGCATCTCTCTGAGAAGTTTGATGAAGATTCAAATCATCTTTCTCTTTATTTGAGAAGATATATTTTGCAAATCAACCGGCTTGCATCTTTTTTAGATCCCCGACGATGTTTTCTAATCTCCAGTAAATTATGGATCCCCGTTGAAGTCATAAATCTCCAGTAAAATTCCAATCCCCTATAAAGATACTCTCCCATAAGTATTCACCTTTCCAGGAAGAAACTGAGATTCGTTCGTGGCTTATGACCCAAGACGAGGGGAGGTTTATTTTACCCTTTTTAGGTAGAATACTTTATTAAAGAAGAAACTGAGACTCGTTCATAGCATACAACCTTGAAGCGAGGGGATGTTTATTTTACCCTTTTCAAAGAAGAAATTGAGACTCGTTCATGGCATACAACCTTGAAGTGAGGGGAGGTTTATTTCACCCTTTTCAAAGAAGAATCTGAGACTCGTTCATGGCATACAACCTTGAAGTGAGGGGAGGTTTATTTTATCCTTTTCAAGTGGAATACTTTATCAAAGAAGAAACTGAGACCCGTTTATGGCATACAACCTTGAAGCGATGAAAGGTTTATTTTATCCTTTTCAAGTGGAATACTTGATCAAAGAAGAAATCGAGACCCGTTCATGTCATACAGCCTTGATGCAAGGAGAGATTTATTTTACCCTTTCAAGTGGAATACTTGATTAGAGAAGAAACTGAGACCACTCCGTGACTTATGACCTAAGGCGTGGGGAAGTTTATTTACCCTTTCTAAATGAATCATTTAATTAAAGAAGAAGCTTAATCATATTTTAATCATGGAAGCTTATTTTGGTTATTACGTTTCCTTAGGCTATCATATGTTTGATAATAGGTAATATATCGTACCTTTTAGACAAATACCTTTGCTTAGGCTATTGTGTTTGATAGTAGGTGATCTATCCTTTCTAGTCTATTACCTTTACCCAAACTATCATCTGCTTGATAGTAGGTAATATATGTCTTTTCATTTCAACTGGATACCTTTGCTTAAGCTACCGTCTATTGGTAGTAGGTTATCCTTCCTTTCAAGTTTCTTACCTGTTGTTTAGGCTATCATATTCTTGGTAGTAGGAAATACATACCTTTGTTATATTTGGAGATACCTTGTGTTTAAGCCACCTTGAGATTGTCAGTTGGTAGTCTTTTTCCCAGTGGAGTTGATTTTTATCCCCAGTGGAGTTGGATCTTTTCCCGTGGAGTCTTACTTTGCTAAGTTATTTCTCACCGGATCTTTCATTCTTTAACTGTTTTGTATTCATTCCATATCATATCATATCATTTCATATCATATCATTTCATATCATATTATTTCATATCAGATCATTTCATGTTATAACATATGCATCTTGTGGTATCTTAGGGCAAAAAATTATGCATGTTTATATTTAAGTCTTTTTTATCGCGTCGAGACGAAGATTTCAATCTCTATATCTCCGGATAGAAGAAACTTAAATAGGAGCACCTGACATACCCTAATTTTTGACCCTAAGATTCTGTTATGCATCATCTGCATAGCATAACATGCACTTCATCTTGCATAGAGTCCGAAATGTCAATCAGAATATATTTATTGAATTTACACACAAACCGGTCTAAATTTATTTCAAAATCTGACCAAAAGCTGTATTTTTCGAATATCTTTATTTTGCGTTGATTATTTTAGTGTGTTCATTTTATTTTTTCGAGCAATTCTCTATCCGGATTTTTATTTCGTTTTTTAATCATTTTTATTTAAATAATTATTTAATTTATTTAGATTTAATTAGATATTTGATGTAAATTTTTATTTTTATTAATTAATTTTATTTTTAATTTGTTTATTAATATTTTCTTTTTAAAAAACATAAAAACATAATTTTTTATTTTTTTATTTTTTGTCTTATCATAAAAAAAAAACACAAAAATATGATTTTTAAATATTTTTATTCTTGTCTTATTATAAAAAACACAAAAACATGATTTTGAATTCATTTTATTCTTGTTTTGTCATAAAAAATATAAAAATATGATTTTTAATTCATTTTATTCTTGTCTTATTATAAAAAAAAAAATATTGTGTTAATTATTATTATCGTTCTTGTCTATTTTCTAGTCCTATATATATGCATTAGAAAAAACAAACAATGTCACAAAAGGGAAAAAAAATACTCATACCTTACCTTTCTCATATCTAAACCGCAAATTTTTTCATAAACCACGACGTGGCATCGAGAGAAAGAGACAGAGAGGGCAGCGACGCGAGGGAAAAGGCCATTTGAGAGAGGTAAAACTAAAAACACACCATTTATTTTGAAAAGTTGATGTTGCTTATAATGTCATGTTGTCGTGTCTTGTGTATATTTGTAAATGTAGTTTTATTAAGTTTATAATTTAAGTATGCGTCATGTCATTTATTTAGTCTATGTTTGTTCATAAATTAAGCTATAATATTTTGTGTTAAATTTATAATTGCTTATGTGTTACAAATGTGTGTTATTTGAGTTTATTACTTGTGTGTTGCTATGCAAATTTTGTATTTGTTATTTGGACATTACATATTTGTTTTCTCTGCGTAAATCTATTTGTATTTGCAGTTTTTTTGTTGTATACGCATTTACGTGCTAATTGTTTTAATTGTACCAATGTGAATAATTCATTTAACTTTTTAGACTTCATTAGTTTATCTTTTAAAATAAATAGTGTTAAGTTGTTGTCCTTTATACTCCCATGTTTCCTTTCATTTGTAGGAAGTGTGTGGATGGTTAAAGTGCATGTGTATATGAGTTAACATCATGTCAAGTGATAATAAGGAAAGTATTTATAAAAATATTTTGAATGTATTTATGTTGTATTACATGGTGTGGTTGCTCAAACATTGATTCTTTTTTTAATAATATTTTATTTTTCTTCTTTTCTTTTTTAATTGATTTTTCATAATCTAGAAAATTAAAAACATTTTTCTTGGCTATTTGTTAATTGTTAAATTTTGAAATTATTTTCTCTAATTAGTTTCTCTTTAATTTAATTCATATAATATTTTAAAAGTACCAAAAATATTTTAATTATTTATTTTCATTTTTTTTAGTTATTTAGTTATTTGTTGAATATTAAAAAATATATAAAAATATGTTGTAATTATTAGTTGATATAAATATTAATATTTAAATTAATTAATGATTTCTTGTTACACGTCTAAAGGAAGGATCTTGTTCTTGACTTCATAGTCCTGAACATCTTATTCATTTGCACATTTTCCCTCTACTTGATCCCTGATTCCTTTCAGGTTGATTAGCTTAAGAGGCACCCTCATATCCTTAGGCTTTATTCCCTTAGATTTTCAACTTAGACAACTTATAGATTAAGTCCCCTATTCTCACAAGAGAATTAGACATGATTCTTCTATGTAGTCGAAATATAATTCTTGTACCCCATAACATAGTCGAAAAACACGTAGAATCTTTTCCGCTTGAGAGAGGTATGTGGCATACTCGTCGATTATAGATTCGAGTTGGAGCCCTTCTCTCAATGTGAAGAAAAGACCGCCTTCCATATGTTTGTGCTGGTTTAAGTCGAGTATTTTCCCTAAGATGATGGCTTGTCTCTTCTCCTAGAATCAATCAACAAACCTTCTTCCCTGGAACCTTGGTCATAGTCAAGAGTTCCTCGTCCCTCTAGGGTAACTATGAATGCTCTGATTCCATTCTTGTCAGAATATGTAAGCACGAGATGCGGTGTCTTGGCGAGCATATTTAGGAATAACACCTTAGGTCTCCCTTTTCTTGTGACCCTTTAGTAGACAAAATAACAAATAACACATTAGAACAAGAAGTTCTTATAGATTACTATAAATACTTAGGATGCTAATACCTTCCCTTAGTATAACCAACCCCCGACCTTAGATTCTCTTTTGCTTTTCATTTCATTGCATGTTTTGGATTGTTCGTTCTTTTTCCCTTCCTTTGTATAAATTAAATATAGGTGGTGAATTATGATTTGTGATTCAAGTTATTTAATAGCTTGATATCCAATTCTCACAGCGACACTCTCAAAAGCAATAAACTTCCCCAAATAATAGCAAATAATTCAACTAATAGCACATATATATAAGAGGTTTCCGTAGAGTACTACGGATGCTTAGGGTGTTAATAGTTTCCCTTAGTTTAAACAACCCCCGACTCCACTTCTCTTTATTTGCATTTTGTTTTTTTTTTACATTTGCAATCTTGCAGGGTTTATTTATATTTTTCCCCCAATATAAAATTTCATAGGATAAATATAAAAGTTCACATGTGGCACCAATGGCGGTTCACGAAAATCGCGCTACAGCCAATATTATTTAAAGTCCAGTTATAGTTGGTATCAATCCGTTAGAAGCTGGTTGTAACCTATGCTCACAGTCTAAGTCCAATTATTGTTGACACATATAGAGAGTTTGATTACCCTGTTTTTTCCTAATGGTTCCTAGAAAATCATGTATGACTCTTCATTTTAAGTAATTTCCAGAAGCTTGGATGCTATTCTTGTTTCAAAATTCCAGTGATGTTTGTTTTGATTGATTTCTTTGTAAAGAACCATCATAGTCTGTTTTATGTGGATGGTTTTCTAGTGAGAAAACTCGAACATTTTGTGTGGATGATTTTCTAGTGAGAAAACTCCAATGTTTTCTATGGATGATTTTCTAGTAAGAAAACTCCAATGTGTTTTGTGGTTGATCTTCTCGTGTGAAGACTCCTAATCTTGTTTTATATGGATGATCTTCTAGTGAGAAGACTTCAATGATTTGTGTGGATGATTTTCTAGTGAGAAAATTCTAATGTCTTTGTGTGGATGGTCTTCTAGTGAGAAGACTCCAATGTTTTGCGTGGATGATCTTCTAGTGAGAGGACTCCAATGTTGTTGTGTGGATGATTTTATAGTGAGAAAACTCCAATGTCTTTCTATGGATGACTTTCAAGTGAGAAAGTTCCAATGTTTTATGTGGATGATTTTCTAGTGAGAAAAGTCCAATGTTTTGTGTGGATGATTGTAATACCCCAAATTTTGCCCTATGATTAGTCGTTTCATCTTGCATCCCATTTCATTTTGCATTGCGTTTAAACTAACCACTAACGGGTGGTGCAGTTGTTTGATTGTTGCAAGAAAATATCCTGTGGCACGCTCTTTTAGTTTATAGGATTTCTAGTGCCACTTTATTTTGAATGAATAAAATAACACAATTGTCAAGAGACCCTGTGTAAGGAGTTGTGAGCGTGAGAGGTTGAGAGTTCAAATCCCACCTTCTTCACTTTTTGTTTTGTTTCTTTTATTTTTATTCTAACTTTTCTATTTTCATAAAAAAAATAACAAAAATAGTTTTTTTTATTATTTAATTATTATTTTCGTATTTTATTTAAATTATTTTTTAAAAAATATTATTTTTTTACTTTTTTCCATATTATTCATAAAAACATCCAAAAATCATAAAATAAAAAAATATTAGAAAAGATTTTATTCTTTTAAGTTTGTTTTAGTTTGTTTTTTTAGCTTTGACTAATTATTTAAGTTGGGCTTTAAAGTGGACATTAGGTTAGAGTTAACCCTAATTTGTTACCTATATAAACATAAGTGAGGGGGAATCCTAAGGGCATCATACCGCGGCTTTGAATATCCAGGATTTAATTCGACAATGGTAATAACTCCGAGGTAAACTTTCTGTCGCATTTCGGATGGCTGTGTAAACATTTCTTTGCAGGTTTTGATTCAGCTACGGGGTACGGTAAATTCTGTCTTGACTTTGGTTCGATTACGATGCAGTTGTACTTATTTCAATTATTACTATGTTGTTTGCCTTTTACATATTAAGCTCCCTGGTTTAATTTATTTTGATATAGTATGATTGTTATTATTACACCATTCAAAAGTTTGCTACTATGTTATTATTAACACTGTGATAACACCGGCGGTACCGCATCAAGGACCAGGAACTGAGCCCACGTAATGATGAAGGTGACTACATCAGGTGCCAATCTCCTCATTTCGTTAATCTTTGTTTTTTCTTTCAATAATAAATAACTTAATTAAATAAAAAACTAATTTAAAACTTTTAAAATATTTTTTAAACTTGATAAAAATTATTTTAGAACATTTCTTATAACTTCAAATTAAATTCATTTTTAAAACTTAATTTTTTTTTTAAGAAAACCTTTCTAAAATTTATCTAAGGTATTTTTAATAGTTCAATGTTAAGATTTAATGTAAAACAAAAAAACTTAAGGAAAACCATTTTTTTAGAGGCTTAATTCATCATCACTTTTTACCTAAAATTAAAACCAACTTGTAAATTAAACAAAAATAAATTAAAATTTTGTCTAAAAAACATTTTCTAAAACTTCAACTTAAACTTATTTTAAAACTTAAACTTAACCCTTATTTTTGCAAATTTAAAATTGAGATTTAAAATTTTTTAACGTTAACACCCTTTTTTTACTTAGCAATTTAAAACCTCTTAAAAACTCAATTTCCAAACTTAAAATTTAACCTTAATTGGGAATTAAATTTATGTAATTAAAAGATTAATTTTTTATTATAATTTAAAATTTAATGCTAACAAAGTGTAAATTAACTTAACATAATAAATAACGTAACTTAAAAATTAAGCTTCTTTTGTAAATTAAACCCGTTTTTGTAAATTAACCCTAAAACTTCTAAAATAAGGATTACTATTTTAATGTCGCAATTAGTCTTAAAACCTTTTCTAAAATATTGCCTAACATTTCGCTTTTCAGTTTCGAATTGACCTTGCCCGTTCATTCTCATTTAACTGTTAATCTCGTTCCATTCATTATTTCCCAGTTGTACAGTTTGTAACAGTTTTTTTCGTTTCATTTTATGGTTGTAATTTATGCGAGTCTATCGTCGCATTATATTTCGTCATTTATTTTTTCATTTTTTCATGGATGTAATTTATGCGAGGCCATGATCGCGGTTATTTTTATTTTTTGCATTTTGGGAATTTGTAATTTACGCGAGTGGTCGCGATGCTTTCATTTACTGCTTGCTTTATTTTCATATTTTTTATGTCTGCCATGTAATAATTGCGTTGCTTGCATGTTTTTACCGTTTCATACTCCGAAGGAATTAGGTCTAGCCGTTTGACCGTCGAGTCAATAGTCTTAAGCCTTTGGACCATTTCAAACCCTGTTTAGCCTACATGTCCCGCCGTGGACAAAAATACCCTTTACCCTTGCATTAGGTCAAAGAGTCGTCGTACTCTGTTTAGGGTTTCCCGTCGTGGAATCCCTAATTTAACCCTAATTTCAATTAACAAATTCAACATAAAAATAGGAGTTTCAAAGACTCCACGTAAGCATGTCCTTAAGATATGTTTATTCCCCATTGAAACCTTGACCATAGTCAAGATGTTTCTAACCTCCCTTTCGAGGGGAACTACGATTACTCTGATTCCATTCCCTATCCAGGATACGTAGGCACAAGATGCGACGTCTTGCCGAGTAAACTTAGGACTAACCCTTAGGTCTTTAGGTCACTCTATCCCTTAGCTCAATATATATTAAAGCAGACAATAAATATAAAAAAGCATACAATAAAAAAAAGGTTCCTGTAGAGTACTACAGAAGTTTAGGGTGCTAGTACCTTCCCTAAGCTTAACCAACCCCTTACCTAGGTCTCTCCCCGCATTGTGTTTATGATGCAAAAATAGGTTTTTCCTCTTTTTACCTTTTCCTTCGGATAAATCAAAGAGCAGTTGTGAATTAAGAATTGTGATTCAAACTAATTAATAGTTTGATATCCTATTTCCACCGCAACAGAAAATGGCGACTTCACTGGGGAGATGCCATAACTTTTAAGGGTTACCCCTATTTTGTTTATTGTATGATATTTTCCAGTATTTATTCTCTTGTATATATTATTATTGTGCCTTGCTTGGGGGGTACCCCATTATTGTGAGATAAGTCCTACACCCGGACTTGAGTGACCTTATTATAGGATGGGGATATATTCGATGAGGCTTATAGGCAGTTGAATCCCGACCAAGCTGACTCGAGAATCACCGCTCAGTTGAGACCCTTTCGAAAATGGTTCGGTTGAACGAGTAATCGTGAAAAAATTTTCCATGTTCGATTGGAGTCTGTGATACTGGGGACCGTAGTACCTTAACACCACTTTGGCCTTATCTAGGACGTAGTGCGGGAACTATGAGGGAGTAATTCCAAAATGGTTGTTACGCGATACTACACTCAAAAGAGATTCTCTTGAGAATATTATTAACCACCGAGTTAATCGGGAAATTGATAATATCCGAAAGATGGATTGATGACTTTGGACACCGCTTTAGAACCCTTGTTTTGCAGGTACAACTAACCTTAGTACATACCTATTGGGATGGGTAGACCCTAACTCCTTGCATACACCTTTAACCTAGGACTTTGTATATATGCATTTCATCCATAAGACATCACATTGCATCACATGTCATGGAATTCAAATTTTATTTATGAATATTGCAGGATACCATGGATTACAAAAAAAAACTTTGAGATATTCTTTTAAAGGACGTAAGTTAGATGACCTAAGGAAGCTAGGAGCTTTGGTTCAAGATCAACAAAGGATCCAGAAACAAGTATGGAAGGCCGTTATTTTTGTTGAAACCTCAAGTAGACGAAGGTTTCCTTTCGACTTTGTTACAGTTCTAGGATCCAGATTATCTTTTCCTTACATCCCTCGAGTATCATCTCTTGCCTACCCTAGAAGAGTACTCTCAATTGGTGGGGTTACCTATTCTGAAGGAGTCTTCGTTCCCTTTCTTAGAGAAAGACCCTAAAGGACAAGACCGTTGCTAAAGCCATATGCTCGAAGTCATCCGACATCAAGGACACTAACCACCAACAATTGTGAAGACTTTTCCAACGTACCCTTGCTTGGTTTTGATGAAGGGTTATTTTCCTCCAACTCTTGATCAACCTTTTAAAGATAGGCGCATCCTCAAAAAAAAAAGGCTCAGCTAGAAGAGCAGATCAAGGGGCAAAACAGGAAGCTTCCTTAGGGTCATTATTAGCTTTTATTTAGCTATTATGCCAAGACTTTTCTAAGAATGTCATTTGTAATCCATTTTCAAATTAATAAATAAAGTTTTGGTATTCTGCGATATACGTAAATGCTTGAATTCCATGAAATCTTTCACTCTCATTTTTCATTTTGCATCATATTTTGCATTTCATGTGTCTCTCGGTTTTCTCATACTCGGTTCTCCCGCCTTCCAGTTTCGTCACCCTGGGTCCTCCGCATCAGTACAACACTAGAGCCCAAGCTCGAAAAAGGATGGAAGAACAAGCTCAAGAGATCGACTGTGTCAGCCATGAACTCGAAGATCTTCGAGGAAGTGTGGGGAAGATTATGGAGATATTGCAAGCCCTTAAGGTGAAGATGGATAATCAACCTACTGTTGTTTCTGAAATTACCGATACTGTTGTGGATCCTCAACCAGCTGTTACTGTCGAGAACATACCTCCTCAGAATCGTCAATCCAGTTCGGTGAATCCTACTGTTGCTCAACCAGTTCGACGAGTTACTCCTTCGAAGTGCAAAACTCCGAGCGTTAACCACCATAAAGGACCTACACGTCCGAGGAATCGCTCAATGGCTACTCATCAACCTTGGCAACCTCAGCAGAATTATGTTCAACATTATCCAGTTCAGTATGCTCCACAATCCTATGTAGCTATTGTTGCACCTCCTTTTAGTCAGCAATTTCCTACATATCAGCCTGTGCAACCGGCTCCGGTCTATCAGCATCCGATTTATCAACAACCTCCTATTTATCAGCCTGCACAAGCTCCTGTCAACTGTCAACGAGTGCCCAACGCTCCCGTGTGCCAACCATCAGAGGAGACAATACCTCGTCAAAATAGGAGACTATACAAGCCTTGTCCTCCGATCCCAATGACGTTCACTGAGTTGTATCCTTTCTTAGTGTAACAAGGTCTGGTTGTTACCTGAACTTTGGGTCCGCCTCCCAATCCAGTACTTGTCAATTACAACGCCGCCGCTCATTGTTTATTTCATGAGGGTGCTCCTTGTCACGATTTGGAAGGATGTTACGCGCTTAAGAATATTGTCAGAGATTTGCTAGGAAAGAAGGTCATGTCTTTTGACGATCCTTAGCCGAAAGTCAAGACTCCTCTCACGGCGTCCCAGGGGCCAGAATCAAGCTCTGCAAAGCCTGTTTTCAACAGATCTCAGCCAGTGACGCATACGGTGAATCAGCCGAAGTCGGCAGTTCTTCAGATGCCTAGTCCTTTTCATTTCAGCAATCCTCAAGATGATACGACCCCGATCAACAGAGAATCTGGGAGAGTTATTCTGAGTGAAGATTTGAAGACCGATAATGAAGTAATGACAGACGTAGCTGGGGCAAGCAAGACGACTCCTTCCAGTGAGGCTCCGCTAGAGGAAACCACTACCATGCCAGTCTCAGACGCAAAAACTTCATAAACACATCTTGAAGGACTTTGAGACATTACATTTTGATTATTTATATGTTTATTTTCTTTGATTAAGCATAATTATCATGTACGAACTTGTTTATTTTGGAATAATTGATGCAATGCATGTTTGTCTTGAATAAATCCATTTGTTTCACTCATTAAAAATATTTTTCATAAACTTATAATGCCAATTTTACCCGATCTCTTGTTTGATAGAGAATTGGGAGGAGGATGATGAACCAAAAACATCAAATCTCTTGTCGTATGCTTCCAATTGAAACCTGCTGATGATGTAAGGCATTGTTTCAAATCCCAAACACTGGAGACATAAGGATGATAATCCCTCTTTAACCCCTTTGAGCCTTGAAGTAGGAGTTTTCTTCTCTTCCAAAAAAAAACCATCATCTTAACCTGGGGCAGGGTATTTTTTCAGTTAAATTGATCGAGCGCTCAGACTCTCAAAAAGGAGGAGCAAACCGTCGAGAATCTATCCTCAGCATCTTAAGAAGTCAAAATGCAACGACTATTCCTCTACTACCTACAGAGTGGGGAAGTCACAAACCTTCAAAAGAGTCACATGACTTAGTCGACAAAAATATAAAAAATATATATGTAGCCCGCTAAGTCAGAACCTGTGAAGGAGACTTAGGCAAAACTGGGCCATCCCGCTGGACTCCAAAATTAAATCAAAAAACGCCGTCCAGGCAAAAGTTAGGGAATGAAAAAATATAATAAAAACAAGGGATTACGATCAAGAATACCCAATAAAGAACACAATCGTGTGATCAAACAAAAAAGATAGGTGAGTGATTGCCATGTATAAAGCCTTAAAAAGTTCTCGACTACGTCAAATCCGATTGAGATATGAGTGCTCGCATCCGGTTAACTGAATAGGATTGGAGAACATCACGAATAGGGGTGGGTACAAATAACTTTGAGCCTTTATCCCTTGTTTCTTAAACCGTGAACCAAGCCACGATACAACCATTAAAAGACCTAATTGAAGTAGGAATTCTTTTGAAAGCATACTCAACGAGATAATGTTTCCTGACTCCTACGAGCTATGCTCAGTTCACCGTTGGCATTACAAAGTAAATTCATATCCTAGCTAAGTGATTTCGGTCACGAGTTATAGCAATATCCTTTTTCCAAACAAAAACAAAAACAAAAATTTCAAGACAAATATATTGTTGCATTGATAGTTTCAGGATAGCATTTCAGGCGTGTCAGTTTTGCCTGATATCTTAGAAACTTACATATAGATGTCACAGATCCTGCTAAACAGGGGCAGATGGTTTCCAGTTTTCTCATCAATGCGAGCCTGACATTCTTAAGAGTTATTTTTGAAGACTCAGTCATGTCACCGTCGATCTGAGCCAGTTACGCCGAGATCTGACAAATCTCTCCAAGAGTTGGAAAACAGTGGAGCATCTGGACTCCATGTTTCTCTGTAAAATCCTCTTGAGCTGACCTTTCCTCACGAAGCAGGTATTCTGGGGCATGATATTTTCAAAATGGAGACTACGACAAAGTCCATTGAGATAAAAGTTAGCTTCGTTTCACGACATTCTTCATGCACCCGATGGATTTTACTCCCGGCGGTCTTCATTCCCCAGTAAATCTCATCATTGCAGAATCTACATCTTAACCATTGCCTCAACACAGTCCCTAGAGAGACTTTAAGCCAACACAGTCCCCAGCGAGACTATAAGCTGACAACACTTTGGGCTGAGTCGGTAATCTCCAAGACAGTAGAGATCATACCAGCATCTTCCCAGTAACAGTCCCCAGCGAGACTTTAAGCTGACAACACTTTTGGGATCCATCTGATAAATCCCCAGTGACTCTCAAGACTGCAGATATATCCCCGGTCTCCTCCAAGTGATATATGTTCTTGAACCCCATTCTCAACGGAATTATCTGTTCCTCAGTGAATTTGCATTACCTTCCTCACGAATATTCCCCAGGAGACTGCCATATTCTCCCCAAGAGGTCAAGATACTGTCCTCAGGAATGTCTGTTGATTTCTCCCCAGTAAGTCCGATGAACTCCGCAGGGAAGTTTGATATATCTTATCCCCAGTCGGATATACCTTTTCCCCAGGAAGTCGAGGTATGTTTCCCAGGAAGTTGCTACACTATCTCCATGAAGCTGTCTAGCTCCACACCTTCCCCATACAGCAGATATTTATTTTATCCCCGGAAATCTCTGATCCCAAGAGTTCTTTGGCTGATTACGGTTCATGATAGCAATCCCTCACGTGAAGTCATGACATCTTATCCCCATGCGGAGGTCATGAATCCCCAGTTGAAGTCAGGGCATCATACTCTCCGGTGAAGTCGTATCGCCTCCCCATGTGGAAGTCATGATCTTTTCTCCCCAGGGAAATTTTAACTTTGAAGCCAGATTCGGTCTTACCATCAACTATTCCTATCCTCTAATAGATGTACTGTTGCAGAGGTCACTGGGTATTCCTGTCGAGATGTTTATTTCATCTCATGTCTCCTCTCTCATCTGTTTTGTCAGCATAAGCATAAGCATGAGCATTACATACTCATTTTAATTTCATTGTCATACACATGAACATACACATTCATATACACTTTGGCATACGCATTAGCATTCACATGCTTGCTATTTATCGTCATCCTTGTCGTTACCGCCGAGTAACTGGGTTTGTCCGCTCTCTCCAAGTAGATCGTCAACCCTAAGCATAAAATACCTACTTGTTTTCAGTTTCCCCACAGAGTTCAACCCTCGTGGATTATGGTTATTTCTGTTACCTTTCCGCGTTAAGATAAGGTAGTCCCCATTCGAGTTCGGTTCCTAAATGGAGTTTTGTTTATCAGTTCTTTCTAGCCCAATTCTAGATCGAATTTCAGTCCTGTCGGTCGTCGAACCTACCCGAGCGTGCATTTATTGTGCGCTATCTTTCAAGAAAAGCATTTACAATCCTTTGCAGATATGCGACAGGTCTCGCCTGAGAAGCTTATCACTACATTGCACAATAGACAAGCAACAATTCTCAGCCGAGGAGCTTATCACCTACCTTACACTTTACAATACACTCTACAATTGATCTTCTCATACAAGGAGCTCATTATTACATTACAGTGATCTAGATGTTTGCCATCATCACAACATTCTTGACAATTTACATTACAGTGATCTAGATGTTTGCCATCATCACGACCTTCTTCACAATTTATGTTACCTACTATCACTCAGTGATCTAGATGTTTGCCATCATCACAACATTCTTGACAATTTACATTACAGTGATCTAGATGTTTGCCATCATCACAACCTTCTTTACAATTTATGTTATCTGTTATCACTCAGTGATCTAGATGTTTTCCATCATCACAACTTTCTTTACAATTTACATTACCTGTTACCACCTCTACAAGCAGTTCTCACCCGAGAAGCTTATTATTTCCACTCTTGCAAATAAGCGACATTTCTCGCCCGAGAAGCTTATCCTATCTTCAGTATGACTTGCAGCAAATGGCCATCTCCAGCGAGCAGTTTGGTTTCCATTTCCCGTATCATTTTGAAGAAAGGGGAGGTTTGAGCGGAATCATATTCAGGAGAGTGTGAATCTTGAAGTATGAGGAAATTCAGTTTACCCTTTAGTAAAAGAAGGAGCAGAATCATATTCAGGAGAGTGTGAATCTTGAAGTATGAAGAAGTTCGTTTACCCTTTAGTAAAAGAAGGAGCGGAATCATATTCAGGAGAGCACAGATCTTGAAGTATGAAGAAGTTCGTTTACCCTTTTAGTAAAAGAAGGAGCGGAATCATATTCAGGAGAGCACAGATCTTGAAGTATGAAGAAGTTCATTTACCCTTTAGTAAAAGAAGGAGCCGAATCATATTCGGGAGAGCACCGATCTCGAATTATGAAGACGTTTATTTTATCCTTTAGCAAAAGAAGAAACCAAATCATGTCCAGGGAGCACAGACTTGAGACGTGAAGAAGTTTATATTATCAATCAATCTATTATCCACAGATAAGCAGCAGTCTCTTTATTTAAGAGCTTATCCAGTTTGGCATATAAGTCCCTTCCAACGATAAGTGGCAGTTCTCTCTCGAGAAAGCTTATCAGGGCGTTTCCCATTTAAGACCATTTATTTTGGCATACAGCCGGTTTTACCCTGTATATTTTCTACGGATTCCTAAATTCCGTTTGATCCTGTCACGAGGGAAAGTTTACAGAAGCTCGGATGTTATTCTTTGCTCAATGCTCCAGCATCTTGTTAATCGATCCTACAGTTGTGCAGATCCAGTTTTATTTTCTTACTCTAGAGTATCAGCCGGTCACGCCTGAACCTGTTGAATATTACTATTAAATTCCCCCAGTGGAGGCCGTCTCACCGGTGCCATCTCCATTAAGGATCCCGCTCTTACCATTCCTTTTCCTAAAGTGATAATTGGTCGTACTCGCACCAGTTGACTATCACTTTAGAATTCCCCAGTGTCATGTCGTCACCTAGTGCGGTTCGTTCGTCGCGTCTGTCCCCTATGTCGTCGTGTCATCTGCATCTCTGCATTTACCATACCATCATACGCACCATACTAAATTCATGGCATTGTCAACATTATAGTTTATTTTCGTTTTGTCCATAGTATTGCATATCACTGCATCTAAGGGCAAAATTTTCGGTTATCTATATTTAAATCCCTCCACCATGATTTTTTGAGCCTTTGTCGTTCAAATCATCCGGTGAAGCTATTTAAATAGGGGCAACTGTAATACCCCAAATTTTGCCCTAAGATTAGTCGTTTCATCTTGCATCCCATTTCATTTTGCATTGCGTTTAAACTAACCACTAACGAGTGGTGCAGTTGTTTGATTGTTGCAAGAAAATATCATGTGGCGCGCTCTTTTAGTTTATAGGATTTCTAGTGCCACTTTATTTTGAATGAATAAAATAGCACAATTGGCAAGAGACCTTGTGTAAGGAGTTGTGAGTGTGAGAGGTTGAGAGTTCAAATCCCACCTTCTTCACTTTTTGTTTTGTTTCTTTTATTTTTATTCTAACTTTTCTATTTTCATAAAAAAAAATAACAAAAATAGTTTTTTTTATTATTTAATTATTATTTTCGTATTTTATTTAAATTATTTTTTAAAAAATATTATTTTTTTACTTTTTTCCATATTATTCATAAAAACATCCAAAAATCATAAAATAAAAAATATTAGAAAAGATTTTATTCTTTTAAGTTTGTTTTAGTTTGTTTTTTTAGCTTTGACTAATTATTTAAGTTGGGCTTTAAAGTGGACATTAGGTTAGAGTTAACACTAATTTGTTACCTATATAAACATAAGTGAGGGGGAATCCTAAGGGCATCATACCGCGGCTTTGAATATCCAGGATTTAATTCGACAATGGTAATAACTCCGAGGTAAACTTTCTGTCGCATTTCGGATGGTTGTGTAAACATTTCTTTGCAGGTTTTGATTCAGCTACGGGGTACGGTAAATTTTGTCTTGACTTTGGTTCGATTACGATGCAGCTGTACTTATTTCAATTATTACTATGTTGTTTGCCTTTTACATATTAAGCTCCCTGGTTCAATTTATTTTGATATAGTATGGTTGTTATTATTACACCATTCAAAAGTTTGCTACTATGTTATTATTAACACTGTGATAACACCGGCGGTACCGCATCAAGGACCAGGAACTGAGCCCACGTAATGATGAAGGTGACTACATCAGGTGCCAATCTCCTCATTTCGTTAATCTTTGTTTTTTCTTTCAATAATAAATAACTTAATTAAATAAAAAACTAATTTAAAACTTTTAAAATATTTTTTAAACTTGATAAAAATCATTTTAGAACATTTCTTATAACTTCAAATTAAATTCATTTTTAAAACTTAATTTTTTTTTAAGAAAACCTTTCTAAAATTTATCTAAGGTATTTTTAATAATTCAATGTTAAGATTTAATGTAAAACAAAAAAACTTAAGGAAAACCATTTTTTTTAGAGGCTTAATTCATCATCACTTTTTACCTAAAATTAAAACCAACTTGTAAATTAAACAAAAATAAATTAAAATTTTGTCTAAAAAACATTTTCTAAAACTTCAACTTAAACTTATTTTAAAACTTAAACTTAACCCTTATTTTTGAAAATTTAAAATTGAGATTTAAAATTTTTTAACGTTAACACCCTTTTTTTACTTAGTAATTTAAAACCTCTTAAAAACTCAATTTCCAAACTTAAAATTTAACCTTAATTGGGAATTAAATTTATGTAATTAAAAGATTAATTTTTTATTATAATTTAAAATTTAATGCTAACAAAGTGTAAATTAACTTAACATAATAAATAACGTAACTTAAAAATTAAGCTTCTTTTGTAAATTAAACCCGTTTTTTGTAAATTAACCCTAAAACTTCTAAAATAAGGATTACTATTTTAATATCGCAATTAGTCTTAAAACCTTTTCTAAAATATTTCCTAACATTTCGCTTTTCAGTTTCGAATTGACCTTGCCCGTTCATTCTCATTTAACTGTTAATCTCGTTCCATTCATTATTTCCCAGTTGTACAGTTTGTAACAGTTTTTTTCGTTTCATTTTATGGTTGTAATTTATGCGAGTCTATCGTCGCATTATATTTCGTCATTTATTTTTGCATTTTTTCATGGATGTAATTTATGCGAGGCCATGATCGCGGTTATTTTTATTTTTTGCATTTTGGGAATTTGTAATTTACGCGAGTGGTCGCGATGCTTTCATTTACTGCTTGCTTTATTTTCATATTTTTTATGTCTGCCATGTAATAATTGCGTTGCTTGCATGTTTTTACCGTTTCATCCTCCGAAGGAATTAGGTCTAGCCGTTTGACCGTCGAGTCAATAGTCTTAAGCCTTTGGACCATTTCAAACCCTGTTTAGCCTACATGTCCCGCGTGGACAAAAATACCCTTTACCCTAGCATTAGGTCAAAGAGTCGCCGTACTCTGTTTAGGGTTTCCCGCCGTGGAATCCCTAATTTAACCCTAATTTCAATTAACAAATTCAACATAAAAATAGGAGTTTCAAAGACTCCACGTAAGCATGTCCTTAAGATATGTTTATTCCCCATTGA
This sequence comes from Lathyrus sativus, assembly GCA_963859935.3. NCBI lineage: Eukaryota > Viridiplantae > Streptophyta > Magnoliopsida > Fabales > Fabaceae > Lathyrus > Lathyrus sativus. Next base: position 364,577,271 of record OZ012741.1, read on the forward strand.
AACCTTGACCATACTCAAGACGTTTCTAACCTCCCTTTCAAGGGGAACTACGATTACTCTGATTCCATTCCCTATCCAGGATACGTAGGCACAAAATGCGACGTCTTGCCGAGTAAACTTAGGACTAACCCTTAGGTCTTTAGGTCACTCTATCCCTTAGCTCAATATATATTAAAGCAGACAATAAAATAAAAAAGCATACAATAAACAAAAGGTTCTTGTAGAGTACTACAGAAGTTTAGGGTGCTAGTACCTTCCCTAAGCTTAACCAACCCCTTACCTAGGTCTCTCCCCGCATTGTGTTTATGATGCAAAAATAGGTTTTCCCTCTTTTTACCTTTTCCTTCGGATAAATCAAAGAGCAGTTGTGAATTAAGAATTGTGATTCAAACTAATTAATAGTTTGATATCCTATTTCCACCGCAACAATGATCTTCTAGTGAGAAGACTCCAATGTTTTGTGTGGATGATCTTCTAGTGAGAAGACTCCAATGTTTTGTATGGATGATCTTCTAGTGAGAAAACTCTAATGTTTTGTGTGGATGAATTTCTAGTGAGAAAACTCCAACGTTTTGTGAGGATGATCTTCTAGGGAGAAGACTCCAATTTATTCTTGTCTTGGATAAATTCCATGTTAGGAATCTCCAATATCTCTGATTGGATGAATTTCTTATGAGAAATCTCCAGAGCTATCAGACAATTCTGAAGTGTTAGGTCATATCTCAAGATATTGATAAATCATGCTTTAAATATTCCTCACAATCCGTTATCCCCAATGAGTCTTCACCCATTCGTCCTCGTCTGTTTCCTGTGGATCTCCAATACCACATTTTCATCATTTCCCACAGGTCTGTCCATCATCCATCATAAAAATTGCGCTATGGTTCATCATATCCCTAATAAACCAAAAAGAAGTCCTCCAGCTCATAGCATAACATATCATTGCATCTAGGGGTAAATTTTTGGTCTTTTGTATTTAAATACCTTTCACCCTGATTTCATGAGGATTACCATCACTCATGCGATTCACTAAAAATATTTAAATAGGGGCAACTGTCATATCCTAGTTTTTTCCCTATCTAATTCATCTGCATTCACTCATTTGTGTCCATTCATTTGCATTCATGATTCATTAGTATCTCGTGACCATTACATTTAGTCATAGAGATCTTTCTATGCATAAGTTCAATAATCGAAGATTAAGTAACCCTATTTGCATTGTTCTTGTTAAGTTCAATTTGTTCTCATCATACACCATTAGAGGCTCATGAATCTTAAGACTTGGATAGTTCATCACTTTTGGTTGGGTTTTTCAATCATATTTTCTTGTAGTGATTTTTGAATATTTGTGATTCACTCATGCATATGCATATACCATGTCATTTGTACATTTGTTTTTTATTTCTATCATGCATTGGCATCCATTTGGAAAAAATTTAAGTGCTAGTTGATCTTTAACTATACCTTTTGGTATTTCAAATTCAAATTATTTGAATTCGTTAGGATTTTCTATTGGTTTTAGTCTAGTTAATAGGTTCTAGCAACAAAGCTTTGTGTGTTTACTTAATTATAATGATAATAATATGAACTTTTTTATTTGAGTTGAGTAAAAAGTCAAAATTCAAAGAAGAAAATAAAGCCATGACATTTGTGTTTACAAAATATTCTTCTCATTTATTTCATTTGTGTTTACAAAATATTCTTCTCATTTATTTCATACATCAAAATTAAATACATTATTTTTACATTAAAAAACAAAATTACAAAAAAGAGAAGTTCCAAAAATAGGGGCCCCTCAAACTTGCAGCATCTTTGTCCCTCCTCCTCTAATTTCATTGAGTAGAGATTTCGTCTTACACCTAGAGAGATGGCAGCATCAACATCAATTTACAAATAGAGCCTATTTTGTCTTGTTGTTCTAGTTTTATCATATATATATATATATATATATATATATATATATATATATATATATATATATATATATATATATATATATATATATATATATATATATATATATATATATATATATATATATATATATATATATATATATATATATATATATATATATATATATATATATATATATATATATATATATATATATATATATATATATATATATATATATATATATATATATATATATATATATATATATATATATATATATATATATATATATGTATGCAGAAACAACAGATTTAACATGAATATAGAAAATAGGAAGTCAAAAATATAAAAGCACAAAAACAAATTATCATTTTTTTTCCAAATATAACAGATCTTTTCACTAGTATGTTAGAACAAATTTGAACATCAAGAAATTAAATCAACCTCATCAATTTTTCTTATCGTACAGTAACAAACTTGAAAAAAATTAATAACAAGGATTTGGATATTAGTAGCCAGGAACAACCATGAAGGGAGGGGGACGAAAATTACAACCAGACACAAATTTGAAACAATCAGAATCAAAATTTTCAAATATAAAAAACAAAAAAACTTCTCACTAAGCACAAATCAAGAACAATAGTCATTCACATACAAAAATCACAACTTAGGAGCAAACATTATTACCATTATTGCATAACAGAGATTAAATTGAAAAGCACTCAAAGAACATCATTAATAACTTCAAGAGAATTCGAAGAAAATAAAGGAATACATTAGAAAAGAAGTAGAATCAGGTCGCAACTCATAACACAGAGATTCATAAAACATATGAGTTAGAAGAGAGTAGAGCACACACTTGAGTTTGTTTTGAAACCAACTTCTCATTGTTGGTATCCCTTCATGAGGTTTCATTTTCTTTCACTTTTGTTCTGAATGACGTTGGTAGATAGGTCATGAATGTTTGTCTTTTTTTTTTTATTTCTACAGTTTTCTTCATACGACATGTAAGGTTTGAATGTACGATTTTTATGATTACTGCTCGTGTTTGTGTAAACCATAAGCTTTTATGAGAATGTTAAGGTTCTTAAATTTCCTTTCCTTTTTTTACTAGATTATTGATGTCTTTGAAATGATTCACTCTGTCTTCTTTACTCTTTGCGTGATATACATCCATGGAAGCCTGGTTATTGGTCTAGCCAAATTTTATTAGAGAGAAAAGGAGAGAAATAAGGATTATTGTTCGAGAATAAGATACGAGAGTAGGCTTTAATATCGCTTTTGTTTCACACAAAGTTTTTTTCTTCTTGCTCCTTTTTTTGTCTTAGAGAGGTGATAATGTTTTAGAAAAGAGTAAAAGCGGCCATAGGTTAGGGTTTAGCCACCTTCCCTCTTTTGCGTGAACCGAATCGGGTCGGTTGAGGCCCAGTCTGGACCTCCTGACCCGCATTCAACCCGTCACCCACATGTGACTTGGATCATACCATTGCATTGCCATCAACACCCTCCCCCATAGGCTTACACCCTCTGGCCCATTAGCTCTTTTAAAATTTATTTAAATTTGTTTTGCCATTAGAAGAAAAGGGTGTTATATAAAAAATAAATAAAAGGGATAAGATATCATTTTATCAAATGAATATAAAAATGTTGAGTTTATATTATTATAATAATAATAATAATAATAATAATAATAATAATAATAATAATAAATTTATTTTTATCTCATGTTTTTTCTTTCATTTTTATTTAAATTAAAAATAGAATAAGAAAGTTTTGAAATAAAATTGTTTTATTTCATTTATTTTTGTTATAAAAAGAAAAAAAAATAATAAGTAATAATAGTATTTTATTTTAAACATAAATTTTCATGCATTAGGAATCAACTTGGATGTTTAGATCGTTTGATTAGAAATGTGTATGTTATTTGTTTGATTGTGTGAATTAATTTTGCATTGTTCTCTTAATTTGTTAAACAAGGATGAGGTACACAAATAAAAATCAATCCTTCAAGATAAGTTTTAAACACTCAAGATTAAGCTAATTTCTCCGAAGCATTACTACTAATAAATCATTTTCAAATCAATCAAGCACAATGATAAAACCTTTTTTTAAACGAAATAAGAAGACCGTTTGAATCTAGCATTCCGGTGGGAACCCTCGAATGATTGGTCCTGTGCCACGAGTTTTTGGGTTAACCGTTCATTATTTTCTTTCACTCTTAAAACACCTTAATCAAATTGGGCAAATAAGGGTCGTTGGAATCTAACATTCTAGCGTAACTCTTCAAACAATTGATTCTTATCAAGCCTTCGTTGTCCATCAAAAATTTTTCAAAATTATCTTGAATGAAAAAGGACCGTTGGAATCTAGCATTTCGGTGGAACCCTGAATGTTTGATCCTGAGGTTTAGGTCTCGTTCTCATCAAGTGTTCATCATTCACCCATAAAATACATCCAACCAAAAACTTCTTTTTCTCACCGATGTGCGATCTCACCGATGTGCGTAACCGACTCCCGAACCCTGATATTAGTTGCGATGACCATATCTTGTCCTTTCTTTTAGGGTTTTTATCTATAGTTTCCCTTTCCCTCCTTGGGAATAAGTAAAGATAGGTGGTGACTCTATTAATTCCATCCTACAAGCATGTAATTACGCCTTGCAATGTTGTGTTCTCATTTTTTAAGGTACAACACCTGCAAACCCTATGGTTTGTTGTTAATTCTACCACATCTAAAACCATTGATTAAAGATTGATAAAGTCACCAACAATGTCACTTCAATTCACTAATTCCTTCTACTTCCTTGTAAGGAACCTCCTATCACAAGGCTTTCACAAGGTCGAATTAATCCCAAGCGCACACTTACCCAATATTTACCAACACGATTCAGTGTATCATGCTACTACCTTGAAAGGCACTCCTTGTCCTAAGGCTTTCACTCGATCGGATCCGAACTGCATAATCTTATCCAAAACCTTCAAATCCTCAATGGTCTTGAAGGAAAACCCCAATTTAGCTTTCTTATTTAAAACACTCAAAGAACTCAACCCAATATTCTCAATACAACAACATAATTGGACGCTATCAACCCTAATCTATATGGTCACCCAATTAAAAAATTATTATGTGTAGTTTGATTGCGTGTATGCATAGAAGAGAGGTTGAATATGATGAGTATGCTTTGAAATTTTGGTTTCATATAGGTTTTACTCTAGAATCTTACTAGAAAAAGATGCACGTATCAAGTATTTATAAGTATGCAAGTTTGGAAGCAAAAGGAATGCAAAAGGATGGAGAAAATTGTGATTTTTGAAAAAAAATGCATCGCATGTGTTGACCTATGAAAGCTATAAGTCAACCTATCAAAGCAAATATGCCGACCTATGAAGGTCTTAGGTCGACCTATAAAGGTCTTGTATCGACCTATGTCATTCAGCATATAAACAGTAGATACAAGCTTTATTATTAGGGACATGGGCGTCGAACTAAAATTCCTATGTGTCGACCTATGCTTAAGAGCAAGCTTCTATAGGTCGACCTAGACATGTATGTGTCGACCTCTGTTGTAGTCTTTTCACGAAAACCTTGTTTTTAGTGCATTTATGATCTACGAACCTTTCCAAAGCATTTTAATGCTTCCTAATGCTAATATGCCCATCTAGAATCAGAGGATACCATCCAGTATATATTAACACTAAGTTATCCTAGTTTTGACATTATTCAAAATACATCTAACAGAAAGTTTCACTCACAAACTCCCCCTTTTTTATGATGGCAAAGCTTGAGACAATATGTTACGAGATGTTTATTTCTTCATGAAGACTCCCCCTGAATATATGCATCCAACTTCATCTTGTATACTTCTCCCCATTTGACAACATCAAAAAGAGACAGAGCAAAACATGAGAAGTATCTTATATTACATACAAACTAATATAGCATACAGAGGCAATTTGCAAAGATAAGAACATCAACATGATAACACTCGCATAGAATTATTTTCATATTGAAAAAGAATGCCTAAACATAAGTACAATCATATTAAATAACAAAAGGACATAATTGTCACAAATTATGCCAAATAATCTAACATAAACATGAAACATAAAGGATACAATGTGTTGCACCCCAAAATTTGCTCAACCTTTTCTTGCCTGATTTATGTTTCATTGCATTGTCATTTGCATAGTTACATCATGTACATAGTTCAATCATTGGCATATCATGGCATAGCATGCATCCAACAGGGGATCAAAGGTGTCTATCAAGAGAAGATCCTAGCAAGAGGTGTTATCCAAGTATGAGAATTCATCCAGGCCATCAAGAAATGATTTGAAGTCTTGAGAAGTTTGAGTGCCTACATGTGGGTTTTGCTCCTATCTTGAGGAATATTGAGAATCATCAGTGGGATGTGAAACATGGAATGTGAATTTTAGGTGTGTATGGATCTCATGGAATTCCTAGAAGGCCCTATTGAAGCTGAGACGAGTCATTGATTCAAGTACAAGAGCCACAGTTGAGGTACAGTCAACTAGGGTTTCATCTGGGTCAATCCTAGGTCAATTGAGTAATTGAAGAACATCAAAGCCTACTTTGAGGTCATGGGGTTCATGTAATGGTATGTTGATACATGTGTGGTGTTGTGCCAAGATTAAGCAAAGAAGAATCAAGAAGGTGGGGAGTTGCTAAATTAGGGTTTCAGTGCAAATCACCCTGTTTAGTGCCTAACTTCAAAGCCACATAAGTCAAGATGCAAGTTTCAAATGGATCTTTGGCCAATATGAAACTTTTAGATCATCTCAATACCTTTAATTTGAGTACTAGAATTCCTCAAGGGGATTTATAGAACTCAAGTTATGGTCCTTACAAGTTACAGGTCATCAGATGACTATGAAATTTATCTGTGAAAGTCACTTGACTTCCAAGCAACGTTTGCCCTTCAAGGAGTTTTCAAATGGATTTTTGGTGAACATGAATGTTGTTCCTTATCCTCTTAGATTTCCATAGAGTACTAGAAGTCCTTGATAGGATTTGTAGAACTCAAGTTATGATCTTTGCAAGCCAGGGGTATTTTGGGTATTGGTGATTATAGGTCATTTGTGATCATAGGTCCATAACTCCAACTTGCAAGCTTCAAATGGAAAATTGTTCAACATGGAACTTGTTCAAAATGATGTTTTGAGTCAAACCAATTGGTCATGAGAGTTTGGTTTGGCTTGAAACACAAAGTTGCTTGAAATGGCTTAAAAAAGAAGAAATTAAAAGCATTAAAAGGCCAAAAAATGGAATTTCTTGATTTAAGGTCAAACAAGCTCATGCTATATGTCATTTTGATCAGAAAAGGAATTTTGAGAATGGTGACATTGTTACATTTTGGATTTGAGGTCATTTTCAAGCACTTCCCTTTTGTAACTTAAGGTGGAAGTAACACTTCAATCACACACCATGGGATCAAAAACAAGGGATCTACCATTCCCATTCAATCCTAAATCTCATGAGATACTCATTTCAAGTGAAATCAAGAGTTGTGGCAGAGCAAAACTTGACTGTTACATATGAGAAATTAGAAGAGAATGAGAAATTCAAAATCTCATTCAGTTAGTTACAGAACTTTCTAGAGTGTTCTAACACACTCTATATATTCATTGCAACTGATTCAGATCATTTTTTGGGCAAGAAGTGAAGAGAATCGAGGGGAAGCCATTGAAATTTCTTCCTTGCATATCAAAATCGGGTATGGAGATAGAGGGAAGTTCAAGGCAAATTGATCATTGTAGAAGCTTGGGAAGTTGTTCTTGAGTGATTCTGGAGAAGATTAGAGCTTGGATCGAGCAAAATCACCCTCTGTTCATCCATTTTTACCAGGTTTGCATTTTCCCACTTCCAGCATAATTTGTAGTGATTTGCTTAGGTTTTGATAAGAGGATGGATTAGTGATGATGCTTAGAAGGATTTACGCACAAGAATTGAGTGATTAGAGACCAAACTAGGCATGACACCATTTCTGTTGAAGCTTATATCTCTTGATTCTTGAGGTTGTAATCACGTTTGGATAGCAAGATTTGATGCCTGATACGTGTAGTTCACATTGATGACTTTAATTTTAAGAATCGTGACATTGGAGATTTGGTGATTTTCTGTAACTGGGATCGGTTTTAGAGTAGGAGCATGAATCAATAATTTTGGATGGTGGATTTGAGTTCAGGGTGAAATTCTGAGTGGGATAGGATGTTTAAGTGTCAAGTTTGGTGCGTTTTGGGGACCTCTCACCGGAGACGACGGTGGCTCTGTATCTCAGGCCACCGTCCCAAGCTTTCCCTCTCATATTTGAAAATTGGAGAAGATGAATCTCTTACCATTGATTTGTGTTTGACTTTGACTGAGAACCAAAACCAAGGGTCAAGATCTTGTTTCATCTTCTGAAAAGAAGTGAGTTTGGCAAAACTCACCGTTTCATTTAATCATGTTGGATGGGCTTAACTGAAGTTCTTGCTATACACACCCTGCATTGAGGCCCAATGAGAAAACACACGTGAAGCAATTGCTATTTGTCACAGGGTTTTTCCATTTTCCATTTCATTTTTCTGATTGTTTTTAGTTTGGTTTGAGCTTAAGACAATTTGATACGCGCAACCCACCTTTAGGCCCAGGTCTGGATAACAACTTAGATTAATTGCTATTTCACACACACATTTATCATTTTTGTATTGTTTTTCTTTCATTTTTATATTTTGCATATAGTTAGAAATAAAATCACAATAATTAGGAAAATTAATCTTTTTAGGTTATATTTTTTCCCCCTGAATCCTTAAAGAGTCTAGAAATTAATAGGATAAAAAAATTCATAATTCATGCATTTTATATTTTAATTGCATTTTTTGAAGTTTAATTGATTTTATTTTCATTATGGTTGATATATGATCTTGCTGATTTTAGTATGGATAATTGGTGTGGATTTTTGGAGTGATTCTTTTTGGTATAGTTACCTTAGATATGCATGTACCTCTAGCAATTTTCTCACATTTTTGTGAGAGAATTTTAGGTTGTTTGAACATTAAACAATAGGTGGTTTAGATCGGGGTTTTAAGATAGTACCCTTAGGTTTAGGGCATAGTTTTAGGTCTCAATGGTTGATTAACCCCCTGGTTTTTGTATGGAGTGATTCTTAAGAGGAGGAACCCTTAGAATTTTTTGTAGGATTTTACAATAACTTTTGGTATTTTAATTAGATTTAGTTTTAAGACTAACTTCTAGGTGTTTCTAATGAACTAACTTGACTAGTTTAACTCAATAGTTCCCATTAGATTAGGACGGTGGTGCTCTTATGCTTGGATGAAGATGAAGACCAATTTAAGGTGCTTTGGAAATCTTGAAGGAGCTTGAATGTGAAGAATTTCTCATCTTGTGGATGCTTGTCAGGAGCATAGGGAAACTAGCGTTTTAGGAAGAGCATTAGATTAGTTTTGCTTGTTTCTTCAAACATGGGGTATATTGTTCATCTCCATTCAATCCAATGACATAAAGTCCTCTTAAAGAAGTCACATCTCTCCTTTGGAGGGATGAGTGGCATGCTTTAGGAGTAGAACTTTTGAGGGTACTTTTCTACTATAATGTTAAGTTCTCAGTGGCTTCCTTTGGTTGTCATTAAGTTACTTAACATTTCAGCCTGATCTTGTTGAATGATTCTCCCTTGGAGGTGCTTGTTGAAGCTTGGTAAAGAGAAGGTTTAGTGCTTGTTGAAGCTTGTTGAGAATGAGTTTGTGCTTGTTGAAGCTAGAGGCTTGTTGAAGCTAGGAGTATTGCTTGTTGAAGCTGGTTGCTTGTTGAAGCTAGGGTTTTGCTGCTTGTTGAAGATGAAGTCAGGATCTTGTTGAAGCTGTTTACTGGTTGAAGTTTGCTAGGGTTTAAGCTGGTTGCTTGTTGAAGCTGGTTGCTTGTTGAAGCTAGGGTTTTGCTACTTGTTGAAGTTTGAAGCTTGTTGAAGCTTGGTGCTTATTGAAGATTGAAGGTTTAGTGGAACTTGAAGATGGGAGCTATTCATGAAGATGAAGGTTGTTGCCGTCAACTTTTTGCTGTTTAATCAAGTGTTGCTGCCAGAGCTGCTGCTTGTGCTGTTTGCTGTAGGAGTTTGATGCTGCTGCTTGGGGTTGCCTCCTCTGCTTTGGTTTTTTTGTTTTCTGTATTGTTTGTTGGCTTGTGCTGCTTGCCCCTAGGTTTGAAGTGAATGTTGATTCACTTTGCCTGTTGTTTTCCCTGGTTCGAGGTTGAGCAGGACTCCCTTGCCTCGCTTGTATTGCTGCTGTTGCGGTGGAAATAGGATCACAAACTATTAATTAGTTTGAATCGCAATTCAATTCACAACCGCTCTTTGATTTATCCGAAGGAAAAGGTCAAAAGAGGGAAAACCTATTTTGCATTGTAAACACAATGCGGGGAAAGATCTAGGGTTCGGGGGTTGGTTAAATTTAGGGAAGGTATTAGCACCCTAAACTTCTGTAGTACTCTACAGGAACCTTTTGTTCAATGCTTACTATTTGCTTTATTTATTTGCTTAAGATATATATACAAAGGGTTAAAAGTGAGAAAATAAACCTAAGGGGTTAATTCTAAGTTTACTCGGCAAGACATCGCATCTTGTGCCTACGTATCCTTACGGGAGTGGAATCAGAGTAATCGTAGTTCCCCTCAAAAGGGAGGTTAGAGACTTCTTGACTATGGTCAAGGTCTCACGGGGAATAAACATGTCTTAAGGACATGCTTACGTGGAGTGTAGAAACTCCAAATCTCTACGTTGAATTGTTAAGTTGTAATTAGGGTTAAATTAGGTTAAGTTAGGGATTACACGGCGGGAAACCCTAAAATGAGCACGGCGGCTCTTTGACCTAATGCTAGGGGTAAAATTGTAATTTTGCCTGCGGCGAGGCATTTAGGGTTTGTGAGGTTGTAAGGGTTTGAAGTTGAGGACTATTGACACGGCGGTCAAACGGCTAGACCTAATTCCTTCGGAGGAGTGAAATTATTGGTAAAGACGCGATAAACATACAATGGCAGAACATAAAGTGCGGAAAGATAAATGCGACAATTGTCTCGCAAAATTACACCCCATAAGCAGTTACAAATATGATAATTGAATATTTAAACTGAAAATAAAATCAATTGAACTTAGTCAGCTGCAAAAAACTAAAACAAACAGAGACTGTTATTATACGGGGTTAGACGAAAAATTAGACGGGAATGTTAGGAATTTAAGTAGAAAATTATAATTTTAACGAAACAAGAAAAAAAGTTAGAAATTTGGATCTTAAAAATGAGGATGTTAGCGAAAAAATGATAAACAATGAAAATTGATATGCAAAGAAGATGGCGATAATATACAAGTGATAATGGAATATGAAATAGCAACGATGATGTCAGATTATGTACAAATATAAAAATAAATACAAAAATAAATAAATAAATATTAGTGAACAGGTTCATGGATAATCAAGAATACTGTTAGGAATGAAGGATGAAAATTGGAGTTGACGATAATTAGAAGTTAACTGATGAATGTTTTGAGACGGTGAGAATTTAGGTAATTAGAAAAGAGTTAGAATGGAATTAGGTTTTTTTTTTTGGGTGAAATTTAGAAAAGTTAGAGTTTTTAATGTGATTAAGAAAAAGAAAATAGATTAAAAGTTAGAATTAAAAGTTAGCAAAAAAATTAGAACTTTGAAATTTGGTTTTTTAAAAAAAAGGTTAGAAAATAAAAATAAAAGTTTGAAAATAAAAGAGAAAAGGTTAGAATTTTAATAAAAAAGAGTTAGAATGTTAGAATTTTAATTAAGAAAAAATGGTAGAAATTTTGAAAAAAAGATATAAAAAAGATTAGAAATTAAAAAAAAGAAGAGTTAGTTACTTTTGATGAAGACTGTAAGAGTTTTTGATGCTTGTCGATCCCCCCGTTTTGTTGCTTCTGAGGGTCCTTTTATACTTGATTTTTTTAAATCTTTTTCAATCTCAGATTTGATTTGAATGAATTTTTATGATGATTTCAGATTTGATTCAATGATGGTGATGTTGATATTTAGATCTGATTTTCTTATGATGATGATATGATCTGATTGATTTGATTTTGCTCCATCTGTGATTTATTGTGATTGGATTTGATAAAAAAAACGTGTTGGGATTTAAATTTAAAAATGTTAGCAAAGAAAGTTAGATTTTCAAGTTAAATAAAAAATTAGAGTTTTAAGTTTAAAAAAAATGAGTTAGAATTTTAAAATAAAAAACATTTGAATGTTGATTTAAAAAAAGTGTTAGAATTATTTTAAAAACTGTTGGAATTTCATTTTAAAAGGAATTTAGAATTTAAAAAAAAGAAAAAGAAAAAGGGCGTTAGAATTTAATTTTAAAAAGAATTTAGAATTCTAATTTGAAAAATAAAGGTGTCAAAAAAAAGATTTAGATTTAATTTTAAAAAAAAAGTTAGAAAAAAAAAATTAATTTTAAAAAGAAGTTAGAGAAAAAAAAGATTTAATTTTTAAAAAGAAGTTAGAAAAAAATATTTAATTTTTTTAAAAAAATTAGAGAAAAAAGATTTAACTTTATAAAAGTTAGAAAAAAGATTTAACTTTAAAAGGGAGTTAGAAAAAAGATTTAATTTTTAAAAAGAAGTTAGAAAAAAATATTTAGCTTTAAAAAAGTTAGAAAAAAAGATTTAGCTTTAAAAAAGTTAGAAAAAAGATTTAGCTTTAAAAAAGTTAGAAAAAAAAATTTAGCTTTAAAAAAAGATAGAAAAAGATTTAACTTTAAAGAGGTAGTTAGAAAAAGGATTTATCTTTTAAAAAAAAGTTAGAAAAAGATTTAATTTTAAAAAGGTAATAGAATTTGATTTAAAAAATGTGTTAGAAATTAATTAAAAAAGGTTATAAAAAAATTTACTCTTAAAGAAAAGAAAAAAAAGTTAAATTTTAATCTAAATCCTAAAAGTTAGTAAGAAGAGCTTAAAATGATTTAAATAAATAAACTAAATAGAAAAAAAAAGTTAATAAAAAACATTAGTAAAGTTATAAAAAAAATTTAATTAAATTATTATTAGTTAAAAAAACAAGATTTAAAAAAAAAGGTTAATTTATTAAGTTAATCAGAATTTAAAATAAAAATAAAAAGAAAGGGTAAAATTTGGGGTATTACAGTTGCCCCTATTTAAATAGCTACACCGGACGATTTGAGTGACAGAGACTCGAGGAATCGTGGTGGAGAGATTTAAATATAGATAACCGAAAATTTTGCCCTTATATGCGACGATATGCTATGCTATGGACAAAGCGAGGACAGCTTAATGCAGATGATGCCATGAATATGATATGATGCGTATGCTGGAATGATGAATGCGAAAATGATGACGAGTACGACGACACAGAGACAGACGCTACGAGAATAACTCACTGGGGAAAACGACACGCTGAGACACAATACAACACTGGGGAATTCTAAAAATGATGGTCAACTGGTGCGAACACGACCAATTGTCTTTTTTAGAAAAGGAACGAGATTCTCAAATGGGGATGGTACCTATGAGACGGCCTCCACTGGGGAATCTAAAAGTAAAACTGGATCATGTACGACTGCAAGATCGATTACAGAATGCTGGAGCATTGAGCAAAGAATAACATCCAAGCTTCTGTAAACTATCTCTCGTGACAGGATTAAACGGACTTTTCGGAACTCCGTAGCAAATATGCAGGGTAAAGACCGGCTGTATGCCAAAATAAATGGACTTTAGGAATAAGGTTCTTAAATGGAGAGGGCACTTATGAGATGACCTCCACTTGGGAATGCTTAATAATAACAGGATCTACACGGTTGCAAGATCGATTACAGAACGCTGGAGCATTGAGCAAAGAATAACATTCAAGCTTCTATAAACTACCCTTTGTGATGGGATCGAATGGACTTTTCAGAAATCCATATCATATATACAGGGTAAAGACCGGCTGTATGCCAAAATAAATGGACTTTGATGGGAAATGCCCTGATAAGCTTCCCGAGGGATAACTGTCGCTTATCGTTGGAAGGGACTTATGTGCAAAAATGGATAAGCACTCAAATAAAGAGGCTGCTGCTTATCTGATAAATAAATCTTCTCGCATTTAAGGTCGGCGCCTGGAATACGATTCTGATTTTTCTCTTACTGAAGGATAAATAAACTTCTTCATGCTTCAAGATCGTGCTCTCCTGAACATGAAAAGGGTAAACTGAACTTCCTCATACTTCAGAATCGTGCTCTCCTGAATATGATTCGGCTCTTTCGGATAAATGAAATTCAGAATCGTGCTCTCCTGAATATGAAAAGGGCTGACTGAACTTCCTCATACTTCAGAATCGTGCTCTCCTGAATATGATTCGGCTCTTCGGGTAAATGAAATTCTTCATACTTCAGAATCGTGCTCTCCTGAATATGAAAAGGGTGAACTGAACTTCCTCATACTTCAGAATCGTGCTCTCCTGAATATGATTCGGCTCTTCGGGTAAATGAAATTCTTCATACTTCAGAATCGTGCTCTCCTGAATATGAAAAGGGTGAACTGAACTTCCTCATACTTCAGAATCGTGCTCTCCTGAATATGATTCAGCTCTTTCGGGTAAATGAAATTCTTCATACTTCAGAATCGTGCTCTCCTGAATATGAAAAGGGCTGACTGAACTTCCTCATACTTCAGAATCGTGCTCTCCTGAATATGATTCGGCTCTTCGGGTAAATGAAATTCTTCATACTTCAGAATCGTGCTCTCCTGAATATGAAAAGGGTGAACTGAACTTCCTCATACTTCAGAATCGTGGCTCTCCTGAATATGATTCGGCTCTTTCTTTTACTAAAGGGTAAATGAACTTCTTCATAATTCAGAATCGTGCTCTCCTGAATATGATTCCGCTCAAACCTCCCCGTACTTCAAGATCGTGCTCTCCTGAATACGATTTGGTTCAAACCTCCCCATACTTCAAGACGACAGGGAAAATGGAAGCCCAACTGCTCCATGGAGATGGCCATTTGCTGCGAGTCATAACGAAGATAGGATCGGCTTCTTAGGTGAGAAATGTTGCCTACCGATGTTGTAACATGTAGGATGTTGTACCGATAGATTTTCCAGGCGTGAACTGTCGTGTATCTGTAAAGGATTGTGGTTGATTTTCTTGAAAGATAGTGCAAAATAAATGCACGTCCGGGTACAGTGATAACCTTCTCGGGCGAGAACAGTTGCGTATCCGTCGTGGTATGGTGAAAATCTTTAGATGGTGCAAAATAAATGCACGTCCGGTTGGGCTTGACGACCGACAAGACTGAGATTCAATCTAGGATCGAGCCAGAAAGAAGACTGGTAATCAAGACTCCATCGAGGGAATGATCTCGAAGGGTAAATATCTTATCCTGGCGAGGAAAGATAGCTGAAGTAACCGTCATCCACGAGGATCGAGCTCTGTGGGGAAACTGGGAACACATAGGTATTTTATGCTTAGGGCTGACAATCTATTTAGAGAGAATGGACGAACCCAGTTACTCGGCGGTAACAACCAATGATGGAGACACGATGAACCTGTGAATGCTAACGCATATGTTGATGCATATGTTAATGTGAATGTATGTTAATGTTTATGTATGCAAGATGTTATGAAATGAGTATGTAATGAGTATGTAATGAATATGTAACGAGTATGTAATGAATATGTAATGAATATGTAATGAAATAGGCATGTGATGCTTATGCCCCTGCGTAGGCTGACGAAACAGACTAGAGACGGGACGAGAGATGAAATAAACATCTCGACGGGGATACCCTGCGTTCTCTGCAACCAATACGTCAATCATGGGTGAGAAGGATCAATGGTGGAACCAAATCTGGTTTTAAATGTTCTGAATTCTCTGAGGGAGAAAGTAATCTGCTTGGGTGCACAGTATCACGCCTTCTCATGGGGAGAAGAAAACCTGAGGGACACTTTCGAGTTACCCAAGAAAAAGTTGCAGCTTATAGTCTCTCTGGGGACTGTGATGAGGCAATAGTTTAGGAGCCTGTTGCAACACTGAGGTTTACTGGGGAATGAAGGCCGCCGTGAGTAAAATCCATCGGGTGCATGAAGAAAAGTTGTGAAACCACATGAAGGACCTTATAGTAGTCGCCATTTGTTTCTTCAAAAAACACGGTGCCCCAGGATATTTGTGTTGTAAAGTATGGTCATCTCAAGAGGATTTTATAGAGAACACGGAGTCTGGTTGCCCCACTGTTTTCAAACTCTTTGAGAGATTTGTCAGGTCTCGACGTAACTGGCACAAATTAATCGTGTTACGACGAAATTTTTGAGAAATAGCTCTTAAGAACTTCAGACTCGCGTTGGTAAGTGAACAGGGAAACCGCCTGCCCCTGTTTAGCAGGATCTTCAAGTTCCATGGGTTATGTCTATATATAAATCTCTAAGATATCAAGCAAAGTCGTCATGCCTGAAACGCCTATCCTGAGCTTGTCAATGCACACATATATTTGTCTTGAATTTTTGTTTTGAAAAAGATATCGCAATAACTTGTGACCGAAATCACTAGTCAGGACATAAGTTTTAATTATAATGCCAACATGAATTTTCTTCTGAGCATAGCTCGTAGGAGTCAGGAAAACGTGATCTTGTCGAGTATGCTTTCAACCGAAGTCCTACTTCAATTAGGTCTTTTAAAGGTTGTATCGTGGCTCGGTTCACGGTTTAAGAAACAAAGGATAAAGGCTCAAAGTTATATTTGTACCCACCCATTCTTCGTGATGTTCTCCAATCCTAATTCAGTTAACCGGATACGAACGCTCATATCTCAAGCGGATTTGCTATGGTCGAGAACTTATCAAGGCTTTGGACATGGCAGTCACTCACCTATTTCTTTTGGCAATTGGTCACACGACCTTGTTCTTTATAGGGGTTCTACAAACTACTGGTTTGTTGTTCTTATTCCCTAACTTTTGCCTGGACAGCGTCTATTGATTTGACTTTGGAGTCCAGCGGGATGCCCCAGTTTTGCCTAAGTCTCCTTCATAGGTTTTGACTTAGCGGGCTTTTATTATTTTTTTGAATATTCTTTTATGCACAAGTCGTGTAAATCTTTCGAAAGGCTCGTGACTGCCCCACTCCTTAGGTAACCGAGGGATAGCCATTGTATTGGACTTCTTAAGATGCTAAGGATAAATTCTCGAAGGTTTGCTCTTCCTTTTTAAGAGTCTAAGCGCTCGATCGGTTTAACTGAAACCTACCCTGCCCCAGGTTAGGATGAAGGTTCTTAAAAAGAAAGAAAAACTCCTACTTCAAGGCTCAAAGGGTTGACTAGGGATTAACATCCTTATATCTCCAGTGTTTGGGATTTGAAACAATGCCTTACATCATCAGCGGGTTTCAATCGAAAGCATACGACAAGAAATCTGACGTTTTGGGTTCGTCATCCTCCCCCTAATTCTCCATCAGAACAAGAGATCGGGTAAAGTTGGCATTATGATTTATGAAAACGTTTTTTGAATGAGTGAAACGAATGGATTTATTCAAGACAAACATATGCGTTGCATTAATTAATCAAAGATAAACAAGTTCGTACATGCTAAATATGCTTAATCAAAGAGAAATGCATATAAATAAACAAATGAACTGTCGGAAAAATCCTTCTAAATGTTTATGAAATCTAAGAGCAACAGTTTCCTTTGGCGGAGCCTCAATGGAAAGGACGTCTGGTTTATGATCACTGTGAGTCGTCATGTCTTGCCCCAGTTACGCTGGTCACATCTTCAACAGTTTTCAGTCGTTGCTTCAAAATAACTTTCCCAGATTCTTTGTTGATCCCGGTCATATCATCTTGAGGGTTACTGAAATGAAGCGAGCTAGGCCTTTGAATAATTACTGGATTCGGCTGATTTGCTGAGAGGTCAACATACTTTGCAGAATTCAAACTCGACAAGTGAGGGACCCCGAGAGGAGTCTCGATCTTCAGCTGAGCATCGCTAAAAGACAACTTCTTCGTTTCTAGCAAATTTCTGACAACCTTCTTAAGAGCATAGCAATTCTCTAGATCATGGCCGAGCGCACCCTCATGAAATAAACAATGAGCGGTAGCGTTGTGACTTGCAGGTAATGGATTAGGTGGAGGACCCAAAGCACGGGTGGTAATCAGACCTTGTTGTACCAAATGGGGGTATAACTCAGTGAAAGTCATCGGAATTGGAGGACAAGGCTTATACTGCCTCTTACGGGGATAAGGAACCTGATCCCGTGATTGTTGGTGAACAGGAGCGTTGGGCACTCGTTGACTGTTGACAGGAACTTGCATAGGCGAATAACCGGAAGGTTGTTGATAAACTGGTGCCTGATATACCGGAGCTGACTGTACAGGCTGGCGTGCAGGAAACTGCTGATCGAAAGGAGGTGCAACAGTAGCTACATAGGGTTGTTGAACACATAGAAACGGATAACCTTGAACATAACTCTGCCGATATTGTAAAGGTTGAGGAGTAGCCTTTTGCGGTTCTTTGAACGTGTAGGTCCTTTACCATGGTCGGAGTTAGGAGTTTTGCACTTTGGAGGGGTAGCTCGTCGAACTGGTCGAGCACTGGGAGGCACCAAACCGGATTGAAGACCGTGAGGAGGTACATTCTCGACAGTAACAGCTGGTTGAGGTTCCATAACGGTATTAGTCTTAGAAACAACAGTAGACTGAGCATCCACCTTCACACTAAGAGCTCGTAACATCTCCAAAATCTGCCCTACACTTCCTCGAAGATCTTCGAATTCATGGCTGACACGGTTGATCTCTTGGTTTTGATCTTCCATTCTTTTGAAGGGTCGTATTGATGCAGAGAACTCAGGGTGACAAAACTGGAGGGTGAGAGAACCGAGTATGAGAAATCGGGAGACACATGCAATGCAAAAGTATGATGCTAAAATGTGAATGCAAATGAAGATTTCATGGAATTCAAACATTTACGAATGTCGTGGGGTACCAAGGAAATCTTTTTCTTGTTTTTTCATTTTATTTTTTTTATTTTATGGTATCCCGCGATATCCATAAATGATGTTTGAACTCCATGAAATACAATGCAATGAAATGCCTTATGGATGCAATGCATGAAAACACACAAAGTCCTAGGTTAAAGGAACGTGAGCGGAGTCAAGGTCTACCCGTCCCAAAAGGAGTGTACTATAGGTTAGTTGTACCTGCCGAACAAGGTTCTACAAAGTGCCCAAAGTCATCAGCCCATCTTTCGGATATTATCAACCTTCCGACTGACTCGGGGGTGAATAATATTCTCAAGAGAACCTCTTTTGAGTGTAGTATCGCGTAGCAGCCGTTGTAGGATTACTCCCACATAGCTCCCGCACTACGTCCTAAATAAGGCCAAGGTGGTGTTAAGGTACTACGGTCCCCAATATCACAGACTCCAATCGACCATGGAAAAAGTTTTTACGATTACTCGTTCAACCGAACCATTTTCGAAAAGGTCTCAACTGAGCGGTGATTCTCGAATCAGCTTGGTCGGGATTCACTCCCTATAAGCCTCATCGAATATATCCCCATCCTATAATAATGTCGCTAGTCCGGGCGTAGGACTTATCTCACAGCACAAGGACCAGTCCCCAAATCAGAGCACAAATATATACATGCAAATGAATAATAACACAAATAGTAATAAAGATGAACAAGTTAGGGGTAACCCTCAAAAGTTTAGAAGACTCCCCAGTGAAGTCGCCATTTTCTGTTGCGGTGGAAATAGGATCACAAACTATTAATTAGTTTGAATCGCAATTCAATTCACAACCGCTCTTTGATTTATCCGAAGGAAAAGGTCAAAAGAGGGAAAACCTATTTTGCATTGTAAACACAATGCGGGGAAAGATCTAGGGTTCGGGGGTTGGTTAAATTTAGGGAAGGTATTAGCACCCTAAACTTCTGTAGTACTCTACAGGAACCTTTTGTTCAATGCTTACTATTTGCTTTATTTATTTGCTTAAGATATATATACAAAGGGTTAAAAGTGAGAAAATAAACCTAAGGGGTTAATTCTAAGTTTACTCGGCAAGACATCGCATCTTGTGCCTACGTATCCTTACGGGAGTGGAATCAGAGTAATCGTAGTTCCCCTCAAAAGGGAGGTTAGAGACTTCTTGACTATGGTCAAGGTCTCACGGGGAATAAACATGTCTTAAGGACATGCTTACGTGGAGTGTAGAAACTCCAAATCTCTACGTTGAATTGTTAAGTTGTAATTAGGGTTAAATTAGGTTAAGTTAGGGATTACACGGCGGGAAACCCTAAAATGAGCACGGCGGCTCTTTGACCTAATGCTAGGGGTAAAATTGTAATTTTGCCTGCGGCGAGGCATTTAGGGTTTGTGAGGTTGTAAGGGTTTGAAGTTGAGGACTATTGACACGGCGGTCAAACGGCTAGACCTAATTCCTTCGGAGGAGTGAAATTATTAGTAAAGACGCGATAAACATACAATGGCAGAACATAAAGTGCGGAAAGATAAATGCGACAATTGTCTCGCAAAATTACACCCCATAAGCAGTTACAAATATGATAATTGAATATTTAAACTGAAAATAAAATCAATTGAACTTAGTCAGCTGCAAAAAACTAAAACAAACAGAGACTGTTATTATACGGGGTTAGACGAAAAATTAGACGGGAATGTTAGGAATTTAAGTAGAAAATTATAATTTTAACGAAACAAGAAAAAAAGTTAGAAATTTGGATCTTAAAAATGAGGATGTTAGCGAAAAAATAATAAACAATGAAAATTGATATGCAAAGAAGATGGCGATAATATACAAGTGATAATGGAATATGAAATAGCAACGATGATGTCAGATTATGTACAAATATAAAAATAAATACAAAAATAAATAAATAAATATTAGTGAACAGGTTCATGGATAATCAAGAATACTGTTAGGAATGAAGGATGAAAATTGGAGTTGACGATAATTAGAAGTTAAGTGATGAATGTTTTGAGACGGTGAGAATTTAGGTAATTAGAAAAGAGTTAGAATGGAATTAGGTTTTTTTTTTGGGTGAAATTTAGAAAAGTTAGAGTTTTTAATGTGATTAAGAAAAAGAAAATAGATTAAAAGTTAGAATTAAAAGTTAGCAAAAAAATTAGAACTTCGAAATTTGGTTTTTTAAAAAAATGGTTAGAAAATAAAAATAAAAGTTTGAAAATAAAAGAGAAAAGGTTAGAATTTTAATAAAAAAAGAGTTAGAATGTTAGAATTTTAATTAAGAAAAAATGGTAGAAATTTTGAAAAAAAGATATAAAAAAGATTAGAAATTAAAAAAAAGAAGAGTTAGTTACTTTTGATGAAGACTGTAAGAGTTTTTGATGCTTGTCGATCCCCCCGTTTTGTTGCTTCTGAGGGTCCTTTTATACTTGATTTTTTTAAATCTTTTTCAATCTCAGATTTGATTTGAATGAATTTTTATGATGATTTCAGATTTGATTCAATGATGGTGATGTTGATATTTAGATCTGATTTTCTTATGATGATGATATGATCTGATTGATTTGATTTTGCTCCATCTGTGATTTATTGTGATTGGATTTGATAAAAAAAAAAAAGTGTTGGGATTTAAATTTAAAAATGTTAGCAAAGAAAGTTAGATTTTCAAGTTAAATAAAAAATTAGAGTTTTAAGTTTAAAAAAAATGAGTTAGAATTTTAAAATAAAAAACATTTGAATGTTGATTTAAAAAAAGTGTTAGAATTATTTTAAAAACTGTTGGAATTTCATTTTAAAAGGAATTTAGAATTTAAAAAAAAGAAAAAGAAAAAGGGCGTTAGAATTTAATTTTAAAAAGAATTTAGAATTCTAATTTGAAAAATAAAGGTGTCAAAAAAAAGATTTAGATTTAATTTTAAAAAAAAAGTTAGAAAAAAAAATTAATTTTAAAAAGAAGTTAGAGAAAAAAAAGATTTAATTTTTAAAAAGAAGTTAGAAAAAAATATTTAATTTTTTAAAAAAAGTTAGAGAAAAAAGATTTAACTTTATAAAAGTTAGAAAAAAGATTTAACTTTAAAAGGGAGTTAGAAAAAAGATTTAATTTTTAAAAAGAAGTTAGAAAAAAATATTTAGCTTTAAAAAAGTTAGAAAAAAAGATTTAGCTTTAAAAAAGTTAGAAAAAAGATTTAGCTTTAAAAAAGTTAGAAAAAAAAATTTAGCTTTAAAAAAAGATAGAAAAAGATTTAACTTTAAAGAGGTAGTTAGAAAAAAGATTTATCTTTTAAAAAAAAATTAGAAAAAGATTTAATTTTAAAAAGGTAATAGAATTTGATTAAAAAAATGTGTTAGAAATTAATTAAAAAAGGTTATAAAAAAATTTACTCTTAAAGAAAAGAAAAAAAAGTTAAATTTTAATCTAAATCCTAAAAGTTAGTAAGAAGAGCTTAAAATGATTTAAATAAATAAACTAAATAGAAAAAAAAAAAGTTAATAAAAAACATTAGTAAAGTTATAAAAAAAATTTAATTAAATTATTATTAGTTAAAAAAACAAGATTTAAAAAAAAGGTTAATTTATTAAGTTAATCAGAATTTAAAATAAAAATAAAAAGAAAGGGTAAAATTTGGGGTATTACAGCTGCATTGCATGCATTTTACTGTATTTGCTTGCTTTATTTTCTGTTTATCCCCTAGGATCTCTGATTTCCTTTGTGCAGGAAGAAATTATGACAGACATTAGGATTCTTATCCATGCATGGCAACATTAGGTTAGTTTTTATTCCCCTTTTCAACCCTAGGTTTTTTATAGCTTCTTTCTCTTCTTATCTCAAAACAACTCAAAAATATAGTAATAAGGTTAATCGATGTCGTACGTTACGAGCCTTAAGCTATTCAAGAAAGGGTTGCTGGAGAGCTTCTTTCCAGTAGTCTGGCTGCTTAGTGTGGCACCCTTTGGGTGACACGCGACATAGTCACTCTCAAATCATAGTCTCTAGTGCGTCAGAGATTGCAAACAAACCAAAAAACACTTCTTTCGTAAAAGATTCAAAACAAACATCAAAGTGTCATTTTTGTCCTCTTGGACTCTTAATCAAGAAAAACCCATTTTGAAGGTAATAAAAAACAGTCAGACAAGCTTGTGTCTTCCGTAGCCCGAACTACGTTTGCTCTGATCTTTCATGCTGTATGAAAGTACGTAGGCATAGGATGCCGTATCCTAGCAAGCAACCTTCCCCTCCTTTCCCGTAGGTAGGCGAACTACGTTGACTCTGATTTCTCGTTTCAGACGGGAATACGTAGGCATAAAGTGCGATACTTTGCCGAGTCATTTTATTTTCTTTTTAACCCCAGACCTGTAGAGTAGATAGAATAAAAATCCGTACAAGAAAACAAGCGTGGATCCCGTCAAGTACGGCGGACGTGAGGGGTGTTAATACCTTCCCCTTGCGTAATCGACTCCCGAATCCAGGAATTTGGTTGCGATGACCATTCCTTTCCTGTTTTGCATTAGGTTTACTCTGAGCGTTTCCTTTCCCTCCGTTGGGATGAATAACGCACGGTGGCGACTCTTTTGTCATAGCCGGCTCCGATTTTCGGAGTAGCGACAACTGGCGACTCTGATGGGGACTCCAACGGTTCCCTACGCGAGTCATTCCTAGCGCTTGTTTTCCCGTCGTGGGTTTTGTATGGATTTACCTTTCTGTATTTACTTTCGGTATTATATTATTGGTGTTATGCTGGGTAGGGGGTCATATTGAGAGATAAGTCGGACCTGGGCTTGAGTGCACCTAGAATTAGTTGTGGAAAGTAGTGGGCGCGTGCATGCTTTGCATGTACTAGTGTCCCGCAAAATCCACGCTCGGACGAGGTTCTTCTGGTTGACTTCTTTTTCAACCCTTTGGGTTGAGGGGGTTGTTGGTTAGTTGGATTGTCGACTCTGGGGACCGATCAATTAGAAGTTGGCTAAGTGAGGCCTCTTCATGACATGATGATACCACACCTTCTGGGTATCGTATCATCAGTCCTGAAAGTCTGTGACGCCGACGACCGCATAGGATGTCGTACCTTGTGTCAGTTGATAGGACACCTACATGTGAGAGGGATTGGGGCATGCAGGAAACCTGACCTCTAGACTACCCGGTTTTCTTGATATTGGATCAGTATGTGTGGTTACTTGGGGTTCTTCATCAGAACAGTGTTACGGGTCTGTTGAGACCAGGTTGGAGCTTTGTTATAGGTCTGTTGAGACCAGGTTGGAGCATTGTTATGGGTCTGTTGAGACCAGGTTTGAGCAGTATTGTGGGTCTGTTGTGACAGATGTGGATGGATCTCTTCAGCAATGTATCACTTGATCCTTGTTTGCATGTTTGCATATTGCATTGTTGCATACTCATTTTGCATATCATTAACATGTGTCTGTGCTGCAGGTGCATTTCATACCCTCTGATTCTAGTTGCCCGGACTTCCGTTTGCTGCTATTATGGATACTTTGAAGAAGACTGTGGCATACAAGTTGCCTACTCCAGATGTTTCTTCTTTGCTTGGGTTGATGTCTTTAGCTGATGATGATGTGAAGAGAAGCTTCAGGAAGAGTTATGGGAAACTGCTTAGGTTGGTCTGCAAACCAACTACGTATGAGCTGAACGGATTATATGCACTTATGCAGTTTTATGATCCCCCGGTGAGGTGTTTTACTTTCCCTGACTTCATTCTGGCTCCGACCATGGAGGAATATGCTGAGATCTTGGAGTTGACTATTTAGAACAGGGTACCCTTCATTCATATGGGTGCTGAGCCCAAGCTGGAGGATTTGGCTGTTGTTTTGCATTTAGACTCCTCAGAGTTGTTGTTAACCTCGCGGAATGGAGTTTCTGGTTTTTCTCTCAAGTTCTTGGTTGGGAAAGCACAAGAGCATGCCAAGAGTGGATGTTGGATTGTGTTTAATGCTATCCTTGCTTTGTGTATCTATGGCATTGTATTGTTCCCTAATATGCCTGACTTTGTTGATTTGGATGCATTCCATATATTTGCTTCAGGCAATCCTGTGCCTACACTGATTGGAGACTTCTATCACTCTCTGCATTATAAGAACGAGAATAGGAGGGGCAAGAACGTCTCTTGTTGTGTGCCTTTGTTGTATATGTGGTTTGATGGTCACCTGCCCAAGAAGGGTATCTTTGCTGAGTCTGCAGCTACGGTGGAATGGTCTGAGCGGCTGATGGGGCTTTCTTCAGAAGATGTTGTCTGGTTTGATAGGGATTTACTGGGATTTGAGATTATCCACAGCTGCACAAGATATCCTAACGTTCCTCTGATTGGGAGGAAAGGGTGCATTAACTACAATCCGTCATTGTTGATCAGGCAATTCGGTTATGCTTTGAGAAGCCCGCCAAAAGAGGAGGAAGTGCAGGAATCTCTGTACTTCACAGGTGATCTGAGTGGAGAATTGTTATCCAAGCTTCAGCATGCTTGGAATAACATCTACAAGAAAGGGAAGCCGGTGTTGGGTAAGAACGATAGTCAAGCCTATCCTCCGTACCAAGTCTGGATCCAAGATAGGGCAGAGCAGGCACTGATGTCGTTTCCTGCAGTATTACCTCCTGCTCCCCTCGTGGTTGAGGAGCCAACTACTATGTCTATTGAGAGATATGAACGGGTTGTGAAGGAGAAGGAAGCTTTGATGAAAGCCAACGAGGAGTTGGAAGAAGAGCTAGTTCAGCTTAGAAGCGAAAGAAATGAAGTCGTATATTCCTTCAAGCAGCAAACAAAGCTGGTGAACAAGTTAGGTACAGAACTGACTGAACAACAAAAGAAGCGTGAACGTTTGGGGATAGATTTCAAGAGCTCTCATGACATGCTGGAGTCTAAAAAGAAAGCACTTGATATAGCTTACTTGGAAATCTCTACGTTCAACAAAACATGGAACGCTACATTGACCAACAACAAGGAGAGAGAAGATAAGCTGAAGTTGCAAATCTCCAAGTTAGAGGATCAGTTGAAAGCTAGCCAGAGGAAGCTTGAGGAAGAAGCTGTGTGTAGTTTTTCCATTCAAGCCTCGTTGAACAAAGCTGTCAAAAACCTGGAGGAGCACAGACAGAACTTTGAAGCCAAGAAGAGGAAGTTAGAAGACTGTTTTGGCAAGGGAGCTTGGGAAAACTCCAACGAAGGCCTCCAGTTCACTATACGACAGTTAGAGTTGCTCGTCGAAGGGTTGCTCACTCAGCCAGATCATCCAGAGACCAATAAGTTGTTAGAAGAGTACCGTGCTCATTGTAACACTTGACTGTTGTATATGCTTTATTTGCATTGTGCTGACCATCACCAGGCTTGTTGGTCGAGGTCATGCCTTCTTGTTATTGTGTACACTCAGAGATATTGTATTTCTTCCTTGTTGGGCTCTTTGCAACAATATATGAGATGTTTTCTCCGTGGATGAATCCAATCTTCTTAGTACTGTCACTGCACTGGCACTTTGGCACTAGAATCAGGGGTTGATTTCCCTAACGCACAGACACATATTGCATCTGCATATTCATTTTGCATTTCCAGTTACTTGTTGAATCTGTATCTCATTTCCTGCATCTCACAGGTTTTTCAGGATTGACGACCAAAGGATCCACCGCTACTCAACCAGGAACAACTGTAAGAAAGCAATGGATCAAGTTCAAGTCGAGATGCAGGAAATCCGTGAGAAACTGACTCTGTTCATGAAAGCTATGGAGAACATGGCCAAGGGCCAGGAGAGCCTTCAGACCTTGGTGCAGCCGCTGCTGACGCGGACAAATGGAAATGGCAATACTGACCACAATTCTGTTGGAACTCCTCGCCGGGAGGATGAGATACCGGTAGTTACTCTACCTGTTGTGACTGTCAACGAAAACACTGGTACTGGTGCGGGTGCTGGCGCTGGTAATGGCAATACTAGAAATGGTGGTGATGGGCATGTTGCTAACAACAATGGCAATACTGGGGATGCCAATCCAGTATTCGGTGACAATGCTGGCTTTGGAAATAATGGGTATGGCAATGTCAATCAGGACGGGAACTTCGGGATCAACAATCAAGGCTTTGGTAATGACGGTTACGGCAACAATGAGGGGTATGGCCACGGTAATGGTGGATTCGGTGATGTGAATAACAACGACGCTGGAGCATTTCCTTTCAACAATGATTTTGGACCTGCTGGGGTCAATCAAGGGTTCGGCAACCGAGGACAGGGTCCTATGTTCAATCAGCAAGGATTTGGCCGCAACATGGGTTACGATGGGTATGACAATGACTGGAATGTGGATCACCAGGACGACGCTTTTTCGGGAAGAGGTATGGGACCTGAGGGCCCCATTGACACTGTTCAGAGGATCAGAATGCTGGAAGAGCAGATGAAAGGTGTGGTTAATCAGAACTTCGTTGGGTTAGATATGACTACTATGGGGTTGGTACCAGGGCTGAGGGTGCCATTAAAATTCAAGGCTCCAACATTCGACAAATACAAAGGGGATACCTGCCCAAAGGTCTATGTACGTTCTTATAATAGAAGGATGTCTGCATATTCCAATGATGAAAGGATGCTCATGCATTTCTTTCAAGATAGCTTATCTGGACCATCATTGGAATGGTACATGGGACTGGAGCCCACTCAGATTAGAAGCTGGAAGCAGTTGGCTGATGCTTTCGTTATGCACTACAAATATAACAACAATTTGGCGCCAAACCGAGTTCAGTTGCAGAGTCTGTCGCAGAAAAGTGGTGAAAGTTTCAAAGAGTACGCGCAGCGGTGGCGCGATATGGCAGCTCGGGTGCACCCCCCCTTTGGTTGAAAGGGAGATGAATGACATGTTTGTGGGGACATTTACAGGAATGTACTATGACAAGTTACTCAATGTTTGATGGGTAGCTTCTCCGATATGATCCTTATGGGAGAAAGGATCGAAAATGGAATTAAAATTGGAAAGATTCAGGCAGGCGAATCTACTCCAGCTGGGGGTGCGAGAAAAGCGTTCGGAGGAAGACGACAGGGTGATACAAGCGCTGTATTTGGTGGCAGAGGCCGGGGCAGATGCAGAAATCAGTACATTCAACCTCAACAAATAGCCAGTGTTACTATTCCAATCCAACCACAACAACAGCAACAACAACCACAGCAGCAACAAAGGCAGAATCAGGGTCAAAGAAGGTTTCAGAATGTAAAGCCGAAGAGGGTATTTAATAAGCCTCCGTCGACATATGCAGAGCTTCTTCAGACACTGTTGGGTTTGAATTTGGTCGAGAAAAGAACATTGGAACCGCCTACAGGACCGATACTTTCTTATGGGTATGACGCTGATAAGCATTGCAAATTCCATTCCGGGGCGCCCGGACATAATGTAGAATCTTGTCATGCTTTCAAGCATAAAGTTCAGGACTTGTTGGACAGTAAAGCTATCAACTTTGGCCAGGCCGGGCCCAATATTGTACAACAGCCTATGCCTAATCATGGGGCAAATTCCATCTTGACAGAAGAAAATTTGAACTTGGTGATGGATGTTAACGAACTGAAGACACCGTTGAGTGAGGTGAAAAGCAGGTTTCTCATAGGGGGAGTATTCTCTGGTTGTGATGAATACTGTTTAGAGTGTTGGACCCAGCCTGAGGGTTGTACTAATTTGAAGCAGGGCATTCAGGCCATGATCGACGAAGGAACCTTGCAATTTGATCGAACTGCGATTGAGAAGCCTGTGGAGGCATTATGTGATAAGCAGAATGATATTGCAACGGTGACGATCCCGAGGAAGACTATAACGATAACGGCGCCCGTCCAGCGGCCAACTATTACGATCACCAAAGTAGGGCATGTTCCCTTTGAGAGTATGAAAGCTGTCCCGTGGGCATACGGATTAGAAGCATGTTGCAACGATGAAAAGATTGTGGTGAATAGCCAGCCAGCTGGGGCTGTTGATAATGTCGTTGGGACGGGGGGCATGACCCGTAGCGGAAGGATCTTTACCTCACCTGAAATAGAAACTGAGAGATTGGACAAAGGCAAAGCCAAATTAAATGAAAGCAGGCCTACTCAGTTGAAAGAATAGGATACTTCACTCAAGGACGTAGAGGAGTTCATGAGACTGATTCGCAAAAGCGACTACAAAATTGTTGAACACCTACAGCAGACGTTGTCGAAGATTTCTATCTTGTCGTTGTTGTTATGTTCCAAGGCCCACCGGAACGCCTTGCTAAAGATTCTGGATACGTCATTTGTGCCTCAAGAAGTTTCAGTGAATCAGTTAGAGGGGATAATGGCATATGTCAATGCTGGACATAGCATGGGTTTCACAGATTTTGATCTAACACCCAGG
The DNA here is from genome assembly GCA_963859935.3 of Lathyrus sativus. Classification (NCBI taxonomy): domain Eukaryota; kingdom Viridiplantae; phylum Streptophyta; class Magnoliopsida; order Fabales; family Fabaceae; genus Lathyrus; species Lathyrus sativus. The sequence goes on from OZ012741.1 coordinate 364,606,495, forward strand.
GGTCGAGAGCACAACATGGCTTTGCATATATAGGTGGAATGTCGGGGCACCGTAATATCGCGTGTATTGGTGGATACTAGATCGTCGTTGAACGTATTACCAAAGAAAGCCATGATGAAATTGGACATACGGGGAATTATTTGCACACCCAGCGATTTGGTTGTGAGGGCGTTTGACGGGATGAAAAGATCAGTGTTTGGGTCAATAACATTACCGCTTCAGGTGGGGCCATAAATTTTTGATACCGAATTCTACATCATGGATATCCATCCAGCTTATAGCTGCCTTCTTAGGCGCCCATGGATCCACGCTGCAGGGGCCGTAACATCCACTTTGCATTAGAAGTTGAAGTACATGGTGGGCAATAGCATTGTTACCGTTTGCGGGGAGGAGGACATTTTAGTCAGTCACTTGTCATCATTTAGATATGTTGAGGTCGACGGAGAAATACACGAGACACCTTGTCAAGCCTTCGAAGGGTTGCGGATTAAAGACAAAGCTCAGGGTCCCAGCAAAATGCCAGATGTGGCAATGTCATCCTACAAGGAAGCTCAGGCCTTAGTACAGACTGGTGAGACTAAAGGTTGGGGACAGGTACTGGAGATTCCCGTGAAGAATGACAAGTTTGGACTAGGGTATCGACCGACGTCGTCAGCGTCATCTTCAGGAGCGCCCAGGTTCAAGGGACCGATAACGATTACGCCAAGCGGGGTGTGCTTTGAGACAATCAACGCTATTTCCGATGCTGAAGACGGAGATAGTGACTGCGACATGGACGCGTGGATCAAGCCAAGCGTGCCAGGACAAAGTCTCTGCAACTGGTCCATCCGGGAAACTGTCCCAGTGACTCTTAAACAGTAATGATTTGTTTTGTCAATTGTTGAATAATCCTATGTCCTACCCGGGGCATAGTGATTTTACCTTAGGGCTACTTGATTATGTGTATTGCACTGTTTTAATCATGAAATAAAGGCGTTTTTCATATACAAATATTGTGATCCTTGTTTTTCTTGTTTTTACTTTAACAATAAATGGCAACGTGGTTCTTTGTTTTGTTTGCGTTTTGAAACATTTAACCATTTCCTTTGCAGGACTAATATTTCAGATGACATCTCCTACGAACCGTCTATGACTCGTTTCGACTTCGAGCACCCGGTATTCCAAGCGGAGGAAGAGATTGTTGAGGATAGTGACTTGCCAGAGGAGATGACTCATTTGTTGAAACAGGAAGAGAGAATCATTCTGCCTCATTAGGAGGAAATTGAGATTATCAACTTGGGGTCGGAAGAAGTTGTGAGAAATATCCGTATAGGGGCTGCGCTGCAGAGCGACGTCAAGCAAAGGTTGACTGAGATACTGCGAGAGTATAGTGATATATTTGCTTGGTCGTACGAGGATATGCCTGGGTTGGATACGGACATGGTTGTGCACCGTCTGCCGTTGCGAGAGGAATGTCCGCCTGTTAAGCAGAAACTCAGAAGAACCAGACTAGACATGGCTGTGAAAATCAAAGAGGAAGTTCAAAAACAGTGGGATGCTGGTTTCCTAGCCGTTACCACTTATCCGTCATGGGTCGCTAATATAGTACCAGTGCCGAAGAAAGACGGTAAAGTGCGAATGTGTGTAGACTACCGTGATTTGAATAGGGCGAGCCCGAAAGACGACTTTCCACTTCCTCACATTGATGTGCTGGTTGATAACACTGCTCAGTTCTCCGTATTCTCCTTCATGGACGGCTTCTCAGGCTATAATCAAATCAAAATGGCACCAGAAGACATGGATAAGACTACCTTCATTACTCCCTGGGGAACATTTTGCTACAAAGTGATGCCCTTCGGACTGAAGAACGCTGGGGCAACATATCAACGTGCTATGACGACTCTCTTTCATGACATGATGCACAAAGAGATCGAGGTTTATATTGATGATATGATTGCCAAATCCCAGACGGAGGAAGAGCATTTGGTTAATCTGCTGAAACTGTTCAAGAGGCTTAGGAAGTTCAGGTTGAGACTGAACCCTAACAAGTGCACCTTTGGGGTGAGATCGGGTAAACTGCTGGGGTTTATTGTGAGCGGAAAGGGGATAGAGGTTGATCTTGCAAAGATAAAAGCTATACAAGAAATGCTGACGCCTAAAACAGAAAAAGAAGTGCGTGGGTTTTTAGGGAGGTTGAACTACATTGCTCAGTTCATATCTCACCTAACTGCGACATGCGAGCCGTTATTCAAGTTGTTAAAAAAGGATCAGGTGTTGACCTGGAATGAAAATTGTCAAAAGGCGTTCGACAAGATAAAAGAATACTTGCAGGAACCTCCTGTTTTGATACCCCTAGTGGCCGGGAGACCTTTGATCATGTATTTGAAGGTTCTTGAGGAAAGTATGGGCTGTGTTCTCGGTCAACACGACGAGACCGGACGTAAAGAGCATGCGATCTACTATTTGAGTAAGAAATTTACCGACTGTGAGTCCAGATACTCAATGCTCGAGAAGACGTGTTACGCGCTAGCCTGGGCCGCCAAACGTTTGAGGCAATACATGCTGAATCATACAACCATGCTAATTTCAAAAATGGATCCAATTAAATATGTGTTTGAGAAGCAGGCACTCTCTGGAAGAATTGCCCGATGACAAATGGTGTTAACAGAATACGACATCCAATATGTCTCGCAAAAGGCTATTAAAGGTAGCGTTCTGTCAGAGTACCTTGCTGAGCAGCCGGTTGAGGACTACCAATCGATGAGGTTTGATTTTCCTGACGAGGATATCATGTACCTGAAAATGAAGGATTGTGAAGAACCGTTGTCGGACGAAGGACCAGAGTTGGGTTCCAAATGGCAGTTGATATTTGAGGGGGCAGTTAATTCCTATGGTAGCAGAATAGGTGCAATTATCACTACTCCTCATGGGTCGCACATCCCATTTACTGCCCGATTGACCTTTCCTGTTACCAATAATGAGGCTGAATATGAGGCTTGCATCATGGGTTTGGAAGAAGCCATTGATTTGAGAATCAAGGACCTGGATGTATACGGAGACTCAGCTCTAGTGGTGAATCAGATTAAGGGAGAATGGGAGACACGTCAGCCCAATTTGATACCCTATATGAATTATGCAAGGAGATTGTTGCCTTTCTTTGACAAGGTGGAATTGCATCACGTACCGCGAGCATAAAATCAAATGGCTGACGCCCTTGCGACATTGTCTTCAATGTATAAAGTTAACTTCCGGAACGAGGCTCCCCGGATTGTTATCTCTCGGCTTGATAGGCTTGCATTCATATTTGCCATTGACGAGGCTCCCGATGGTAAACCCTAGTACTTTGACATCCAGAATTTCCTGAAGAACAAGGAGTATCCGGCTGAAGCATCCAGTCGAGATCAGAAGACTCTCAGGAGATTGGCTGGCAATTTCTATCTGAACCCGGACGGTGTCCTGTACAAAAGAAACCACGATTTAGTGTTGCTACGTTGTGTAGACGAGAAAGAGGCGAAGTTGCTCATGGAAGAGATACATGAGGGTACATTTGGTACACATGCTGGTGGGCATACTATGACGAGAAAACTGCTGCGGGCAAGTTATTATTGGCTGACTATGGAAACAGATTGTTTCAAGTTCGCAAAGAGGTGTCATAAATGCCAGATTTATACGGACAAAATCCATGTGCCTCCAAGTCCTCTGAATGTGATGTCATCGCCATGGCCTTTCTCGATGTGGGGAATTGACATGATCGGCAAGATTGAGCCTACGACATCAAACGGACACCGGTTCATTTTGGTGGCAATCGATTACTTCACCAAATGGGTGGAAGCAGCATCGTATGTCAATGTCACCAAACAAGTGGTAGCCAAATTCATCAAACGAGATATTATCTGCAGATATGGAATCCCTGAGCGAATTATCACCGACAACGGTTCAAATTTGAATAATAAAATGATGAAAGAGCCGTGTCAGAATTTTAAGATTGAGCATCACAACTCTTCTCTTTACCGGCCCAAGATGAATGGCGTTGTCGAAGCGGCCAATAAGAACATAAAGAAGATTGTTCAGAAGATGGTTGTGACGTATAAGGACTGGTACGAGATGTTACCTTTCGCTTTGCACGGTTATCGTACAACGGTACACACATCAACCGGGGGAACCCCTTTCTCATTGGTATACGGGATGGAGGCGGTGTTACCGTTGGAGGTCGAGATTCCTTCCCTTAGGGTTTTACGTGATGTCCAACTCAACGAGGCAGAATGGATTAAAGATAGACTGAATCAGCTCAGCTTAATGGATGAGAAGAGACTGGCTTCTCTAGCATACGGTCGGTTGTATCAGAGCCGGATGAAGAAAGCTTACGACAAGAAGGTGTGCCCTCGAAGCTTTCAGATGGGCGATCTTGTTTTGAAAAAGATTCTCCCACCACAATCAGATCACAGGGGCAAGTGGACTCCCAATTACGAAGGTCCCTACGTTGTCAGAAAAGTCTTCTCTGGAGGAGCCTTGTTACTATCCACCATGGATGGTGAGGACTTTACGTCTCCTGTGAATTCGGACGCAGTTAAAAAATACTTTGCTTGAAACTGACCCGCTGGACAGTAAAAAGAGTGTCCAGGAAAAAATGGGGCATCCCGGCGAACCATAAAAAATGAATAAAAGGTTCGGGCAAAAGTTAGGTATAAAATTGAAAAGATGTACACCCGCGAAGTCGAAAACCTGAAATGGGCGACTTCGGCAAAAAAGGGTATCCCGGTGAATTGAAAACCCGCAAAGGGCGGTTCACGCAAAAGTTAGGGATTGAAAAAGCAAATGATTATGGTTCGGATTTGATACGGCATTGCTTAGTGGCTTGGGAGTACCTGGGGGGCCGTCTATCCAAAAACAATCTCTTCCAAAGATCGAGTACCGGGAAAGCGCAGAGTCAGGCGAGTCATAGGAGGATCAGCTTATGGTGTTTGTCTGTGCCACGTTGCCGACATGTATACAAATATTATTTTGTATTTTCTTTATGCTTCTTGTGCATATATTTATGTGTGTTTGTGCGTAACTTCCTCTTTTCAGGAGTTGCATCCAGTGTACAAAACTTTGCCTATTCAGAGGCCCGTTATCAATAAAACATGTTATTCAGTACTTGATGCTTGTTCTTTACTGTTTTGTTTGTGAAAGACGCCGATGTTTTTGATAAACTTGCACTCACATAATCTTACTGGCCCTTGCCAATAATTGCAAAAACTTCGAATTGACTGAAGTAATGTCACATATGCTAACCCAGATAGATTCTGTTGTATAGGCCTGTTTTGTCTCGTTTGTGTTTTGCAGGGTTCTTACCTTTGGAGCAAACGGTCAGGAATTGTATTCCTCAGCTAAGGTCGCTTGATGTAAGACCTGGCTCCAGTTGATGTCATTCCTCAGCTAGTCGCAGCTTATCCCCTGAGAGTTGAAATGACATTTATCCCTTCCCGAAGGAGGGGATTATTTTCCCCAGGAGAGTGTCCTCATGGAAAGCCGTCCATAGGATTAACCCCAGCAAGTCAAAATCAATGTCCCCTGCAGAGGTTGCACTCCTCAGCATATCGAAGATGTGCACGTTCAATCTCCAGCATGAGGGATTCCCGCAATAGTTAACCAAGTTGTTGGTTCGAAAGGTTTATATCCGCGAAGGATGGTTTTCTTGCTCCCCACAGGTCGTCTTGCCTCCGTCGGGATGTTTGTCCCTAGCGGAGTGGTAGCTCTGAATGTGTAAATTGTGCCCAGACAGTGTGCTTTTCCCAGAAGTGTCGCTTCTTCCCCGGCTAAGTTTGTTCACCAGCAGGGTGTTTGTTCTTTCCTCCTAGTGGAAATTGATGTTTAATCTCTCCCCGGCAAAGTTGACTGTGTTTCCGGCATTTATTTTACCATAATACCTTATGATACTTGTTCTCCCCAGCGGAGTTGGCTTTATCCTCCGCATTCATGGTGTTGAGACATCATTATCAGAGTGGCCCCGGCAGCTTGAGCCTGCATTTGCATCTGCATACATCGTCATATTTGCATCTACTCAAACGCGTAGCATTTCCGTGCCGTACGGAGCATTACGCCATTTTCAAACATACGCATTTTGAAACATAAATCAGGTTGGTTAACCTTTTGCTTTCAGGTGTGTTTTCTCAGCATGAGTATGGAGTTCTAGCTCAGATCTATTATCGGGTATTCGAGGTCTCGCCGCGAGACGTGTGATGATACGGTTCATCTTACTATTTTCCCCCAAAGATTTGCTTGTTGAAGTTTCTCTTATCCGGCCAGCGGATTATTTCTTCAAATTTGTTGTTACGTCAGCGTCAAAGGGTTTCGTGAATCAAAATTTCAGAAGCTGCCGCCGGTTATCGAAACGGGCATCCGACAGTTTGGTTTCCAAATATCCCCAGTAGAGTCCTCCTCAAAGTCTCTGTTGCGTCAGTGCTAAAAGGTTTGTGGGTTGGGACCAATGGAGTTATCTATTGCAGAGATAAGCAGAGAAACTGTATTCAGAGCATCTTCCCGTATGGATAAACGGGTGTATTTTTCTACTGGTTGACAAAAGTATTTCCCCGGAGGTCGCCAAAATTTCATTGCCTATGTTGATAGGAGCTTCTCGTGTTGACGAGATATGAGTCCTGACGTGGACAATTCATTCCTGTATTGACGGGATTTCCTCGTGTTGACGAGATGTGCTAGTCCTAACGTGGGCAGATTTGATTTCTCCGTGTTGACGGAATGTGAAGTCCTGACGTGGACAAATTGATTACTCTCCGTGTTGACGAAATGGTGTCCTGACGTGGACCATTTATCCCCAGCAGATGTCTTTCTTCGTATTGGCGAAATGTGCGTCCTGACGTGGACAAGTTTATAGTTCCTCGTGTTGACGAGATGCGCGAGTCCTGACGTGGACAAATTTATCTTTCTTCGTGTTGCCGAAACAGTGTCCTGACGTGGACAATTTATTCCTATGTTGATAGGATTTCCTCGTGTTGACGAGATGTGAGTCCTGACGTGGACAAATCAAGTTACCTTCCCTCGTGTTGACGAGATGCGAGTCCTGACGTGGACAAGTTTACCGTTCTTCGTGTTGACGAGATGGAATCCTGACATGGACAAGTTTATTTCTCTTCATGGTGATGGGTTTATTTCCTTGTGTTGACGAAATGTGAGTCCTGATGTGGACAATTTATTCCTATGTTGATAGGAGTTCCTCGTGTTGACGAGACGCAAATAAGATTTTATTGCTGATGTTGATAGGACCTCCTCGTGTTGACGAGATACGGACAACTCATCCCCAGTGAAGTCGCCGGGATTTCTCTGTGTTGACAGAATGTGGAGTCCTGATGAGGACAAGTTCTATTCCTATGACGATAGGATTTCTTCGGATTGACGAAATTTGAGTCCTAACGTGGACAAGTTTATGATGGGATTTCTTCGTGTTGACGAAGTGTGCGTCCTAACATGGACAAAGTTTTGCTCTTGTTGAGGGGATTTCTTCGTGTTGACGAAATAAGCGTCCTAACATGGACAAAGTTCTATTCCTGTGTTGTTGAGATTTCTTCGGGTTGACGAAATGTGAGTCCTGACGTGGACAGGTTTGTATTTATTCGTGATTTGACGGAATTTGGGTCCAGATGTGGACAAGGTTACTCCTGTGACGACAGAAGCTCTATTCGTGTTGACGGATTTGTTTCTCTTCTTGTGTTGACAAGGTTAGTCCAGTTGTGGACAGAGGTGTTTTTGCAAAAATTGTTCAGTACCTGTGGCGTTACATAGGTGGTTGAAGTTGAAATCAGAATTATTACTAGACGTTGGACCAGTTGTTGCCGTAACAACTGGATTCAGATAGGGGATGTTGCTCCCCAAGCAGTGCAGTTTATTTCTGCGGTTGACAAATTTCCGGGTTTCCTGGTATTCAACCGTCTCGTACCTCGATTGTTTTGAAGGTCGTTCACTCTTCACCCAGTCGGGTCCAAGCCGTTTGAATAGGGGCAGTTGTTGCACCCCAAAATTTGCTCAACCTTTTCTTTCCTGATTTATGTTTCATTGCATTGTCATTTGCATAGTTACATCATGTACATAGTTCAATCATTGGCATATCATAGCATAGCATGCATCCAACAGGGGATCAAGGGTGTCTATCAAGAGAAGAGCCTAGCAAGAGGTGTTATCCAAGTATGAGAAGTCATCCAGGCCATCAAGAAATAATTTGAAGTCTTGAGAAGTTTGAGTGCCTACATGTGGGTTTTGCTCCTATCTTGAGGAATATTGAGAATCATCAGTGGGATGTGAAACATGGAATGTTAATTTGAGGTGTGTATGTATCTCATGGAATTCCTAGAGGGCCCTATTGAAGCTGAGACAAGTCATTGATTCAAGTACAAGAGCCACAATTGAGGTGCAGTCAACTAGGGTTTCATTTGGGTCAATCCTAGGTCAATTGAGTAATTGAAGAGCATCAAAGCCTACTTTGAGGTCAGGGGGTTCATGGAATGGTATGTTGATACATGTGTGGTGTTGTGCCAAGATTAAGCAAAGAAGAATCAAAAAGGTGGGGAGTTGTTAAATTAGGGTTTCAGTGCAAATCACCCTATTTAGTGCCTAACTTCAAAGCCACATAAGTCAAGATAAATGTTTCAAATGGATCTTTGGCCAACACTAAAAATGTAGAGCATCTCAATACCTTTAATTTGAGTACTAGAAGTCCTCAAGGGGATTTATAGAACTCAAGTTATGGTCCTTGCAAGTTACAGGTCATCAGATGACTATGAAATTTATCTGTGAAAGTCACTTGACTTCCAAGCAACTTTTGCCCTTCAAGGAGTTTTCAAATGGATTTTTGGTGAACATGAATGTTGTTCCTTATCCTCTTAGATTTCCATAGAGTACTAGAAGTCCTTGATAGGATTTGTAGAACTCAAGTTATGATCTTTGCAAGCCAGGGGTATTTTGGGTATTGGTGATTATAGGTCATTTGTGATCATAGGTCCATAACTCCAACTTGCAAGCTTCAAATGGAAAATTGTTCAACATGGAACTTGTTCAAAATGATGTTTTGAGTGCAACCAAGTGGTCATGAGAGTTTGGTTTGGCTTGTAACACAAAGTTTCTTGAAATGGCTTAAAAAGGAAGAAATTAAAAGCATTAAAAGGCCAAAAAATGGAATTTCTTGATTTAGGGTCAAACAAGCTCATGCTATATGTCATTTTGATCATAAAAGACATTTTGAGAATGATGACATTGTTACATTTTGGATTTGAGGTCATTTTCAAGCACTTCCCTTTTGTAACTTAAGGTGGAAGTAACACTTCAATCACACACCATGGGATCAAAAACAAGGGATCTACCATTCCCATTCAATCCTAAATCTCATGAGATACTCATTTCAAGTGAAATCAAGAGCTGTGGCAGAGAAAAACCTGACTGTTACATATGAGAAATTAGAAGAGAATGAGAAATTCAAAATCTCATTCAGTTAGTTACAGAACTTTCTAGAGTGTTCTAACACACTCTATATATTCATTGCAACTGATTCAGATCATTTTTTGGGTAAGAAGTGAAGAGAATCGAGGGGAAGCCATTGAAATTTCTTCCTTGCATATCAAAATCGGGTTTGGAGATAGAGGGAAATTCAAGGCAAATTGATCATTGTAGAAGCTTGGGAAGTTGTTCTTGAGTGATTCTGGAGAAGATTAGAGCTTGGATCGAGCAAAATCACCCTCTGTTCATCCATTTTTACCAGATTTGCATTTTCCCACTTCCAGCATAATTTGTAGTGATTTGCTTAGGTTTTGATATGAGGATGGATTAGTGATGATGCTTAGAAGGATTTAGGCACAAGAATTGAGTGATTAGAGACCAAACTAGGCATGACACCACTTCTGTTGAAGCATATATCTCTTGATTCTTGAGGTTGTAATCACGTTTGGATAGCAAGATTTGATGCCTGATACGTGTAGTTCACATTGATGACTTTAATTTTAAGAATCGTGACATTGGAGATTTGGTGATTTTCTGTAACTGGGATCGGTTTTAGAGTAGGAGCATGAATCAAAATTTTGGATGGTGGATTTGAGTCCAGGGTGAAATTCTGAGTGGGATAGGATGTTTAAGTGTCAAGTTTGGTGCGTTTTGGGGACCTCTCATCGGAGACGATGGTGGCTCTGTATCTCCGGCCACCGTCCCAAGCTTTCCCTCTCATATTTGAAAATTGGAGAAGATGAATATCTTACCATTGATTTGTGTTTGGCTTTGACTGAGAACCAAAACCAAGGGCCAAGATCTTGTTTCATCTTCTGAAGAGAAGTGAGTTTGGCAAAACTCACCATTTCAAAATCATGTTGGATGGGCTTAAGTGAAGTTCTTGCTATACACACCCTGCATTGAGGCCCAATGAGAAAACACACGTGAAGCAATTGCTATTTGTCACAGGGTTTTTCCATTTTCCATTTCATTTTTCTGATTGTTTTTAGTTTGGTTTGGACTTAAGACAATTTGATACGCGCACCCCACCTTTAGGCCCAGGTCTGGATAACAACTTAGATGAATTGCTATTTCACACGCACATTTATCATTTTTGTATTGTTTTTCTTTCATTTTTATATTTTGCATATAGTTAGAAATAAAATCACAATAATTAGGAAAATTAATCTTTTTAGGTTAGATTTTTTTCCCCTGACTCCTTAAAGAGTCTAGAATTTAATAGGATAAAAAAATTCATAATTAATGTATTTTATATTTTAATTGCATTTTTTGAAGTTTAATTGGTTTTATTTTCATTATGGTTGATATGTGATCTTGCTGATTTTAGTATGGATAATTGGTGTGGACTTTTGGAGTGATTCTTTTTGGTATAGTTATCTTAGATATGCATGTACCTCTAGAAAGTTTCTCACATTTTTGTGAGAAAATTTTAGGTTGTTTTGAACATTAAACAATAGTTGGTTTAAATCAGGGTTTTAAGATAGTACCCTTAGGTTTAGGGCATAGTTTTAGGTCTCAATGGTTGATTAATCCCCTGGTTTTTGTATGGAGTGATTCTTAAGAGGTTTAGGAACCCTTAGAATTTTTTGTAGGATTTTACAATCACTTTTGGTATTTTAATTAGATTTAGTTTTAAGACTAACTTCTAGGTGTTTCTAATGAACTAACTTGACTAGTTTAACTCAATAGTTCCCATTAGATTAGGACGGTGGTGCTCTTGTGCTTGGATGAAGATGAAGACCAATTTAAGGTGCTTTGGAGAGCTTGAAGGAGCTTGAATGTGAAGAATTTCTCATCTTGTGGATGCTTGTCAGAAGCTTAGGGAAACTAGGATTTTAGGAAGAGCATTAGATTAGTTTTGCTTGTTTCTTCAAACATGGGGTATATTGTTCATCTCCATTCAATCTAATGACATAAAGTCCTCTTAAAGAAGTCAAATCTCTCCTTTGGAGGGATGAGTGGCATGCTTTAGGAGTAGAACTTTTGAGGGTACTTTTCTACTATAATGTTAAGTTCTCAGTGGCTTCCTTTGGTTGTCATTAAGTTACTTAACATTTCAACCTGATCTTGTTGAATGATTCTCCCTTGGAGGTGCTTGTTGAAGCTTGGTAAAGAGAAGGTTTAGTGCTTGTTGAAGCTTGTTGATAATGAGTTTGTGCTTGTTGAAGCTAGAGGCTTGTTGAAGCTAGGAGTATTGCTTGTTGAAGCTGGTTGCTTGTTGAAGATGAAGTGAGGATCTTGTTGAAGCTGTTTACTGGTTGAAGTTTTCTAGGGTTTAAGTTGCTTGCTTGTTGAAGCTGCTTGCTTGTTGAAGCTAGGGTTTTGCTGCTTGTTGAAGTTTGAAGCTTTTTGAAGCTTGGTGCTTGTTGAAGATTGAAGGTTTAGTGAAACTTGAAGATGGGAGCTATTCATGAAGATGAAGGTTGTTGCCGTCAAATTTTTGCTGTTTAATCAACTGTTGCTGCCAGAGCTGCTGCTTGTGCTGTTTGCTGTAGGAGTTTGATGCTGCTGCTTGGGGCTGCCTCCTCTGCTTTGGTTTTTTTGTTTTCTGTATTGTTTGTTGGCTTGTGCTGCTTGCCCCTAGGTTTGAAGTGAATGTTGATTCACTTTGCCTGTTGTTTTCCCAGGTTCGAGGTTGAGCAGGACTCCCTTGCCTCGCTTGTATTGCTGCATTGCATGCATTTTACTGTATTTGCTTGCTTTCTTTTCTATTTATCCCCTAGGATATCTGATTTCCTCTGTGCAGGAAGAAATTATGATAGACATTAGGATTCTTATCCATGCATGGCAACATTAGGTTAGTTTTTATTCCCCTTTTTAACCCTAGGTTTTTTAGGGCTTCTTTCTCTTCTTATCTCAAAACAACTCAAAAATACAGTAATAAGGTTAATCGATGTCGTAAGTTACGAGCCTTAAGCTATTCGAGAAAGGGTTGCTAGAGAGATTCTTTCCAGTAGTATGGCTGCTTAGTGTGGCACCCTTTGGGTGACACGCGACGTAGTCACTCTCAAATCATAGTCTCTAGTGCGTTAGAGATTGCAAACAAACCAAAAAACACTTCTTTCGTAAAAGATTCAAAACAAACATCAAAGTGTCATTTTTGTCCTCTTGGACTCTTAATCAAGAAAAACCCATTTTGAAGGTAATAAAAAACAGTCAGACAAGCTTGTGTCTTCTGTAGCCCGAACCACGTTTGCTCTGATCTTTCATGTTGTATGAAAGTACGTAGGCATAGGATGCCGTATCCTAGCGAGCAATCTTCCCCTCCTTTCCCGTAGGTAGGCGAACTACGTTGACTCTGATTTCTCGTTTCAGACGGGAATACATAGGCATAAACTGCGATACTTTGCCGAGTCATTTTCTTTTCTTTTTAACCCAGACCTGTAAAGTAGATAGAATAACAATTCGTACAAGAAAACAAGCGTGGATCCCGTCGAGTACGGCGAACGTGAGGGGTGCTAATACCTTCCCCTTGCGTAATCGACTCCCGAATCCAGGAATTTGGTTGCGATGACCATTCCTTTCCCGTTTTGCGTTAGGTTTACTCTAAGCGTTTCCTTTCCCTCCGTTGGGATGAATAACGCACGGTGGCGACTCTTCTGTCATAGTCGGCGCCGATTTTCGCAGTAGCGACACAATGTAATAAAAAACTCTTGAGTTTGCAACAAAAGCGACATGATTACGTGATAACATGTTTGCAACAAAAGCGACATAACAATTACACACAACAAGATTTTTACTAACGTTATAACATGTTTAACCATATTTCATGTGAGAATGCATAACAATCAAAATGCACCAAGAGTATATTTCAAGCATATATATGAAATAAAAATCACTATAAGAATGTAATTAACATATATCAATAGAAAAGTTTGGAAGTGAATATTTATGAATTATTTCATGCATAAAAAATATCAATTATTTGGAACACAAGCAACATGCAACAATAAAAGCTTACAAAAAAAAATGGAACAATATTACCTTGCTTATGAGATGATGAAGGATGGACTTTTAAGTAATATAACTTCCAAGGAAAGTTAGAGGAAAAGTATATATAGTGCATGCAACAATTCGCATTTAGGAAAGATTTGAGATATCAAGTATCCCTATTTTCCTTCAAATGTTGAAAAATGGCTCGGTCGCAAGTGGTTTTGTAAAATTATCCACAAGTTGATTTTTACTATCAACATGCTCAAAAACGACATCCCCTTTTTCAACATGGTCACGTAGGAAGTGATGATGAATATCAATATTCTTAGTGCGAGAATGTAACACCAGATTTTTGGTTTGATTAATAGCACTAGTGTTGGCACACATAATAGGAATACGTTGTAGTTTTATATCAAAATCAAGTAGTTATTGTTTAAGCCACAAATTTTAAGCACAACAATTATTTGCGTCTACGTATTCCGCCTCGGAGGTTGATAAAGCAACTTAAACTTGTTTCTTGCTATGCTAACTTACTAAGGCATTTGAAAACATGTGGCAAGTCCCACTAGTACTCTTCCTATCCGATTTGCAACCGTAAAAATCGAAATCGGTATAACCAACCAAATTATAATCGCTTCCCTTAGAATGCATTTGACGAATTTTAAGTGAGATTCCTTATGAACCGATTGATATCGAGCATACATACACACGCTAAACATAATATTCGACCTAAATTCAGTAAGATATAGAAGAGAACCAATCATACCTCTATATTTCTTCACATCCACATCCTTACCATTTTCATTCTTTTCCAAATTTCCATTTGTGGCCATAGGAGTATTGATGGATTTTGCATCTTCCATGCCAAATCTCTTTAGCAATTCGTTTCAATATTTGGTTTGACACACAAATGTACCTTTATTAAGTTGTTTAATTTGAAGACCAAGGAAGAAGTTTAACTCCCCCATAAGGCTCGTTTCAAACTCACCCTGCATAAGCTTAGAAAACTCTTCTACAAGTTGCATGTTAGTAGATCCAAAAATAATATCATCGACATAAACTTGAACTAGAAGAGCATGTTTTCTTTTGTGCTTAATGAAAAGTGTAGTATCTAATTTTCCATAGAGTATTCTTGATCGATTAAAAATTTACTTAGTTACTTATACCAAGCCCGAAGGGCTTATTTGAGACCATACAAAGCTCTTTTGAGTTTGTAAAAATGATTTAAATATTCGTGACTTTCAAAACGAGGGGGTTGAGATACGTACACTTACTCATTAATCTAGCCATTTAGGAACACACTTTTCATGTCCATTAGAAATAACTTGAAACTTTTGGCGCAAACATAGGCTAGTAGAAAGAGTATAGCCTCAATGTGAGCAACCGAGGCATAAATCTCTTCATAGTCGATTCCCTCCTCCTGGTTATAAATTTGAGCCACTAGTCCGGCTTTATTGTGGGTTATCACTCTGTTTTCATCAAGCTTATTTCTAAAAACCCATCGAGTGCCAATTATCTGATGATTTTTAGGATGAGGGACAACGTTCCAAACTTCATTCCATTTAAATTGGTTTAGTTCTTCTTGCATGGCCATAAGTTAATGCTAATCAAGCAATGCATCTTAAGCGTTTTTAGGTTCGACTTAAGAAACGAACGCAAAGTGATAACAAAAGTTACTTATATTGGAGCATGTTATCACACCTTTGGTGATGTCCCTAAGTATGTTATCCATAAGATAATCTTTGGATGTTTTCCTAGTCAAAGGTAGATCTTCCACTACAGCTAGACTTTCAATCTTCTCCTTTTCACGATTGTTATCTTCTTCCTTCTCAAGTTCCACCGCTTTAGGTTGATTAATTCCTTGTTCAATTCCATTGAAAATTTCTTGCAAAGATACACTTACATCATGAAAAGAAACTCCTTTCCCAACATTGTTTGGGTAAAAGTCATCAAACATAACATGTACGGACTCTTCAACAATAAGTAATATTTTTTTATAAACCCGATACACTTTATTATATTGTGAGTCCCCAAGGAAGATACCTGCATCGGCTTTTCCATAAATTTTGCCAAGATTTTTCTTTCCATTGCTTAAAATATAACATTTACATGTGAAAACGTGTAGATGAGAATCATTAAGTTTTCTACCTCTAAGTAGTTCATATAGAGTTTTGTCTAAAACGGGATAGATTAGAATCCTATTTAAGACATGACAAGTCGTGTTAATGGCATCGTCCCAAAAATACTTTGGAAATTACCTTCATTGAGCATAGTCCTCGCCAACTCCTCTAAAACCCAATTTTTACGCTCCATAACACCATTTTATTGTGGGGTTCTAGGAGAGGAGAAGTTATGCTCAATGTCATGTTTGTCACAATACTTCTCAAATAGGAGGTTTTAAAATTCTCCTTCATGATCACTTCAAATGGAAACAATTTTCAAAGTCATCATATTTTGGAAAAATCTGGTAAACTTTTTAAAAGCTGAATAATGTTAGAACAAGATTTTTTCATGACATATACTCCTTAGGTTTTGATGATAAATAAGTATTTAAAGAACAATGATTTTATTTGATGTGTGTTTCCTGTATAGAGGTTCTTATACTTGAAAGTATTTAGATATATAATATGATATACAAAGACACACTTGAGAGAAGCTGAATTGCTAGCTTCTGGTGATGCAGAATCTGAAGAACACTTGCTAAGTGATGTCTGGCATAGACTCTAAAGATGAAGGTCTAATTATCAGAAGAAGCAACATAATTTTCTCCGCACATGGTGAATGTAAATTGGCTTCTGGTATCGTTCCGAGTTGGTGATTAGGCTGAAGTTGTCCATACTGCATAAAGCAAACTGCATTATCAAATCAATTTGTCAGTTGGTGTATGAGTTCATAAAGTTCAAGAAAGGTTGACATGCTTTATGGATATCCTCTACAATGGCTCTATATTACATGATCTTCTTGAAGACTCAACAGTTAAACATATTACACAATGGATCAAGATCTTTTGTTGTATCTATCTTCAACGACTCTTGTACTATGGAGTAAGGCAAAGACACTGATCGAGTTATCTCATCCAACGGCTTGTCTGCTGCAATTGCTATATAAGTGGCTTAAGGTTCAAACTGAATCTTTAACAAGGATTAACCAGATGATGGAGTAACAAGATCAACAATTATCAACTCTATGGCTTATGTAGATTTTCTATTTTAAGTTGTAATTGTAAAAGCCTCAAGATTTCTTACACATTGAATATCTTAGAAATCTTAAGAGCTTTAGGTATTTATTATGGTGATTTCTTGAACCTCTGATATTAGTATCATGTACACCATGTTCTTTATTTTGCTAAACTTGTTTAGCAGTTTAGATTAAGTCTCTCGCCAAGATGCTTGAGCCATGTAAGCATTTTAATATGTGATTGAGCATTGAAAGTCTTAATCAAGTGTATTGATTGAGCAGAAGTCTTGTATCATGGGGATACAAGCAAGAAAATCTCTCGCCAAGATGCTTGGGCCATGTAAGTCTCATGCTATGTGCTTGAGAAATGAAAGTCTTAATCAAGTGGGTTGATTGAGCAGAAGTCTTGTGTCGTAGGGATATAAGAAAAGGAGTCTTGGGCTAGTGTGGCTTGAGAAGGTTGGCTCGGTTCATGAATTTGGGAGAAATAAGCCTTGAACCAGGGGGTTTAAGAAAAAAGACTTGTCTCATGGGACTTAGAGCAGAAGACTTAAGTCTAGATGACTTAAGTAGGAAGTCTTGAACCTGGGGCCTGAGCAGTGTAAAAGACTTATGAATGCATAAGCGATTGTAATCATGATTTAGTTATAGTGAAAATCTCTTGTGAAGCAAGGAGACTAGACTACTCTTAGTTGGAGTGGAACTAGTATAAATATTTGTGTCTTCTGTTTTTATTTATTTACTTCTACTAAGATCCGTTGCTAAGTATAATCAGAATCTGAACACCGGTCCAGATTCTGAACTTTGATCTGACGCAAATTTAAATAACGGAAAACACAATTCAACCCCCATTCTTGTGTACTTTTCTCACCTTCAATTGATTTCAGAGCATGGTTTGTTCTTAACAGTTAACAGTGGCGCAAATAATGATCCAATAAGAAAAGTATGTCTGTTAAACACTTTCTTTCA
The DNA here is from genome assembly GCA_963859935.3 of Lathyrus sativus. NCBI lineage: Eukaryota > Viridiplantae > Streptophyta > Magnoliopsida > Fabales > Fabaceae > Lathyrus > Lathyrus sativus. The sequence continues at coordinate 364,624,039 of OZ012741.1, forward strand.
AGAAGGAATCAAGTGTCACATGAAAAATATCACACTGCTTTTCCTAACATATTCAAAAGGTGATTCCACTGAATTTAAATGATGGAAAATAAAAACATATTGTTAACTCATTAGTCTTGATAAAGGGTTGTGATGAAGTTCTATAGAATATCCTTGAGAAAGGTATTACTATAGAAGTTCATGGTGTAGAGATGGTGAATGATTGAAAATCTCTATCACCAGCTCAAAAGAAGCTTATTGAACATCTTTAGAGGTATTTTCATTTTGGTAGGTGCTCTATCTCATTTCTGAGCATGTCAACATCATTGATATGTCTGATGCTTGGACTATCCTTGAATCTGTGTGCTCAGATTTGTGGGAATCAGTTTTAAAGCTTGTCCAATTACACTTCATCTAATCTCTCCAAGAAAATTCTAAGAAGATTGTTCTGGATTTAAACCTAAGGTCACAGTTATTCAAGAAGTTATACAACTTAAATTTAGTATGCTCTGTCAGTTTGCCATACAATCTTCAATGAAAATAAATGGAATTAGATGTTGAAAATCTATCTATCATATTATCTTTTGTAAAGTCTGTTGAAGGATACTTCCTATGGAATGTCTGATGATGAGGAATTAACCTTCCTAATCAGAAGACTTCTTTAACTGGTTGAGTGAAATGTGTCATCTGGTGATAGAAGAGTAACTTTAAAAGATTTTGAAATATTAGTATTTCAACTGATTTCGCAAATCTGAAAGCAATGAGAAACACTACCAGAACCTAATGTCAGAGGTCTTCAGTGCATATTGGGAGTTAGTAATGCGCCTAAGAGGGGGGTGAATTAGGTTCTTTGAAATATTCTGGTTTTAAGAGGGCTATGTTACTTTCTTTTTAATGAAGTGATGATTTGAAAGCTTGTAAAGGCAGAAAGTAAAAGAGACACAGAGAGTTATAGTGGTTCCCCTCACACCCCGAGGGTACTCCACTCCCCTTTCAACACGAAAGAGATTTCACTATAGTTAGGATCAATGTACAATTTGTTCTAACCTATAGGAGATCAAAGGTTCTTAAAACACCTTTAAGATCTAAACACTAAGTGCAATGAGAACAATCCTCTCTAATGCACACACTTGCTTTCAACAATCCTGAACAACAAGGGGAAACTAAAATACAATTCTGAGTTTGTAAGATTTGTAACAATGTATAATTGATAATCAATGCTGAGATTGAATCTTCTCTTTCAATGGAATTTCCACAAGTATCTAAGACTTATTTCTCAAGAATTTTCTTTTCAAAAGATATGAAATTGATGCAGAAAATTCTTTGTCAAAATTGTTTAAAGAAAAAGTTCAAGAGTTTTTGATTGAAAGAGATTGTAAAGAATTGATGTAAAAGTTGGAGTTGTTTTTGAATTTGAAAAGCTAGGTATTTATATTAGATGAGTATCTCTTGATGAAATCATGAAATCTTCAGAAAAAATTGATGAACAGTTGTCATGTTTCAAAGGAAACATTTAACAGACATTTGAATGAAGAGATGCAATTTTTCAGAAGGAATTTTCAAAAACGTTCAGTGAGCAATCGATTGCACCAAGGCAGCAATCGATTGCACTTTAAAACAGAAGTGAAAACTTAGAATTTTTTAAGCATGCAATCGATTGCTCTTCAAAACAGAATCAAAAATAGTTAAAAATTTGATCATGAGAAATGTTTTAAAAGTTTTGAGCAATTAGGACTTAAATGCTTAATGGATATTCTCATTATACCTTCGGATGAGAACATCTTCAAAGTTGTATCTTTGTCCTGATGCTTGATGGTTGATCATCTTTGCCTTCTTGAGTGATTTGTCTTCATCAAAACAAATGTTGATCTCTGAGGATCTTGATTTCACGCATATTCATTTGAAGCTAGCATTAGTGCAAGATTCAGATGAAAGAGTAATCTGGCTCTGCCAATCATTACTACTTCTAAAGAAGCATTTGAGTTCTGAAATAAAAATCAAGTATTTAAGAGAAAGATATTATGCCAAATCTATCTTACTTCAATATTTGATAATAAGGTGTTTGTTCTTTGAGGTGATATCTTAAGAGACTTCATTGCTCATTCATTAAGGGTTATCATGGAATTTATTTTAAAGAATAAGTCTATGAGAAACCTTCAATTCTTCTTCGCGTTCTGCAAGAAATTACATGATGGTGATTTAATTTTTTTATGCCATTCTCTGATAGCTTACATCATTTGGTTCTTTTCTTATTGAATATATCAATGTCTTAATCCAAGACAATGAAATCATTGATTCTGCTAAGAATAATATCTTGTTTATATTATGATTTATCCTAGACTGATACTTTGGAATGAATCATGGTATTGTTATCAGAATGTGGCATAAGGTGAAGGAAATTCTATCTGAACATTTATGTATGGTTTCATAGGAATATGAATATCATCATTCAAATGTATTTGTTGCAGATATCAAAGAAAAGAGAAGAGGCATCTTCCATGGCATTTATCAAAGGTTGTTTACAACATTTGATGGAAGAAGAACCTACATCCTAGGTTTAAGTACTAGTGGCACTGAGTTTGGTGGGAGAAGTGGAGTCAATGGTTTAACAGCCATTGAATCAGAATCCACTCAAAGCAGTGTCCAAACTCTATGGTCAAGTCTAAATACTATTACGAGTCTGACCGAGAAAACAAAAAAAGGTTATGTTCTTTTCTAGCTTATCTCTTGATTTAATGAGATGTTTATGTATATGTTAATAAAAAGTCTCTGATAGATTTCTAGAGAAGATATTTTATTGAAAGAATCTTCAGAAATCTTTAAGAAGAAACTAGGTTGTATTTATCTATACTAAATATTTCATTAAGCTAGATGACTATCATATTTATAGAAACAATTTCCTAAATTTTTGTGACGGTACCGCTGCTTGTTAGCTGTCAAAGGAAACATTTCAATATTCTTTAATCACTCATGACTCTTGCTTTATGAGGAAATGTTGGTTTTGAATAAAATCTTGGAGGCTGATGACTGACAGAAGATATCTCCTTCTAAGTCTAGATCTACTAGACTCTGATGGATGATAGCTTCTGAAAATTTTCAGACTTTGAGATTCAGAAGAAGATTCTTTACTTCTGATAAAGAAATTTAAGTAAAAAGTTTTTTTTTTCAAAAACTCTTATATTACTTGAATTTCATAACTTTGAAAATCATCAAGTGGGTTAAGGAGATCTGCTGGATAAGAACCTTTGGCAAATGATGCTTTATTTTTATATATTTGTTGTATCTATCCCTTGTCTTGTGAAATATCATTTTGTGTCCTTTTTCTGACAAGATTCTTATTCCTTAGAATCTTGTTTAGTTCTTTTCTTTTTGTTTTCTCTTTGGTTGTGTTCTGATCAAGCCAAACTTGAGATGAGTTTCCTAGTCAATTCTTTCTTGAATCAACTGGTTATCATCAATGAAAAGTTTGTGGATTTTGATGAGTTGCTTAAGTTAGATTTTAACTTTTGGAGTACTGTGTGTGAACAAAGTTGGAATGGATGCTTTGAGATGCTCTTGGTTTCACTTATCCAGATCTTGTCAAAAAAAATGGATTAATGCCACCATTATTAAGCTGAATTCTGAGTGTGCTATTATTTCTAAAGTAACTAGTGTTTCTATAACAGTAACCTATAAAGTTATTGCTAACGTGATCAATTTTTAGTAAATTGGAGAAATCCCATGAGCTCTTGTTTGGGAACACTATTTTCCTATTTGTCGTATCTTTGTAGATCCACCAAATACATTATTGGTCTCAAATCTTTGTCCTGATGTAGTTGTTTGGAATCAGATTCTGAACTCAAACTTGTTGCCTAAGGATAGGATTTAGACCTCGTGGACCCTATTAAAAAATATATGCTACTACTTCTCAATTCATACTTACAGATTGATCTTTCTCAATTTATCTTTGACTATTTGAATAGGACTCTTTATTCCTTTCATAAGGAAAGATTTCTTCATTCCTTATGGACGAGTTCTTTCAGAATTAGTTTTTCAGCGGGGAGTTATCATAAGTTCCGAGGTTGATTCGTCTAAAATCTAGAGAGACAAGTCTGAAGCTATCTATGAAAGATTCTGATGTTAGATTTCTACATAGTTATGCCTTGTAATTGTTAGAACCTTTTGTACTAAGCAATCTTATTAACAATTTGTGTTTGTTCATGATGTTGTGCAGTTTAACTGTTATATTATATATATATATATATATATATATATATATATATATATATATATATATATATATATATATATATATATATATATATATATATATATATATATATATATATATATATATATATATATATATATATATATATATATATATATATATATATATATATATATATATATGTGTGTGTGTGTGTGTGTGTGTGTGTGTGTGTGTGTGTGTGTGTGTGTGTGTGTGTGTGTGTGTGTGTGTGTGTGTGTGTGTGTGTGTGTGTGTGTGTGTGTGTGTGTGTGTGTGTGTTATTGTTGTTTTTGTTCTAAAGGATTAAAGAAATGGGATTAAGAACTCAAAACGTGCAACAATTCTCATTAATAAACTAGAAGATATTACAAATTATTTAGACTTTCTAGTCTGTTGGGTTTGACCTAAGGTATTCCCTAGGATCATCTGACATGTCCAAATTATCTAAATAATCTTGCCATTCTTCCTTAGCAAACTCCAAAGCTGCCTTTCTCAGACGGTTTCTACATTTGGACTCAGAAGTTCTTTTTCTTCTGGTAGTCTTTAGAATGGATGCTAAAGAGGTTTGTGCTTCTAAAGTCATATGTTTGCTAGTAGATCCTTCAGCTGTTGCTTTGCTTTTGGTTGCTTAAGTTGTTTCATTTAGTATGACTACTTTTTTGAAATCTCTCTTTGGAACCCAAATTTGTTTTTGTTTATACATCTTGGTGTTCTAAAGATTAAGTGATTAAGAGAGAGAGTCTTTTATGAGTTTTTATAGACTTGTAACATTCATTGTCTTGAGTATCCGTTATTTTAATATTGATTAAGTCAAGTCAATTTTTTAATGATGACTCTTGGAAATGTCATTTAACAGTCTAACCTATTAAGATTCCTTTAACAATAGTAAGTAATATAGTTAACATGTTTAACTGTTGCTTCAGGTGTCAGTATTACTTCATTAATGTGATCATCAGAAAATCTAATGGGTAAATAAGGTGTTTGTACGATTGCATAACTAGTCAAAATAATTTTTTTTCATTAATCGAGCTTAAAGGATTACAAATAACATAAGAAACTGGTTTGAACTAAGATTAAGCTCTATCTATGTCATCCAGTACCTTGTAGCAGAAGCTATTGCCATAATCATAATCTGGCTCATCTTCATCAATGTTCTCCTCTTCTGCTTCTGGGACAACAAGAAGGTGAAACATTTTGTTGAGCCTCATCCTCTTTGTCGTTTTTATGGATATCTTATGTGGCTTCAAAACAACTACTGATGGACCTGCTTTTGTAGGTCTTTGAGGTACTTCTGACGAAGTCTTATATGAAGTACTCAAGGAAGAAGGCATAGGACCAATAGAAGAAGCTTCTGAAGCTGTTGGCTTATGAGGGTTATGGATATTCAGGCTTGTAGAGTTCTGTGTAACCTTTGTTACAACAGAAATTATGTTGCTCTCAGATGATGACTCCATAATATTTTGGTTGATGTTGATGAAAATGAACTAGATTTTGGTTGTTTTTATAATAGCTTCTAGGTAATCTAAACATTTGGATAAAACCCTTTGCTTGATTCTTGAAATCGTTATGACCAATAAGTATTCAATATGCTTCGTACATACCTTAATGACCCCTATTACTTGGTCGTTTTTCATTTTTTGGATTGATCTTGTAATGATGGCCTACTATGCATTTATGATTGTAATTCTTTTTTTTCTTTCTCTTTTTTTTATTCTTTTTGATGTGACAAAAGGGGGAGAAATGACAGTAAGTATTTAATTAGAAATTAAACCCATTGAACCTATTTAGTATGTACATAATGGTCATTTATAATTTTGTTATTTAATTTCTATTATTATGATTATCTTGCCCGAGCGACACATTTTAACTTTCTTTAAATATAACTAAGGAGGGGGTTACAAACCTCAACCTTAGCCTATCAGACTTAGAAGGAGCTTAAAAACCTAGTATTACGTTGTTTCCAAAGGAAGTTAAAATATTATTTTGGTTTTCTTAAATATAGAACTAAGGGGGAGCTTACGAACCTCAACCTTGGAACTATTTGACTCAAGGGGTTCCTACAAACCTCAGACTCTGATATCACAAAGAAAACTAAATTACTTTTTCTTGAAAGTAGTACTTAGGGTGGGTCAAAGAACTAAACTTTGGACTATTAGACTCATGGAGATCTTACAAGCTTCATACTCTGATGTTGCAAAGAAAATTATAACTGCCCAACATTGTTCTATTAAATACTTACGCTTGTCATCATCAAAAAAGGGGAGATTGTTAGAACAAGATTTGTTCATTACATATTCTCCTTGGGTTTTGATGATGACAGAGTATTTAAATAACAATGGTTTTATTTGATGTGTTTTTCTTGTATGAATGTTCTAATAATTGTAAATATTTAGATACACAATCTAATATACAAAGGCACACTTGAGAAAAGCTGAATTGCTAGCTTCTGGTAATGCATTACATCTCATTTTTGCATTGCATACTAGTTAACTGCTAACGGGTTACGTAGTTTGTTGTTTTTACAGGAGAAGCGCATCAGGCACACTTTAACTGTGGAAGGGCGAATTGTTCATTTATGCACTGTTTTCTCACAGTTTAGGAAGCAGGGTTGTCGTCAGGAATCCATCGAGCAATTAGGGCTTCCGTGTCCAATCTCCGTATTTTGGTCGGGAAGGAATTGAATTTTTAGGGCTGATTATGTTGAGATGTCAGTGGTGTGGTTCAAAGCAGTGGAAATTTCGATTTGTGTTCGGGTTCATGATTTCTGTTTGGTTGTGATTTTTAGCCGAGTCGGTTCAGGGTGTTGGATCTAGCCATTGGAGATACAAGCTGAATCTTTCAGTACGGAGGATATTTTGTTTTGCTGTTAATCAGATTTTCCCTATTTTCACTCGTTCGAGGCCGTATTTATCAGGCACGAGTTAATTTGGAAAAGGTTCTTGTCCGGATTTAAAGCTACATGTGTTGGAATGACAAGATTGATTCAGATGATTTCTTTGGATTTATTCGTACGAGTTTATTTGGTAAAGTTAATCTATTTGTTTAAGTTTAATCGGTTAAATTTTAATCGGTTGAATTCATTCGGAGGTACTTAATCATTTGGATTTAATCGGATGTTTTTGTTTAAGTGTTTCATTCGGGTGTGGCAAAGTTAGTTAAAGAATAATCGAAAGAAGATTAATTGGATAAAAAATATTATGAATTTTATTCATAATTATTTTTATTACAAATTACAAAGAATAATAAAATACATTTGAGTTCCTAAATCATATTTTTTGGTCTTCATGTTCATTTCTTCATGCTCATTTCTTCATGAGGATTCTTCATGCCGATTCTTCAAGACCCGATTTTATTTTCATACCTGCATAAAACAGACAAAACAAAGGAAAGCAGTTGTAATGTTAAAGTTAGAAAAATGGTTTTTCAATTGATCCGATACCCTCAGTTACTCATCATTGGGTATGTCGAGAGGGCAATGACAAAGTCGAAGCCATCTCCCGACTCGCATTCTCGACCTCGACCCAAATAGGCAGTATTTGTTCTTACTTTCGAGGAAACCAGAGAAAGAGAAGAGAAAAAGTGATTATTTGCAAAAGTGATTATTTGGATAAGCGCTTATTCTGAAAATCAAAAATTGGAAATCAACCAACATCAAGAAACATCATAAATCCAGCGGATCCGTATCTATCAAGTAAATCCATGGATATCCAGCCAACTAAATCAACTCTGGATTTATATGTGAAATAGAGAAAAAACAATTATCCAGCAAATCAAATATTATCATATTTCCATCATCAGAAGTAAGAAGATCAAAATAGCCAAATCCAACAGATCCAAAGTGGTAACCAGATTCGTAAGGAAGTTAAGATCCAACACACCAAATCTGCGGAATCAAATCACCATCAGGGAACCAAAAAAATCAATCCAAGTCCAATCTGTTGAAACAAATCCAAATCGTAATCAAATCACCATCTAGAATCCGGACAAATCAAAATCGAATCTCATCTGCATAAATCGAATCCATCAAAAAAATAACGTAAGAATTAAATGGTTCAAGCCCATTAAGAATGAAAAGAAAAATATAAAGCAAAACGACCAAAATCATCAATCCACGGCCAAAGACCGAAATCATCACCGAAATCACGAAGGCATCGACGAAGAACCAATAACTGTCACAAAAGCCTCAGTTAAACATCATTGGCTGTCAAAATAACCAGATCGTCATCCCATTGCGAATCAAGCGGATCAAATCCACAAACGTAAATCACCCCGCTTACTCATAGCTCTTTTGCATGTTGTGTTTTGCATGAAATGATAAGAAAAAAATCTGAGAAGAAGAAGGAGATGAAGATATCAAATCATGAAACGGCCATGAGAGGAAAGGGAATGGAAACCATGGAAGGTGAGAGGGAGAGGAATTTCACAGAAGGAGAACGATGGAGGGGGGCGCCATTTGGCAAACCCTTCACTTTAGGGTTTCACACTTGAGGCCAAGAGCCTTTTCTTCAATTCGTAGACCGGGTTGGGTCCGGGAGGTGATGACCCGGCCTAACCCACTTTTTTTATTATTTATTCATTTTATGTTAACTTTTTTTTATTATTAAAAGAAATTGAAACCTAGATATTAACACTTTCCCTAAAAAATTGTTAATTACCCTTTTTCAATTTAAAAAGAATTTTTTTTCTTCCAACATTTCTGAAGTGAATAAATATATTTTTTAGTGAATTAAATAACCTTTTTTTAAAAAAATAATAAGAAGAATTAATTTTCTTTTATTACTAAAACTCTGTTTTACTTAAAAAGCTAACCATTTTTCTTTTAAAAACTTTTTTAATAAATTAATTTTCTCTAATTTAAAAAATATCCTTTTTTTGTAAAAAACCATAAAACTTTTATTCAAAAAAATTTGCTAACCTTTCTTAATTTTAATTTCTGACACTTTCACATTCCCGAGCTTCCAATTTGTAAATTAACATTAACCTAAAATCCTCACGTCATCCCGTTTAATTTTTCCGTCTAATCTTATGTTGATTTTGTTCACTAACCTTTTATTTTTGTATTTTTATTTCTCAGGGTTGTACTTTATTTAATATTACTGTCGTCTTTTATTTCACCATCATCTACACTTGTATTTTTATTTTCAATATCGTCTTCAATTTATTTATCTTGCGTTGTTCATCATTCATCGTATATCCACATTCCGAAGGATTAGGTCTAACCGTTTGACCGTCGTGTCAATAGTCCTCTCCTTTGAATCTTTTCATCTTCTAAACCCTAATAGCCTTGGCGTCCCGCCGTGGACAAAAATACCATTTACCTTAGCATTAGGTCAAAGAGTCGTCGTACTCTGTTTCAGGGTTTCCCGCCGTGGAATCCCTAATTTTACCCTAATTTAATTAACAATTACAACGTAGAAAGTGGAGTCTCCGCACTCCACGTAAGCGTGTCCTTAAGATACGTTTATTCCCCATTGAAACCTTGACCACAATTAAGACGTTTCTAACCTCCCTTTCGAGGGGAACTACAATTACTCTGATTCCATTCCCGTCAGGATATGTAGGCACAAGATGCGATGTCTTGCCGAGTAAACTTATAATTAACCCCTTAGGTCTTTTCTTTAAATTTTAACCCCTTTGTATATACCCTAAATCAAATAATAAAGTAAAATAGTAAAAATGAGCAAAAGGTTCCTGTAGAGTACTACAAAAGTTTAGGGTGCTAATACCTTCCTTAAGCTTAACCAACCCCTTACCTAGGTCTCTCCCCGCATTGTGTTTACGATGCAAAAAATAGGTTTTCCCTCTTTGACCTTTTCCTTCGGATAAATCAAAGACCGGTTGTGAACTAAATATGCGATTCAAATTAATTAATAATTTGATATCTTATTTCCACCGCAACAGGAAATGGCGACTTCAGTGGGGACTCCTAACTTTTGAGGGTTATCCCTAACTTATTCATGCTTAATATTTTGCTTTACTATTCATTTGTATATATATTGTACCTTGATTGGGGGTTGTTCCATGTTTTGTGAGATAAGTCCTACACCCGGACTTGAGTGACATTATTATAGGAAAGTGATATATTCGACGAGGCTTATAGGGAGTGAGTCCCGACAAAGCTGACTTGAGAATCACTGCTCAGTTGAGACCCTTTCGAAAATGGTTCGGTTGAACGAGTACAGTCGTGAAAACTTTTACTATTTTCGGTTAGGAGTCTATGATACTGAGAACCGTAGTACCTTAACACCACTTTGGGCTTATCTAGGACGTAGTGCGGGAACTATGAGGGAGTAGTCCCAAAATAGTTGCTACGTGATACTACACTCGAACGAGGTTCTCTTGAGAATATTATTAACCACCGAGTCATTCGGGAAATTGATAATATCCGAAGGATGGGTTGATGACTTTGGGTACCGATTTAGAACTCTTGTTCGGCAGGTACAACTAACCTATAGTACACACCTCTTGGGAATGGGTAGACCTTGACTATGCTCACGTTCCTTTAACCTAGGACTTTCTGTGTATTTGTGCATTACATCCATAAAGCATCACATTGCATTAAGACTTCATGGAATTCAAACTCTATTTATGAACATTGCAGGATACCATGGATCACCATAGAAAGCATACTTTGAAATATTCTTTTAAGGGTTTTAAGTTGGATGTCCTAAGGAAGTTAGGGGATTTGGTTCAAGATCAAGAAGGTTTTCGAAACAGATATGGAAGTTTGTTATCTCTGTTGAAGTTTCAAGTGAACGACAAGCTTCTCTCGGTTTTGTTATAGTTTTATGATCCAAATTACCATTGCTTCACCTTCCCAGGTTATCAGCTTTTGCCTACCTTAGAGGAGTACTCTCAGTTGGTGGGATTGCATATTTTGGATAAGTCTTTGTTCCCTTTCTTGGAGAAGGACCCTAAAGAGCAAGATATTGCTAAAGCCATTTGTCTAAAGGTATCCGATGTCAAAGACAATATGATCAATAGAGGGGGAACCTTCGGTTTGCCCACGGACTTCTTAATTAAGAAAGCCCAATTTTGTGCCGATCATATGAATATGCCTACCTTTGAGAAAATCCATGCTTTGCTTATTTATGGGGTGCTGCTTTTTCCTAGTTTTGAGGGATTTGTTGACCTTAATGCCATCAAAATCTTCATGATGAGAAATCCAGTGTCGACTTTATTGGGTAATACCTATCATTTCGTGCATCTCCGAAACTTCTATGGTGGAGGGATGATCACCTGTTGCATGTTGTTATTATACAAGTGGTTTATTTCGCACTTGCCTAAGTCCGGTCCTTTTTGGAATCCTACTCAAGGACGTTGGTCACAAAATATCCTTTACCTCCAAGAGAAGAACCTATCTTAGTGTTTGTGACCGAAGCTGAAAAGTTGAAGATTGCTTTGAAGAAAGCATAACACGAAGCAGAAGCATGGAAGAACAAATACCATGTGATGGCTAGTGAGTACAACGAACTTCAAAAGCAGTTTCAGTCGAATAATGAAGAGGTAATTTCCTACAAGAAGAGAAGACTCTACGAAGATGTAGTTCCCTCCGACCTTCCGCCTACTCGTCGAAGTTGTGGATGATGCTTCCTTAGGACTTTCTAGGCTTTTATTTAGCTATTTTCATTTTAAGAATTTATTTGTAATATTTTTTTCAATGAATTAATAAAAGTTTCTTTGGTATCCCGCGATATTCGTAAATACTTGAATTCCATGAAATCATTTCATTCGCATTTTGCATTGCATGTGTCTCCCGATTTCTTATTCTCGGTTCTCTCGCCTTCCAGTTTTGTCACCTGGATCCTCCGCATCAATACAATACTAGAGCCCAAGCTCGACAAAGGATGGAAGAACAAGCTCAAGAGATCGACCGTGTCAGCCATGAACTCGAAGACCTTTGAGGAAGTGTGGGGTAGATTATGGAGATGCTACAGGCTCTTAATGCAAGGATGGATACTCAGCCTACTTTTGTTTCTAAGAGTACCAATATTGTTGTGGATCCTCAACCAGCTGTTACTGTCAAGAACGTACCTCCTCATAGTCTTCAATCCGGTTTGGTGCCTCCTATTGCTCAACCAGTTCGACGAGTTACTCCCCCAAAGTTCAAAACTTCGAACTCTGACCATTGTAAAGGACCTACGCGTCCGAGGAACCGCAAAATGGCTGCTCATCAACCTTGGCAACATCAGCAGAATTATGTTCAAGGTTATTCGGTTCAGTACGCTCAACAACCCTATGTAGCTACTGTTGCACCTCCCTTCAATCATCAGTTTCCTACATATCAGCCTATGCAACCGGCTCTAGTCTGTCAGCATCCGGTATATCAGCAACCCCTTGTCTATCAGCCTGCACAAACTCCTATCAACTGTCAACAAGTTCCCAACGCTTCTGCCAATCAACCATCAAAGGAGCAAGCACCTCGTCATAATGGTCTGAATAAGAGACAATATAAGCCTTGTCCTCCGATTCCGACGACTTTCACCGAGTTGTATCCTCTCTTAGTGCAATGAGGTCTGGTTGTTACCCGAGCTTTGGGTCCACCTCCCAATCCTTTGCCTGCCAACCACAACGCCGCCGCTCATTGTTTATTTCATGAGGGTGTGCCTGGTCACGATTTAGAAGGTTGTTACGCGCTCAAGAACATTGTCAGAGATTTGTTGGAACAGAAGATATTGTCTTTCGATGATCCTCAGCCAAAGATCAAGACTCCTCTCAGGGTTTTCAACATATCTCAACCATTTACTTCTCCTGTGAATCCGCCAAAGCCGGTAGTTATTCAGAAGCCTAGGCCGTGTCATTTTGGCATTCATCAAGATGATGTGACCACGATCAACAAAGAATTTGGGAAAGTTATTCTGAATGAAGATTTGCAGACTAGTATTGAAGCAGTGACAGATATAGTTGGGGCAAGCAATATGGTTCGCAGCCATGTCAGTGAGGCTCCGCCAAAGGAAACCACTATCACCATGCCAATCTTGACTACAAAGACTTCATAAACACCTGTTGAAGGACTTGTCATACAGTTCTTTTTGTTTATTTATATTTTATTTCTTTGATAAGCATAATTATCATGTGTGAACTTGTTATTTTGATTAATTAATTCAATGCATATGTTTGTCTTGAATAAATCCATTTGCTTCACTCACAAAAATATTTTTCATAAACTATAAATGCCAACTTTACCCGATCTCTTGCTTGATAGAGAATTGGGAGGAGGATGATGAACCAAAAACGTCAGATCTCTTGTCGTATGCTTTCGATTGAAACCTGCTGAGGATGTAAGGCATTGTTTCAAATCCAAAAAGTGGAGATATAAGGATGATAATCCCTCTTTACCCCCTTTGAACCTTGAAGTAGGAGTTTCCCTTTTTCCAAATAAAACCCTCGATTTTAACCTGGGGCAGGGTAACTTTTTAGTTAAACTGATCGAGCGTTCATACTTTCAAAAGGAGGAGTGAATCTTCGAGAATCCATTTTATCATTAACATGATAGGAGGCTGGAAAAAAAACACAATGACTATCCCTCGACTACCTAAAGAGTGGGGCAGTCACAAGCCTTTCAAAAGAGTCACACGACTTGTTCAAAAAAATAATAAATGCAAAAGAAAAAGCCTGCTAAGTCAAAACCTATGAAGGAGACTTAGGCAAAACTGGGGCATCCCGCTGGACTCCAAGGTCAAATATAAAATAAATCAAAAATCCGTCCAGGCAAAATTAGGGAATGAAAAAAACACAATAAAAAACAGAGGATTACAATGAAGAATCCCCAATAAAGAGCAAAGTCGTGTGAACAGACGCCAATAAAAATGGGTGAGTGACTGCCATGTCCAAAGCCTTGATGGTTCCTCGACCATATTAAATCCGTTTGAGAGATGAATGCTCGTATCCAGTTAACTGAATGTAGGATTGGAGAACATCACGAAGAATGGGTGGGTACAAAAATTTTGAGCCTTTATCCTTTGTTTCTTAAACCATGAACCAAGCCACGATACAACCATTAAAAGACCTAATTGAAGTAGGATTTCTTTTGAAAGCATACTCGACGAGATAACGTTTCCTGACTCCTATGAGCTATGCTCAATTTGACGTTGCCATTATAAGTTAAATTCATATCCTAACTAGTGGTTCAGTCACGAGTTATTGCAATATCTTTTTCAAAACAAAAACAAAAATTTCAAGACAAATATATTGTTGCATTAATAGTTTCAGGATAACATTTCATGCGTGTTGATTTTTCTAAACATCTTAGAAACTTACATATAGATGTCGTCAATGGAACTCGAAGATCCTGCTAAACAGGGGCAGGTGGTTTCTAAGTCGTTTGTTGATGCAAGCCTGACTTTCTTGAGAGCTACTTCTGAAGACTCTGTCATGACCCCGCCGATCTGAGCCAGTTATGTCGAGATCTGACCAAATCTCTCAAAGAGTTTGAAGACATTGGGGTAACCTGTCTCCATGTTCTCTGTAAAATCCTCTTGAGATGACTCTATCTCCTAAAGCAAGTACTCTGGGCATTATAGGTGTCAAAATGACGACCATTACAAAAGTCCTTAAGATCAAAACTGGCTTGTTTCATGACATTCTCCATACACCCGATGGATCTTACTCCCGACAGTCTTCATTCCCCAGTAAATATCATTGTTGCAGAAGCACTTCTAATCCATTGCCTCATCACAGTCCCCAGTGAGACTATAAACTGAAGACACTTTGGACCGAGCCCGTGATCTCCGAGACAATAGAGATCTTCCCAGTGACAGTCCCCATCAAGACTTTAAGCTGACACCAATTTTGGATCCATCCGATAAATCTCCAAGTGACTTTCAAGACTACAGAGATGTCCCTGGTATGTTCCAAATATTCTTGAAAACCCATTCTCAGAGAGATCATCTATTCCTCAGTGAAATTTCCATATTCTCGCCAAGAAGCCAAGTTACTTTCCCCAAGAATGTTTGGTGAATTCTCCTCGGTAAGTCTGATGAACTCTCCCTAGGGAAGTTTGATACTTAAGCCCCAGTGGGATATACCTTTTCCCCAGGTAGCCGAGGTACTATTCTCAGGAAGTTGCTACACTATCTCCATGAAGCTGCCTAGCTCCACATCTTCCCCATGCGGCGGGTATTTATTTTATCCCCGGAAGTCGCTGATCCTAAGTTTTTCTTCGGCTGATTATGATTCATGATAGAAATCTCTCCAGTGAAGTCATGATATCGTACTATCCAGTGAGGTTATATCATATCCCCACGAGGAAGTTATGGTACCGTATCCCCAAGTGGATTACTTTCTCCCCAGAGAAGCTAGAACTATGAAGCCAAATTTGGTTCTACCAGATGTACTGTTGCAGAGGTCACCGGGTATTCCCGTCGAGATGTTTATTTCATCTCATGTTTCCTTCTCTCATCTGTTTTGTCAGCATATGCATGGGCATGAGCATAAGCATGACATTTTCATACACAGTTTCATACATATTTTCATACTCATTTCCATTTCATTGTCATACACATTGGCATACGCAGTTAGCATTTGCATGTTGGTTATTTGTTGTCGTCCTTTGTCGTTACCGCCGAGTAATTGGGTTTGTCCGCTCTCTCCAAGTAGATCGTCAGCCCTAAGCATAAAAAACTATTTGTTTCCAAGTTTCCCCACAGAGTTCAACCCTCGTGGACGATGTTATTTCATTCATCTTTTTGTGATAGGATAAGATAATCCCCATGCGAGCTACTTTCCTCAATGGAGTCTTGCTTGGTAGTTCTTTCTAGCCCAACTCTAGATCGAGCTTCGGTCCCGTCGATCATCGGACATACCTGGATGTGCATTTATTTTTCACTATCTTTCAAGAAAAGCCTTTACAATGTCGGTACGCGACAGTTCTCGCCTGAGAAATCTATTAGTACATCTTACAACAACCGGTATGCAACTATTCTCACCAGAGAAGCCTATCATCATTATCACCTGCATTACACTTTATCATTACACTCTACAATTGATCTTCTCGTACAAGGAGCTTGTACAAGGAGCTTATTATTTACATTATAGTGATCTCAATGTTTGCCATCATCACGACCTTCTTTACAATTTACATTACAGTGATCTCGATGTTTGCCATCATCATGATCTTCTTTACAATCTACATTACAGTGATCTCGATGTTTGCCATCATCACGAAGTTCTTGACAATTTACATTACAGTGATCTCGATGTTTGCAATCATCACAACCTTCTTTACAATTTACATTACCCGGTGATCTCGATGTTTGAAATCATCACAACTTTCTTCACAATTTACATTACAGTGATCTCGATGTTTGCCATCATCACAACCTTCTTGACAATTTACATTACCTGTTACCACCTCTACAAGCAATGCTCATCCGAGAAGCTTATCCTTGCTAATCTTGCAAATAAGCAGTATTTTTCGCCTAGGAAGCTTACCTATCTTCAGCATGAGGAGCAGTAAGTGGCCATCTCCATCGAGAAGCTGGTTTCCATTTCCTTTTCATCTTGAAGTCTGGGGAGATTTTGAACTGACTCATATTCAGGAGAGTGTGAATCTAGAAGTATGAGGAAGTTCAGTTTACCCTTTAGTAAAAGAAGGAGCTGAATCATATTCAGGAGAGTGTGAATCTTGAGGTATGAGGAAGTTCAGTTTACTCTATAGTAAAAGAAGGAGTTGAATCGTATTCAGGAGAGTGTGAATCTTGAAGTATGAGGAAGTTCAATTTACCATTTAGTAAAAGAAGGAGCAGAATCATATTCAGGAGAGTGTGAATCTTGAAGTATGAGGAAGTTCAGTTTACCCTTTAGTAAAAGAAGGAGCTGAATCGTATTCAGGAGAGTGTGAATCTTGAAGTATAAGGAAGTTCAGTTTACCCTTTAGTAAAAGAAGAAGTTGAATCATGATCAGGGCGCCGACCTTGAAGTATGAGGAGGTTCATTTTATCCTTTAGTAAAAGAAGAATCTGAATCGTATTACGGGCGCTGACCTTAGATATGAAGAGGTTTATTTATCAGATGAGTAAGCGGACATCAATCAATTTTTCATCTATTATTCATAGATAAGCAGCAGCCTTTTATTTGAGAGCTTATCCAGTTTGGCATTTAAGTCCCTTCCAACGATAAGTGGCAGTTCCCTCTCGAGAAGCTTATCATGGCATGTCTCATTAAAGTCCATTTATTTTGGCATACAACTGGTTTTGCCCTGTATATTTTCTACAGATTCCCAAAAGTTCCGTTTGATCCTGTCACGAGGGAAAGCTTACAGAAGCTCGGATGTTATTCTTTGCTCAATGCTCCAGCGTTCTGTTAATCGATCCTACAGTCGTGCAGTTCCCGTTTTACTTTTTTTTACCCTAGAGTATCAGCCGGTCACGCTTGAACCTGTTGAATAATTACTCTCAGATATTCCCCAGTGAAGGCCTTCTCATCGGTGCCATCTCTGTTGAGGATCCCGTTCGTACCGTTCCCTTTCCGAAAGTGACAATTGGTCGTGCTCGCACTAGTTGACCATCACTTTAGAATTCCCCAATGTGTCGGATTCCCTAGTACGGCTTGTTCGTCGCGTCTGTCCCCTGTGTCGTCGTGTCGTCTGCGTCCTTGCATTTATCATTCCAGCATACGCATCATATTAGATTCACAGCATTGTCAGCATCATGTTTTGTTTCGTTTTGTCCATAGCATTGCATATCACTGCATCTAAGGGCAAAATTTTCGGTTATCTATATTTAAATCCCTCCACCATGATTTCTCGAGCCCCGTCGCTTAAATCATCCGATGTAGCTATTTAAATAGGGGCAACTGTAATACCCCAAATTTTACCCTTAGATTAGTCGATTCATGTCGCATTACATCTCATTTTTGCATTGCATACTAGTTAACTGCTAACGGGTTACGTAGTTTGTTGTTTTTGCAGGAGAAGCACATCAGGCGCACTTTAACTGTGGAAGGGCAAAATGGTCATTTATGCATTATTTTCTGACAGTTTAGGAAGCAGGGTTGTCGTCAGGAATCCATCGAGCAATTAGGGCTTCTGTGTCCAATCTCCGTATTTTGGTCGGGGAGGAATTGAATTTTTAGGGCTGATTGTGTTGAGATGTCAGTGGTGTTGTTCAAAGCAGTGGAAATTTCTATTCGTGTTCGGGTTCATGATTTCTGTTTGGTTGTGATTTTTAGCCGAGTCGGTTCAGGGCGTTAGATTTAGCCATTTGAGATACAAGCTGAATCTTTCAGTATGGAGGATATTTTGTTTTGCTGTTAATCATATTTTCTCTGTTTTTACTCGTTCGAGACCGTATTTATCAGGCATGAGTTAATTTGGAAAAGGTTCTTGTCCGGATTTAAAGATACATGTGTTGGAATGACAAGGTTGATTCGGATGATTTCTTTAGATTTATTCGTACGAGCTTATTTGGTAAAGTTAATCTGTTTGTTTAAGTTTAATCGGTTAAACTTTAATCGGTTGAATTCATTCGGAGGTACTTAATTCATTCGGAGGTACTTAATCATTTGGATTTAGTCGGATGTTTTTGTTTAAGTGTTTCATTCGGGTGTGGCAAAGTTAGTTGAAGAATAATCGAAAGAAGATTAATTGGATAAAAAATATTGTGAATTTTATTCATAATTATTTTTATTACAAATTACAAAGAATAATAAAATACATTTGAGTTCCTAAATCCTATTTTTTGGTCTTCATGTTCATTTCTTCATGCTCATTTCTTCATGACGATTCTTCATGCCGATTCTTCAAGACCCGATTTTATTTTCATACCTGCATAAAACAGACAAAACAGAGGAAAGCAGTTGTAATGTTAAAGTTAGAAAAATGGTTTTTCAATTGATCTGATACCCTTAGTTACTCATCATCGGGTATGTCAGGAGGGAAACGACAAAGTCGAAGCCATCTCCCGACTCGCATTCTCGACCTCGGCCCAAATAGGCAGTATCTGTTCTTACTTTCGAGGCAGCCAAAGAAAGAAAAGAGAAAAAGTGATTATTTGCAAAAGTGATTATTTGGATAAGCACTTATTCTGAAAATGAAAAATCTGAAACCAACCAACATCAAGAAACATCATAAATCCAACGCATCTGTATCTATCAAGTAAATCCATGGATATCCAGCCAACTAAATCAACTCTAGATTTATATGTGAAATCGAGAAAAAACAATTATCCAGCAAATCAAATATTATCAGATTTCCATCATCAGAAGTAAGAAGATCAAAATAGCCAAATCCAACAGATCCAAAGTGGTAACCAGATTCGTAAGGAAGTTAAGATCCAACACACCAAATCTGCGGAATCAAATCACCATCAGGGAACCGAAAAAATCAATCCAAGTCCAATCTGTTGAAACAAATCCAAATCGTAATCAAATCACCATCCAGAATCCGGGCAAATCTAAATCGAATCTCATCTGAATAAATCGAATCCATCAAAAAAATAACGTAAGAATTAAATGGTCCAAGCCCAGTAAGAATGAAAAGAAAGATATAAAGCAAAACGAAGGGATTAACGGAACCCTAATCACAAAACAGGAACGAACACACCAAAAACAGACGAAAACCCCTAACGGACAACAAAACGGCCGCCAACGTGATCTCACGAACCATCATCTAAAAAGGGGATTTTTGAAGTCGCAAACTTAAAACCATCAATCCACGGCCAAATACCGAAATCATCACCAAAATCACGAAGGCATCTATGAAGAACCAATAACTGTCACAAAAGCCTCAATTAAACATCATTGGCTGTCAAAATAACCAGATCGTCATCCCATTGCGAATCAAGCGAATCAAATCCACAAACGTAAACCACCCCGCTTACTCATAGCTCTTTTGCGTGTTGTGTTTTGTAGGAAATGATAAGAAAAAAACTGAGAAGAAGAAGGAGATGAAGATATAAAAGCATGAAACAACCATGAGAGGAAAGGGAATGGAAACCATGGAAGGTGAGAGGGAGAGGAATTTCGCAAAAGGAGAACGATGGAGGGGGGAGCGCCGTTTGGCAAACCATTCACTTTAGGGTTTCACACTTGAGGCCAAGAGCCTTTTCTTCAATTCGTAGACCGGGTTTGGTTCGGGAGGTGATGACCCGGCCCAACCCACTTGTTTTATTATTTATTCATTTCATGTTAACTTTTTTTTATTATTATAAGAAATTGAAACCTAGATATTAACACTTTCCCTAAAAAAAATTTGTTAATTACCCTTTTTCAATTTAAAAAGAATTTTTTTTTCTTCTAACATTTCTGAAGTGTATAAATATTTTTTTTAGTGAATTAAATAACCTTTTTTTAAAAAAAATAATAATAAGAATTAATTTTCTTTTATTACTAAAATTCCATTTTACTTAAAAAGCTAACCATTTTTCTTTTAAAATTTTTTTTAATAAATTAATTTTCTCTAATTTAAAAAATATCCTTTTTTTTGTAAAAAATCATAAAACTTTATTCAAAAAAATTTGCTAAGCTTTCTTAATTTTAATTTCTGACACTTTCACATTCCTGAGCTTCCAATTTGTAAATTAACATTAACCTAAAATCCTCACGTCATCCCGTTTAATTTTTCCGTCTAATCTTATGTTGATTTTGTTCACTAACCTTTTATTTTTGTATTTTTATTTCTCAGGGTTGTAATTTATTTAATATTACTGTCGTCTTTTATTTCATCATCATCTACACTTGTATTTTTATTTTCAATATCGTCTTTAATTTATTTATCTTGCGTTGTTCATCATTCATCGTATATCCACATTCCGAAGGATTAGGTCTAACCGTTTGACCGCCGTGTCAATAGTCCTCGCCTTTGAATCTTTTCATCTTCTAAACCCTAATAGCCTAGGCGTCCCGCCGTGGACAAAAATACCATTTACCCTAGCATTAGGTCAAAGAGTCGCCGTATTCTTTTTCAGGGTTTCCCGCCGTGGAATCCCTAATTTAATTAACAATTACAATGTATAGAGTGGAGTCTCCGCACTCCACGTAAGCATGTCCTTAAGATACGTTTATTCCCCATTGAAACCTTGACCACAATCAAGACGTTTCTAACCTCCCTTTCGAGGGGAACTACAATTACTCTGATTCCATTCGCGTCAGGATATGTAGGCACAAGATGCGACGTCTTGCCGAGTAAACTTAGAATTAACCCCTTAGGTCTTTTCTTTAAATTTTAACCCCTTTGTATATACCCTAAATCAAATAATAAAGCAAAATAGTAAAAATGAGCAAAAGGTTCATGTAGAGTACTACAGAAGTTTAGGGTGCTAATACCTTCCTTAAGCTTAACCAACCCCTTACCTAGGTCTCTCCCCGTATTGTGTTTACGATGCAAAAAATAGGTTTTCCCTCTTTTTACCTTTTCCTTCAGATAAATCAAAGAGCGTTTGTGAACTAAAGATGTGATTCAAATTAATCAATAATTTGATATCCTATTCTCACTGCAACAAGCATCATAAGAAGCAACTTAATTGTCTCTACACTTGGTGAATGTAAATTGGCTTCTGGTATCGTTTAGAATTGGTGATACACCTGAAGCTCTCCGTACTGCATAAAGCAAGTTGCCTTGTCAAATAAGTTTTTCAGTTGGAGTCTGAGTTCACAAGGCTCAAGAAAGGTTGACATGCTTTATGAATATCCTCTCCAACGACTCTATAGTACAGGATCTTCTTGAAGACTCAACGGTTAAACATGTTACACAATGGATCAAGATCCTTTGGTGTATCTATCTCCAATGGCTCTTTTACTATGGAGTAAAGCAAAGACATTGATCAAGTTATCTCATCCAACAGCTAGTCTGCTGCAACTACTATATAAATGGTTGAAGGTTCAAACTGAATCTTTAACAAGAATTAACTAGAAGATGGAGTAACAAGATTAGCAATTATCATCTCTATAGTTTATGCATATTTTCTGTTGTAGGTTATATTATAAAAGCCTTAAGATTTCTTACACATTGAATATCTTAGAAATCTTAAGAGCTTTAGGTCTTTTTTATGGTGATTTCCCGTACCTCTGATATTAGTATCATGTGCACCTTGTTCTCTATTCTGTTGAACTTTCTTTTTTGTTTAGATTAAATCTCTCACCAAGATGCTTGAGCCATGTAAGTCTCTTTCTATGTGCTTGAGCATTGAAAGTCTTAATCAAGTGTATTGATTGAGCAAAAGTCTTGTATCATTAGGATACAAGCAAAGGATTCTCTCACCAAGATGCTTGAACCACGTAAGTCTCATTCTATGTGCTTGAGCAATGAAAGTCTTAATCAAGTGGATTGATTGAGTAGAAGTCTTGTGTTGTGGGGATACAAGCAAAGAAGTCTTGGGCCAATTGTTATACCCTAAATTTTACTCTTAGATTCCCTGACCCTCTACATATCATCTATGCATAGCTAACCGTTTTTTTAGTTTCTATTTCATTTTGTAAAGCTAGGATTACTGCAGAAGGTTCAAAAGGCAACGAAGATTTTATGTATAAATGTTAGCTCCTACAGGACCCCTCAGAAGATTTTTATATGTACTTAAGAGATTAGAGTTTCATTCAATTGGCGGTGGGCGTAGTCGTTCAAGGACTAGTTATAGTTCTCGGTGGCAGGTGATATCACAGGTTGTATCCTCACGGTCCATGCACTAGGTTCATCATTATCTAAATGTTGGGTGTGTTTATTAATAAAGATCGAGTTTAATTTTATTATTATCAATGAATTTGGATTGTCACTTAATTTTAAAAGAAAGAGTTTGGACCTTATGGATGATCGTTTGTGATTAATAAGCTAGAAGTGGTCCAAACCAACATTTCACTTGATCAAAGTGGACAAAGATCAAATTCCCTCAAGGTATAACCAAATGGCCAAAACTCACGTTTCGTTTGTTAGACGATGGCTCGGATCTAGAAGGGGGGTTGAATAGATCCCAATTAAAAATTGAGTCGGCGCTTACCAAATTAAAATTTGTTTTAAAAGATTTTTAAATGCGGAAGCGGCCTTGGAAAAATTACGTCTAAAACGAACCGTTATTGAAAGATCGGATATGTGTATAGCCAACGGATATGACAATGAGAAAGATAGATTCAACACACTAGTCACACTATCAAATGATTCTATCACTATCTAGTAAGACTAGTACCAATGTTTCAAAATGCCCACAAAATGTGCACAAAAACTAAGTGAACTTTGGTGTAGGCAATTTATCAAACACTTGGTGTGCGAGGCACTTCAAGTGAGTTTTGACTTGAGTAGGTAACCTTAAATTCCTTGTGCAATATGTTTTTGCACTAGAGTTTTGAAAACA
The DNA here is from genome assembly GCA_963859935.3 of Lathyrus sativus. Lineage (NCBI taxonomy): Eukaryota > Viridiplantae > Streptophyta > Magnoliopsida > Fabales > Fabaceae > Lathyrus > Lathyrus sativus. Next base: position 364,647,526 of record OZ012741.1, read on the forward strand.
ACAGTAGTTACTTACTCAATTCTACACAAGTTATGATAAAACTGCTTATACAAAAAATCACTTATTTTTAAGCCAAAACAAAAGTGCTGAAAAGTAAAGGAGACAAAGATTTGTTGAGGCAGTTCCCCCGCCGTCCTTGCTTCGGGGTACGTCTTCCCTCAATTATAAAATAGAATTGAGATGAATTATAATAGATATCACCTGTAGAGTTGTAATGGTTTATACAAGGATTGATTAGCAAGAATACAAACAATCCCTATTGATGTTGATAATGTTATCACTTCTTGCTCTTTGATTCGAGTCGAATCAAGTTCTCCGATTGTTGTGAGTAGACCTCCGATTCCATCCCCTTTGTTGAATAACCTTCCGTTCCTCAAACCCTCGGCCCGGCTGATCTCAAACACACACAAATCGAACCCGGAACCCTCTTTGAACGCTTCACTGATTTCCGCTACTAGATTGACAAAGCCTTCCGCTTCTCAATCACCTTCGCTCAGCTGAAGTAGGTAGAGATGATCCGTATCGAAAACCCCCCAAATTCTCCGAATCTTGGAGGGAAAAACCTTCAAGGTTTTATTCAAGAAAAACCTGCTTTCAAAATCAACCTGAACCAGATTTCCTATCAATGGCTTAGGACCTTATCACCTTGAACAAGATCATAATCACTCCAAAAATTATTGTGTAGTTGTTGTGTTGTGAGCTGTAGAAGATGAAGATTGATGAAACTTGATGGCACCTATTTCGCTTTTCTTGTTTGGTTACAATTGACTCAAATCTCAATTGTTGTTGATTAAAAAGAACAAAACTTATATTTATAGTAACAAGCCAATCAACCAACACAACAGCTTTTCAAACACAGTGGAAAGACTTCACTAACAGCACCAACGCGCGAGCGGTCGTCCATAGCAGATCTATACGTCGATGCATAGCTAGCAGTTTTAGGCAATTTGAAAAACACAACAGTATGCGTCGACCATAGGTCAGCGTGCACTGACCAGTGGGAAAATATAAAGCTCCATGCGCCGACCTGCGGTCGACCATAGGTCGACGTGCGCCGACTAGAGGAAAAATGCACTGCTGCATGCGCTGACTGATGGTCGACTTATAGCCTTCAAATCTGCAAAAAATGAAATGTTTGTGGTTTTGTGCATTTTGTCACGACTAAACATCAACCACATATATTGCAATGAAATATGGTAGGATAAAGAGATATGGGAAGGATATAATATGTTAAGTATTGCATTTGTCTTGTATGTAGAACTGACAACGCTGATTCATCCGTGGTTGTAATTTGTCATCATCGAAACTTAAGAACGTATGTTGTATGACAGTTTGCCCTCACATACTCTCCCTTTTTTATGATGACAACCTATGCGAAGCCAATGAAAACAACATGCAATATTCATACCGAAGTATCATAACCTCTTCATTTCTTTTGCAATCCAATACAAACAAAAAAAATGTTGTAATCATCTTGGGTTTGGTACATGCTCTTCTCCTCCTTTGACAACATCAAAAAGAGAAAATGAACGATTAAGAAGGATATGTTCAACACAACAAAACTCTCAATAGGTAATAACTAATCATTCCCAATATTCACACACAATATTGTCAATGAAAGATTAAAGCAATTGATAATAATATTATATATTGAAGAGATAAAATACATAGAGAGCCTTAAAATGGCATAGCAGGAAAGACAAACAAGTTGCACTAAATAAAACAGAAAACATAATCAATGCGAAAGCAACAAAAGTAATGAGCAAATGCAAACATAAAACTAATGTCCTCGTCCCTTCCCCATCTCAAAGGAAGGCAGATTACGGTAAGGATCAACCATATCGGTAAAGAAATCCACAACTTGATTTAAATGATTGATGCTGCGAGAGATAGTCGTTTCCTGGTACCCATGGGATGTAGTGAAAGCCTCAAACCTTGCATCTATCCTCGTTGAGAAGGTATTTAATGTTGTTGTTGCGGTGGAAATAGGATATCAAACTATTAATTAGTTTGAATCACAATTCTTAATTCACAACCGCTCTTTGATTTATCCGAAGGAAAAGGTCAAAAGAGGAAAAACCTATTTTTGCATCGTAAACACAATGCGGGGAGAGACCTAGGTAAGGGGTTAGTTAAATTTAGGGAAGGTACTAGCACCCTAAACTTCTATAGTACTCTACAGGAACCTTTTGTTTAATATACGCCTTTTTATTTTAATATTTGTTTGAAATATATATTGAGCTAAGGGATAAAGTGACCTAAAAGACCTAAGGGGTTAGTCCTAAGTTTACTCGGAAAGACGTCGCATCTTGTGCCTACATATCCTGACAGAAATGGAATCAGAGTAATTGTAGTTCCCCTCGAAAGGGAGGTTAGAAACTTCCTGACTGTGGTCAAGGTTTCAAGGGGAGTAAGCGTATCTTAAGGACACGCTTACGTGGAGTTTTAAAACTCCTATTTCTACGTTGAAATGTCAAATGAAAATTAGGGTTTAAATTAGGGATTCCACGGCGGGAAACCCTAAAACAGAGTACGGCGACTCTTTGACCTAAAGCTAGGGTAAAGGGTACTTTCGTCCACGGCGGGACGCCTAGGCTATTTAGGGTTTGAAATGGTCAAAGGTTAGGGTTATTGACTCGGCGGTCAAACTGCTAAACCTAATCCTTCGGAAGGAAGATTAACGGTAAAAACATGACAAAATATTGTGCGGTAGAATTAAAATACGGAAAAGTAAAGAAAACGGTAAAGAAAGCATCGCGGCGATCACCCGCGTAAATTACAAATCCCAAAGCCAAATACAAGAATAAAAAATAATTGTGATCATGACCTCACATAAATTACATCCATGAAACCAAAACAATACGAATAAATGAAACGACAATAAGCTGAAACAAACAAACTAATGGGGGTTAGATGAAACTGAAACGGCTAAGGCCAGAGTTTTATTTTTTTGAATTTTTATTTAAATTATGAGTTAATTCTTACATCTTAAAGGAGAAACCAATTTAATTTTAATGTTTTTTACTAAAAATTTTGTTTTAATTTTAAGATTTTTACTTTAAATGTTAAAAAAAAAATTAATTTTAGTATGAAAAAAATGTTTAAACTTTAATATGAAAAAGTGTTTAATTTTAAGTAAAGTTTTAATTTTTAATGTTGAGAAGGTTTTAATTTTACCATAAAAATGTTTTTATTTTTATTTTTTTTTTTGAGAAAAATAGCTTTTTACTTTTGTTGTGAAACAAATGTTTTGAATTTAAAAGTAAAAAGTTTCACCTTTAATGTTAAAAACATTTGTAATCTTAACGTAAAATTTTAACTATTAATCTAAAAATGTTTAACTTTAATAAAAATATTTGAATTTTAACCATAATCTTAATTCTAATAACCTGAACCTACAATAATTTCAATCTACAAAATGTTTGTATTTTTTTATTTATGCTTTTTTAAAAAAATATACTACAATTATATTTTAAAAAGAGAAATAAAGATTAAAGAAAAAACATAAAGAAAAATGAAAAACAACAGAAGGTAAAAACTGGGGGGATGTGTTCTTCTTGCAGCCCCAATCTTATTCATTTGCCTTCACACAACGCCCTTCTCTTTTCTCCTTCCTTGGGGTGCACCGCCGGCGGCCATGGAAGGTCTCCGAAACCTCGAAAAAATTCTTCTTTCTTGATGCATGTTCGGATCTCCCTGAAACACACAAACACAGAGAAAACAAGTTATCCTGATGAAACCTTACCTTTTCTGTTTCGGTAATGCCTATTGCGGTTATGAACAGCCGGTGCTGAGTGAATCTGAGGCTTTTGGGATGGTGAGCTGAGGTGGAAGTCGGATTGCCCGTCGTTTCTTCGATGAAAACGGTGTGAGCGATCTACTCCCTCGAGTTCTTCGGCGTTTTCCGGCCCCTTCTTACTTCACCGATGGTGGCGATGATGAAGCTTCTTTAGCTTCTGAATCCGTCGATGCTCTTCTAGTGATGGTGTTCTCTTTTCTTAAATTTTTTTCGATAGTATTGATGATGATGAGAATCCTTTTAGGGATCTCTGAATCTAGGTTTTCTTTTACGGCCGCCTCCCCCTTTCTGAACTTTCGATGAAATGATTATATATGTTTTATTCGTGGGCTGGATTTGGGAAAACTGATGGCTTACTTTGACCGAGATTTTTCAGGCTACTCCGGATCTATCGCTTGGTACGTTGAAAGTTGCTGCTGAAAAGTGCCTGTTCTTTAGGGGTTTGATTTGGTTTGTTTATCTGTTGTGGCTAGATTGTCGTTCGCGAAAACGTTTGCGGTTTTGGTTGGTGTTCGTTTGACCGGATTTCTTGGATTTGGTTCTTTAGTGAATCCACATTTTGCTTGTGGCTATCCAAATTCGGACTTGGTTTATTTTCGGATACGGTTTGGACTTGTTGGATTTCAGTTTTATACATAATCCAAACTTACTTGATATCCATGGATTTATTGAATTCGATTCTGGATTTAGGGGCATCCAATATTTACATGATAGATTGGATATTTCAAATCTGGATTGGATTTGTGTTGGATATTCTGTTTGGCTTAAAATCCATTTTTTCGGCAAAAATCAATTTTCGGCATGAAACTTCTTTTTCTCTTCTTCTCGGTTGTCCCAAAAAGAACGGAAGCTACCGGTTCACGCCGAGGTCGGAGATCGAAATCGGAGTTGGTTGTGGCGTTTGTCGTGCCCTCCCGACACCCGGTGATGAAACTTCTCTGAGGGTGTCGAACATAAATTCTAACATTTACTCTGCTTCTCTGTTCTGATTTTTCTGTGTGCATGTACGAAAGGAAAATTCGAATCTTGGAAGAATTAAACGGACCAGTCGGCGTGAAGAAATATTCGGAATGATTTTTTAGGATGTTTAGGAAAATAAAAATGTAATTTAAATTCTCTTTTTTAAATTGTAAATAAAGAAATAAGTATGAATAAAAGTATTCACATTATTTTTCTATCCAACAATCATTTTCCGATTTCTTTTTCCGTCCTTTAACTTTACCGCAACCGGATGACCCACAAAAAAATATCCGATTAAATCCAACTTGGTCAAGTATCTCCGAATAAATTTAATCGATCAAAATTTAAACGTTTAAACTTAAACAATAAAACTAAACTTCGCTGTGTAAATTCAATACGAATAAATTCCAAAAAAAATCAAACGAATTAAACTCTGTCATTTCAACCCGTGCCGCTCTACTTAAAACATGATATAACCTTCAGTTCCAATCTAATATTTCCATATTAAATCGCGCCTGATGATAGAATCGATGATAGTCTTGAACGAAGTAAAACAGAAAGGAAGCAGAGAAAACTGATTAACAGTGAAAACAGAAATATACTCCGCATTAAAATTCAATTTGCGTCTCTGATCAAATATCAAACCATAAACCAACTCGGCCCAGAAACCTCAATTAAATAGAAATCAAACCTGAATCCGAATCGGAATTTCTACTGCTTTGCCTTCAAAAATAACTGGCAGATAGCAGAAGAACAGAAAATAAACACTGATTAAAATAGAAATTCCGCCGAATGGAATCTTGTCCCGATTTGAACCGAACTAGCTTAATGTCTCAAACATACTCAAACCCAAGTGACAAAATAAATGTCTCAGAACTCAACTGACGATAGAGTCTCGGCCCGTTGAATTAATTACCGTATCTAAAAAATCCTGATGCCAAAAGTTACCGTGAATCTCTGTTTATCCTCAAAGAAAATAAAAATACTCGGAAGCGGAAGCTCTAATTATTCAATAAATCCCTGATGATAACTTAGCTTCGAGGACTGTCAGTAAACAACGTGAAAATGACCATTTCATCCTTTAACAACTAAAGTGTACCAGACGTGGTTTCTGCAAAATGAAACAAACTATGTAACCTGTTAATAGTTAGCCGATGCAAAAATGAGATGACATGCAACATGAATTGACTAATCTGAGGGTAAAATTTAGGGTATTACAGCTGCATTTTGCGTTTGTAGCTCTGTTCGGATTTGTGCCAACCACTCGTCTTGATCTCGCATTAACTTTTGATGTTGCTCCTGCATAGTACTCATAAAGTTTTGTTGGTCCAATTGCATGGACTGCATCATGCTAAGAATATCATATGCGTTGGACTGCGGAGGAGATGGAGGTGCTGCAAAACAGTCGTGATACGGCTGATAGAATTTTCCCATAGTGGTCCAGCCAGTATACTGCCACTCACCCCAACCTTGATTGTTTTCTTCATCAGTGGAAGTGGTGTAGTTAGCCCAGTCATCATTTGTGTAAGCAGTTGAATCCATGTGTTGATGACTTTCATACGCCTCATGTGCTGGTTCGACTTCATCTTCTTCATTTTCCTCTTGTTCTCCTTCTTCACTTTCTTCAGTGTCATCAGATTCTTCAACAACCTTAGGAATATTTGCTATGCGAACAAACTTGTAGCTTTGTCGCTCACCACACCAAAAGTAGCCCATCATGGCAAAAGTTTTCGTGCTGAATTCTTTGTCGGAAGAGATGGAGACACAGGGAAATGATGGATAATCAACTTCAGCCGCGGTAAGAACCTCTGAAATAAAAGACCCATAAGCGAGAGCAGTTCCTCGTCCGGAGTCTCGTAATCCAAACATCCGACTGGCAATGTAGTAGGGCCAGTTTATTTAGATCTTATTCTTCCGAATATAAATGAGATGAACTTCAGCTTGTTCAACTCTGGAAAGGCCACCCTTCTTAGGCCGGAGAATGCGCGCCACATTCCATTGGAGAATGCACTCACCTGTTTGAAGTTTACCAGCAGTGACGATTCTTAGGAACACATCACTATTAACAATATGCTCTGGATAAGGCTGTTTCAGCATATCATTTAAGGCGCTTTTGAATTCATACACATCCACAGTGCGAGAATCAGTTACCTCAAGAGGAGGATTTTCACCAGCAGCCAATGTCAAATCAAAATATTTACCCCACACAGCAGAATTGAAGTTTACCTTTGTTATGCCGATCTGAGAATGAAACCCCTGACCTCGGAACTTGTCATGCAGGCAATTGTAGAACACACGCACCAAGTCTTCACTGTATTTGGAGTTGCATTCAAGGAAGTTGACAATACCTTAAAACTCCAGCAGAGCCATGATTTGGGTGAGATGCATGCGCTTCGTCGTTGCTTTGTAAAAAGCATGTTTCTTAACAACCACTCTCTTGCCAATATCTTTGTTGAAATTATCGACAAGAGATGGTGGAACCAAGGACACATCAGTGATGGGTAAGGAAGCCGATGATAAAGCCCTTGATCTTTTACCGGTAGTTCTGCGTGATAAAAAAGCCATGGGTAGTGATTTGGAGATTTGGTAATGGTAGAGAGCAAGGATTTGTAGAAGATGGTTGAAGTGATTTGAGAAGATGATGATTGCCCTTTTATAGATGGAGATTAGGGTTTTGGGGAAGTGGAGAATACAAGGATCATTAGGGATAAGTAGGTACAACTTACTATGAATATGGGTAAATGCACAATTAATGAGAGGAGGAATTTTGAAAGCACAAGAATTTTGAACGTTTTTAAAAAAATTGAATTTTCGTGTGATGTGTCGACCATACCTTTGCATGCTTCGATGCATACTGTTTGATTTTTGACAAATACAAAAGTATGTAAGTATGCGTCGACCTCTGCCCTGTTGTGGTCGACTCAAAGCAAGCAAAAATGTAGATTTTCAAAATTTTGCATATATGAGTCAGCATTTGATGCATACATACAATGCCACATAATAATAAGCATCCAAACAAATAAAATACATAGAAAATGTCATATATATATATATATATATATATATATATATATATATATATATATATATATATATATATATATATATATATATATATATATATATATATATATATATATATATATATATATATATATATATATATATATATATATATATATATATATATATATATATATATATATATATATATATATATATATATATATATATATATATATATATATATATATACACACACACACACACACACACAATATTAGTCATACGATACAATTATTTAATCATGACAATTTGGAGAGAGAGAAGAGAATGGAACAACATCACCTCTATACCGGAATAGCTTGATAACAGTACATTTGTGCTTGCAGCAATATTAACTTGTTAGAAGTACAATAATATAATTGTAAATGAAATAAGACGAAACAAGCAATTATGACACCCGATCCGAAATGTCGAGAATGCCAAGTTCTCAGCGGATATGAAAGAAAGGTTCAGTAGCTAGCGGCTTTGTCAAAATGTTTGCTAGTTGATTTTTAGTGTCAACATGTTCAAATACAACACCATCTTTCTCTACATGATCCCTAAGAAAATGGTGTCGAATTTCGATATGTTTGGTATGAGAATGTAACACAGGATTTTTGGTGAGATTAATGGCACTTGTGTTGTCACAAAAAATGGGAATACGCTCTAGTTTGAGGTTAAAATCCAATAATTGTTGCTTAAGCCATAGGACTTGAGCGCAACAACTACCGGCGGCAACGTATTCCGCTTCGGCGGTTGACAAAGCAACTGAAACTTGTTTCTTTCTATGCCAACTGACCAAGGAATTTGAAAATAAATGACAAGTACCACTAGTGCTTTTCCTATCCGATTTGCACCCGGAAAAATTAGAATCAGAGAAACCTACCAATGAGCAATCATTACCTTTGGAATACCATAGTCCATACTTCGGAGTACCAGATAGGTATCGAAGTATTCATTTGACAGCTTTTAGATGGGATTCCTTGGGACATGATTGGTATCTTGCGCACATGCACACGCTAAACATAATGTCGGGTCTAGAAGCAGTAAGATAGAGAAGAGAACCAATCATACCTCTATACCTTTTTACCTCTACGTCCTTACCGCTTTCATCTTTACTCAAGTTTGCACATGTTAGCATAGGACTGTCAATGACCTTGGATTTTGCCATGTCAAATCTCTTGATAAGTTCCAAACAGTACTTTGTTTGGCTCACGAATGTTCCTTCTTCGAGCTGCTTAATTTGCAATCCGAGAAAGTATGTGAGCTCCCTCATCATACTCATCTCGAATTCACCCTGCATAAGGTCAGAAAACTCTCTCACGAGATTCATGTTAGTAGACCCAAATATAATATCGTCAACGTAAATTTGTACCAATATCAAGTGCTTTCCTTGACGTTTAATGAAAAGAGTCGTGTCAACCTTTCCTCTTGAGTAACCTAGATCAAGTAAAAATTTGCTTAGTCGCTCATACCAAGCTCTAGGAGCTTGTTTGAGTCCATATAAAGCCCTTTTTAACTTGTAGACATGATCGGGATACTCATGAGATTCAAAACCCGGAGGTTGTGCAACATAGACTTCTTCATTTATGTATCCATTAAGGAACACACTTTTAACGTCCATTTGAAATAACTTAAAATTCTTCGCACAAGCGAAGGCAAGCAAAAGGCGTATAGCCTCGAGTCGGGCAACCGACGCATAAGTTTCCTCATAGTCAATGCCTTCCTCTTGGTTATATCCTTGCGCGACCAAATGCGCCTTGTTATAGGTTATTACCCCGTTTTCGTCCAACTTGTTCCTAAACACCCAACGGGTGCCGATTACTCGATGTCCCCGTGGAGGAGGGACAAGGTCCCAAACCTCATTTCTTGTGAACTGATTAAGTTCATCTTACATTGACAAAAACCAGTGTTCATCGAGTAAGGCTTCTTTAGGGTTTTTAGGTTCCATTTGTGAAACGAAAGCGAAGTGATAACAAAAATTACTTATCTTGGAACGGGTTGTAACACCCTTTGAGATATCTCCAAGAATGTTGTCAATTGGATGATTTTTAGAAGACTTCCAAGCTTGAGGAAGATCATCTTTTGTAGAAGGGTTAGCTTCCTCAGTTTCCTCATGGCGGACATCTTTTTCCTCCTCAACTTTTGCTTTGTCGGGCTGATCAATTCCCGGCTCTGCATCTTTGAGTATGTCTTCAGTAGATGTACCTGCACCATGAATAACACTACCTTTTCTGACATTTCTCGGATAAGATTCATCAAATGTTACGTGTACCGATTCTTCAACAATAAGTAATCTTTTATTATAAATTCTATAAGCTTTACTTGACTGAAAGTATCCGAGGAAAATACCTTCGTCAGCCTTGGAATCAAACTTGCCCAAGTTTTCCTTTCCATTATTTAGCACAAAGCATTTGCAACCGAAAACATACAGATGAGATACATTTAGCCTACGCCCTTTTAAAAGCTCATACGGAGTTTTGTTTAGAATGGGGTGGATGAGCACCCTATTCAAAAAGTAACATGTCGTACTTATGGCGTCGGCCCAAAAATATTTCGGTAAACCACTCTCGTTGATCATTGTTCTTCCCAATTCTTCTAAAATATGATTTTTACGCTCCACACCCCCATTTTGTTGAGGAGTGCGTGGAGCGGAGAAGTTATGATCAATTCCATGATTACCGCAATAGTCTTCAAATAAATGGTTTTCAAACTCACCTCCATGGTCACTTCTAATTGAAACGATGTTTGCGCTAAGTTTATTTTGGGAAAGCTTAGCAAATCTCTCAAAGGCGGCGAACATATCGCTCTTGCTAGCTAAAAAAATAGTCCAACAGAATCTAGAGTAGTCATCCACTATTACGAAACCGTAATAATTTTCACCTAGGCTTTTGATTCTAGATGGCCCAAATAAGTCCATATGGAGAAGCTCAAGAGGTCTAGATGTTGAAATCACATTTTTAGATTTAAAAGATATCCTCGTTTGCTTTCCCATTTGGCAAGCATCACAAAGGGGATCCTTGGTAAACTTTATTTTGGGGAGACCTAGGACTAGTTCTTTTGAGACCAATTTGTTTAGCAAGTCAAAGTTAGCATGTGTTAAGCGCCTATGCCATAACCACGAATCTTCACTCATTGTTATGAGGCATTTGTCACTTGTTAACAATACTTCATTCAAGTCTAGCATATAAACGTTGTTCACTCTTAGGCCATTAAACATATTTTTCTTATCATCATTATCCACAATTTTGCAACAATCTTTTGAAAATGATACATTGTATCCTTTGTCGCATAATTGGATAATGCTAAGTAAATTATGTTTAAGACCCTCGACCAGCAACACATAGGAAATAGTAGTGGAAGAGGGGTTACCTACACTACCTTTACCAAGTATTGCACCACGATTATTGTCACCATAGGTTACATATCCTTTCTTCTTTGCCACAAAGTCGATGAAGAGGGATATGTCTCCAGACATGTGTCTTGAGCATCCACTATCGAGAAACCATCTTCTCTTGGTGGTGTCGAGATATTGTACCTATGAAAAACAGTCAACAAGAGAAGGTACCCAATGGCTTATTGGGTCCTAAATGGTGAGTAACAAAATGGTTGCATTTGGGCAACCATTGGTAGATGCATTTAGGAACTAGAAATCTCCTAAATCGACATTTAGCAATGGAATGGCCTTTCTTGCAACAATATAAACAAGAGAAGTCTACATTAGAACTATCTTTGCTATCATTATCTTTTATCACATACTTATATTTTTGGTATGGGTTAACCATACTTTCTCGAAAATTTGATTTATCTATGGCAAAGGTGATTTTAAGTTCAAGTGCCTTGTTAAGTTTGGCCGTTAAGTTTCTAAGTTCACCTTGCCAAATATAACAAGTATCACAACCATAGTTGACTAATCTACTTCTAAGGTCTTCACAACCCGATTTAGTACTTTCCACCATAGAAGCCTTAAATGCCTCAAGTTTCCTTTCAGGTGAGCAAATATTTGTTTGTTAGAGGCAAGCCTTTTAAAGGCCTCTTTTGCTTCATTGTGCAAAGTATTAAATGCGACTTGTAATTCGAAATAAGACATATTTGAAGAGTTTTCATATTTAGAGTGACGTACCTGTTTTTTCTTATTCTTTTGATGAGCGTAAAGACACAAATTCACGGATTCTTCTTCATCACTTGAGCTTTCATCGTCGGAGGAAGAGTCATTGTCGCTTTCCCAAGATATGTATGCTCTTCTTGGCTTTGATGACTTCTTATGTGATTTATTAGATTCCTTTTCTTTGCCGTTTTTGTTTAAAGGACAGTCTGGCTTGTAATGACCTAGTTTTCCGTACTTGTAGCACGATCCTCTAGTTTTACTTCCTTTGGTGTCATTATTTCGAGAGTTCCTTGATTGCTTTCAGAAGTTGACAAGGTTCTTCTCGAAATGTTGGATGCTGTTCTTTCTCACATAGCGATTGTAGCGCTTTACGAACAGCCCCATATCCCCACTCTTGTCTTCTTCTTCATCGTCACTTGATGAATAATCAATAAGCTCCTTAGTATGAGACTTCGAGGATGAAGTCTTGAGAGCAATAGATTTCTTCTCAACTATCTTTGTTTTGTCCTTCTTTTCTTTCTTTTCATGTTGGTCGAGGCTAAGTAGCACTTGTTCGTGCTCTTGTAGTTTTCCAAATAATGTTGTTAGGTCCAAAATAGTAAGATCATTTGCTTCTTTGATGGCTGTCACTTTCGGCTGCCATTCCCTGTTAAGAAATCTTAAAATTTTATTAGTAGCAACATCATTGGCCACCGGCCTACCAAGTGAATGTAATTTATTGATGAGATGAGTAAATCTCTTTTGCATGTCTGCAATGGTTTCCCCTTGCTCCATGTAAAAGAGATCAAACTCTTGTGTTAGTGTGTTGATTCTAGCCAACTTCACATCATTAGTCCCCTCATGGGAGACTTGAAGTGAATCCCACATGTCTTTTGCCGTAGGACAATGAGACACGCGATAATATTCATCAAATCCTAATGAGGAGATCAAAATATTCTTAGCTTTCCAATCATAGTTGTATTTCTTTTCATCATCATCGGTCCATTGTGCTTCGGGTTTAGGCACAACCTCGTTATTCGCATTGGTCATAGTTATTTGTATTGGACCATTGAGAATAACGTTCCATATTTTTCTATCTATGGAATTTATGTGCACCCGCATACAATCCTTCCAATAACTGTAATTTTCACCATTGAAAACGGGGGCTCTATTATAAGCCCCTTTAGGTTCGTTTGCCATTTTCTATCAAAGTTATACTTGAAGCACGGAGTGAACCGGTGCTCCTGATACCACTTGTTAGACATTGGCTCGGATCTAGAATGGGGGGTGGAATAGATCCCAATTAAAAATTGAGTCGGCGCTTACCAAATTAAAATTGGTTTTAAAAGATTTTTAAGTGCGGAAGCGGCCTTGAAAAAATTACGTCTAAAACGAACCGTTATTGAAAGATCGGATATGCGTATAGCCAACGGATATAACAATGAGAAAGACAGATTCAACACACTAGTCACACTATCAAATGATTCTATCACTATCTAGTAAGACTAGTACCAATGTTTCAAAATGGCCACAAAATGTGCACAAAAACTAAGTGAACTTTGGTGTAGGCAATTTATCAAACACTTGGTGTGCGAGGCACTTCAAGTGAGTTTTGACTTGAGTAGGTAACCTTAAATTCCTTGTGAAATATGATGTTGCACTAGAGGTTTGAAAACAACAGTAGTTACTTACTCAATTCAACATAAGTTATGATAAAACTGCTTATACAAAAAATCACTTATTTTTAAGCCAAAATAAAAGTGCTGAAAAGTAAAGGAGACAAAGATTTGGTGAGGCAGTTCCCCCGCCGTCCTCGCTTCGGGGTACGTCTGCCCTCAATTCTAAAATAGAATTGAGATGAATTATAAAAGATATCACATGTAGAGTTGTAATGGTTTATACAAGAATTGATTAGCAAGAATACAAACAATCCCTATTGATGTTGATAATACTATCACTTCTTGCTCCTTGATTCGAGTCGAATCAAGTTCTCCGATTGTTGTGAGTAGACCTTCGATTCTAGCGCCTTTGTTGAATAACCTTCCGTTCTTCAAATCCTCGGCCCGGCTGATCTCAAACACACACAAATCGAACACGGAACCCTCTTTGAACGCTTTATTGATCTCCGTTACTATATTGACAAAGCCTTCCGCTTCTCAATCACCTTCGCTCAGCTGAAGTAGGTAGAGATGATACATTCCGAAAAACCCCAAATTCTCCGATCTTGGAGGGCAAAACCTTCAAAGTTTTATTCAAGAAAAACCTGCCTTCAAAATCAACCCGAATCAGATTTCCTATCAATGGCTTCGGAGCTTATCACCTTGAACAAGATCACAATCACTCCAAAAATTATTGTTTGTAGTTGTTGTGTTGTGAGTTGTAGAAGATGAAGATTGATGAAACTTGATGGCACCTATTTCACTTTTCTTGTTTGGTTACAATTGACTCAAATCTCAATTGTTGTTGATTAAAAAGAACAAAACTTCTATTTATAGTAACAAGCCAACCAACCAACACAACAGTTTTTCAAACACAGTGGAAAGACTTCACTAACAGCACCAACGCGCGAGCGGTCGACCATAGCAGGTCTATACGTCGACACATAGCCTGCAGTTTTAGGCAATTTGAAAAACACAACAGTATGCGTCGACCATAGGTCGGCGTGCGCTGACTAGTGGAAAAATACAAAGCTCCATGCGCCGACCTACGGTCGACCATAGGTCGACGTGCGCTGACCAGAGGAAAAATGCACTGCTGCATGCGCTGACTGATGGTCGACTCATAGCCTTCAAATCTGCAAAAAATGAAATGTTTGTGGTTTTGTGCATTTTGTCACGACTAAACATCAACCACATATATTGCAATGAAATATGGCAGGATAAAGAGATATCGGAAAGATATAATATGTTAAGTATTGCATTTGTCTTGTATGTAGAACTGACAACGTCGATTCATCCGTGGTTGTAATTTGTCATCATCGAAACTTAGGAATGTATGTTGTATGGCGGTTTTCCCTCACATGGTTTGTATGAAATACAAGTTGCAAATGGTAAAATCAAGTTTATTCAAGTGAATCACGCGAATGCATTTTTGATTTTGGATTTATGGAATTCATGGTGGCCAAACATGGAAGGTCATGCTTGATTTATTTAAATATATCGATAAAACATCTTCCTTGCACTTATTCCCTTAATTTTGGGTTGGATTCAAGCCAATACACTGAAGTTCATCCAAGAAATCCAAATTCATGGTTATGTTTGTTTTGTTCAAGATCATCGTTGTCTTAAGATTCTCATCTATGGTGCGAGCCGGTGGAGATACATATATGTCGAAGTCGTAAAATAAATTTTACATATCAAGTTCATACCATTCATGACCACTTCAAGACTAATGCACTGTTTACTAAATTATTCAAAAGTTCAAGCTTTTATTCCAAGATTCATGAAGTCTCAAACTTTCTAGAATTACAAAGTTAAATTTCAAAAGTCCTTTAGTACTTCAATGTAAAATCCAAGACTTAGTCATGTTAGGATCCATAAATTCCAAAAAAAATTCACATGATTCATTACAAGTTCAAATTTCAATCAAGATATGATTCAAAGGGTTCTCACCTCCAAATTCACAAGTTTGCAAGAATGTGGTTTCTATGTTCACCATGAAAAATTCATTATCCAAGCATTCAAGTTATATATTTAAGAGAATTTGTATGATTAAATTCATCAAGATAGAGTGTTCAAAGTTTCAAGTTTCATATGTTCTTTAGAGGTGAGTTAGAATCATTACAAAATTCAAGAAGTAAAGACATCCAAATTCAAGTGCAAAATGCCATTGGTTACAAGTTTATCCAAATACAATGCAAGATTGGTGTGGTTACATTTTCTATTAAGAATAAAAAAAGAAAAGGAAGCAGTAGGTGAAAATACACCATGCTCCACGCCTCATGATAGTGTGGGTCTCACTTTTTTTAGAAAGTTGTGCCAATTCTTGTTTAAAGCCTAAGTCCATTTTATGATAATATGCTTTGGCACCTCTTCAACCAACGAAAACCATGGAGCCCATCAAGCTTCAAGAAAACACAGTTTAGTTAATTCCAAACAGAACAAAGGACCCTCATTCAGTTACTATTCAGTCGGGAAGTTTGGCAAGAGCCATCGATTTGCTCCACAAGCCTATAACAGAGTATGAATCAATGCTGGACAGCCTTGTGAACCAGGCGGAGACGTTCCATTTTCTTCGACAAGCATCGTACGGCAGTGGTTACTTGTCCTGCAAGAAATCAGAAGTCATAGCTATACCATTAGTGCGTTTTCTTCGTCACGAAGTTTATACAAAATTCTATTTTAAACAAATAGCTGATAATGTTATTCTCAAGCATAATTAATCAAGAAAATCAGACTCCAATCCAACAACACAGTTAAAGTGATTGTATTGACTTTCCAAAAAAAATTAAGACATATTCCAAACAGGATCCAGCAGAGTTTAAAGCATACGCAAACAGGGTGTAACATGTTTCAAACAATATCAATCAAAGATGGAAAGTTTAATCAGGCAAAGATATTTCAAATTTAGCAAAATCTCAGGGTATTTCAAACACAAATCAAACATGATATCTGTTAAAATAGCAAGAAATCATCGGAGGAAAAGGATTAAGTTTTACAGTGACTTTTGATGAGCAAAGTTGGGTCGGTGGGAAGGAAGATCCCGACCCAGTTTCATTTTCTTTTTTATTTTTTTTGGTGTTTTTGTTGGGTTTAGGGGCCATGTCTGGTTTTTTTATATATAACAAAAAAGATTTATTTTCTTTGGTTTATTTGATTTTCATTCTCTCATAATTTTAATTCATTTCTAGATAATAATGATAAATTCTAGATTGATTTTAGTTTTAATTATTTAATTAATCAGGTTTTAATTAATTATATTTCTATTTGATGTTTTCATTTAATTTTGTCAACAACTTTGATTCTCATTTATCTTGTGAGGTCATAAGGTAAATCTTTGGCGTTAGGATATTCTTAATTTCGGCCTAGTTCGAGAATCACTCAAGTAGACGTTGAGTTGAATTATAGGATAGCTCCCCTCAACCCTGATCTCAAGTTGTAGAATTAGGATAGTTTTCTTTTTTAAGACCAAATGCAAAATACTTTAACAGTACTTCTAATATGTTCTAAATATAAAATATCATCTCATTCCCAAAGGAAAGGATCTCATATTATTGACTGCCATGCCAATATTAGAATTATAAGCTCTCGCCCTTATCTTAACCTTAGGACCAGGAGTCGCGGCACTCCACGCAAGCGTCCTGCCATGGACATTCCGTCTATACCCTTCATCCTAGCCTTAGGATCAGGAGTCGTCGTACTCCATGTAAGTTCCCGCCGTGGATACTTATTTGCTTATCTTTCAACAGTTAACTTAGACTTGGAGTCGCCGCACTCCACGTAAGTGTTTCACTATGAACACTTACTTCCCCTTGAAACCTTGACCACAGTCAAGAAGTTCCTCGCCCTCTTTAAGGGGAACTACGAATACTCTGATTCCATTCCCGTCAGGATATGTAGGCACAAGATGCGATTTCTTGGCGAGTATACTTAGAACTAACCCCTTAGGTCTCTCTTCAACCCTTTAACGGATAATATATAACAAATAACGAACAACACAATATTAAAT
Source organism: Lathyrus sativus (assembly GCA_963859935.3). Lineage (NCBI taxonomy): Eukaryota > Viridiplantae > Streptophyta > Magnoliopsida > Fabales > Fabaceae > Lathyrus > Lathyrus sativus. The sequence continues at coordinate 364,665,084 of OZ012741.1, forward strand.
AAGATGTTCCTATAGGGTACTACATATGCTTAGGATGCTAACACCTTCCCTAGGTATAACCAACCTCCGAACCCTAGATCTCCCCGCATTGTGTTTACGATGCAATTTAGGTTTTTCTTTCTTTAACCTTTCCTTCGGATAAATCAAAAACCGGTTGTGAATTCAAAGATTTGTGATTCAAGTTCATTCAATAGCTTGACATCTGATTCTCACTACAACACCAGTGTGTCTTGAGTAGGTCGGCTCGGTTCATGAAATTTGAAGCAGTAAGTCTTGAACATGGGGAGTTTAAGCAAGGAGGATCGTTTCATGGGACTTGGAGTAGAAGTGTTGAGTTTGGAGGACTTAAGCAGGAAGTCTCGGAGCTAGGGTCTGAGCAGTGTAAAAGACTTATGCAGAATGCATAAGCGATTATAATCATGATTTGGTTATAGTGAAAGTCTCTTGTGGAGCAAGGGGACTGGACTACTCTCAATTCAAGTGGAACCAATATAAATCTTTTTGTCTTATATTTTTATTTATTTGCTTATGCTAACATTTTTTGCTAAGTATAATCAAAATCTGAATACCAGTTCAAATTCTGAACTCTGGTCAAATGCATATTTAAAAAACGAGAAACACAATTCAACCCCTTCTCCTCTTCTTATGTACTTTTATCACCTTCAGATAAGTCTCATCTTTACTAGAAAAAACATAACCCAATAAATCTTGAGTAATCATCTACAATCACAAAGCCATAATAGTTTCCACCTATGTTTTTGGTTATTGAGGGACCAAAGAGGTCCATATGGCGAAGTTTGAGAGCTCTCGAGGTAGAAACAAGATTTTTCAATTTAAAAGAGATTCTCGTTTTCTTCCCCATTTGACATGCTTCATATATATGGTCTTTTGTGAACTTCATTTTTGGTAGACCAATTACTAAATCTGTTGAGGTTACTTTGTTTAGTATGTAAAAGTTGATATGAGTTAGGCATCTATGCCATAACCAAGAATTTTCACTCATGATAGCTAGACACTTAGTTCCTGCCAAGCATACCTCATTTAAGTTAAACATATAAGTATTATTAACCCTTAAGCCTTTAAACATACACTCCTTTCTCTTTAGCATAAAGTCAATTAAGAGAGATATGTCACCTGTTATATGTCTTGAGTATCCACTATCAAGATACAACATCTTTTCCATAGAGTCAAAACATTCAACCTGTGGAATCAAAAAAAGGAAATAGGTACTGAATTTTCATTGGGTCCTTGAGAGTGAGTGAAATTAAAGTTGCATTTGAAAAACCATTGAACACCTCCTTTATGGACAAAAAGTATCCTAACTTTGTACCTCTCAATGGTGTGACCCTTTTTGCAACAATAATGATAATATAAGTTGCGATAAGATAAGTCCTTGCTATTTGATCCCTTATGCACATATTTATGATTTTTATTAAAATTATTCAAATACTTTTCATACTTTGAAGGATCAATAGCAAGATTAATCTTAGGTTGTAAGACTTTTTCTATTTTGACTTGAAGAGTATTTACCTCCTCTTTCCAATTATGAAAATCTTCACAACCCAACCTTGAAGGTTTTACATCCTCATTCTTATCACTTTAAATATCTATCATAGATCTCTTAATAGCTTCAAACTTCCTTTCGGATTCTAACACTTTAGCTTTTAAATTTAAAATTACTTTTTCATGTGAAGCTAACTTGTTAAAATCTCTTAAAGCCTCTCTATGAAGATCTTTAAATGATTTTTGCAATTGAGAATAAGATAAATCATTAATAGATTCAAGCTTAGAAAGACTTACATTTTTCTTCTTCTTTCTATTAGCCATGAGGCAAATTCGAGTTGATTCAACACTTGAAGTTGTGCTTTCATCACTTGAGAAATCACTTGCACTCTCCCAAGCGGCATAAGCTCCTATAGACTTATTAGATTTCTTATGATAGCTCTTCTCTTTGTCTTTCTTCCTCATAGGAAACTCCGGTCTATAGTGACCAACTTCACCATGATGATAGCAAAATCTTTTAAGTCTACCTTTTATATCCTCATCATTCCTTGAAGAGTTTGTTAGCCTTCTAAAATTGACTAGATTCGTGTTGTGTCTCTTTAACCAAAACCAAGAATTGAGTGTATAAGAGTTGGGGAACACTCTCCAATTTCCCATCTATGGTCGGGAGATGTCCCTAAGGGTTTTGATGCTGAAAGCTTTTGGTGTTCTATTTCTGGCGACCGCTTTTATACCACCGTGGGGGCGAAAGCCTCCACCATCCAAAACTCATGCTTTCGGTAAGCATAAAATGCTTTGCCTTCACCTTGTTCGAAGAAGGTGATAACACCGGTGTAGCTTCCCAAATGGAGTTTTTCTTTTTGTACCGCATGACCAATAATAGTATTCTTATTGTTGTCACCTTTGCGGAAAATTATTTGGGTAAGGTTACTCGTGCGACCATCAGAGGTATTTCAGTGCGAGTATGATTACCCAAATTGCCGAGAACCTTAGTTTTGAGTTTAACTTAGCCGAGGACTGTATGGTTGAGGGGAGGAGTAAGGTTGATATGGATGCCCTTGTGCATCAAGATATCATTTATAAGGACGGTAACACATATACAATGATGATTCGTAACAAGGTAATTCTCGACACGCGTAATCTTAAAAAGGTCAGAATTGACGTTCCTAATAATTGGCTCTATCAAGCAGACGTCCCCTCTCTAGGTAACTCATTCGAGGAAGAGGGCGAGATCGATATTACTAACCATCCTGCAGGTACTACAATGGAAGAGGACATTGTTCCTCCACCCACACTTCCTACCTAATACGAATTCGAGGTTTCGAATGCAAATCAAGATAAGTGGGAGTAGGTTCAATCTGAAATTCATGGGATGAAGGTTGAGCAAACTAGGCAATGAGTGGTCTTGGATGATGTTCAAGCTATTATGCAACAACTCATGTTGTAGTTCCCACCTCCCAAGTAAGGTTCTTGTGAGTTTACCCCCTCTTTCTTGCGCTAAAATATTGAGGATAATGTTTGGTTCAAGTTCGGGGGATACTTCTTTACTCTTTTGCATTAGTCTTTTGTTTTTATTTTCTTACATTTTTTATGTTCATGTTTTCTTTTTTGTTTTTAGCTATTTTCGTATTTTTATGTTTCCTTTCTTGTTTTTAGCTATTTATATATTAATAGATTCAAAAGACCATTTTTCATAGTTTTTTTTTTCCAAATTAGAACCTGCAAAATTTTTTCATTAAAAGCTTCGGTTATAGAAAAAACAGGAAAGTATATAAAGTTGGAGGCCATGAAATACTAGGATTAGAAACATTGAAAAAGTTTGACAACTTAAGTATTATTGAAACACCCTAAATCCTAAAAAATAAGACATGAGTCTAACATGTAAATTTGTGCCATAATACTCTACTTCTGGAAAAATATAAAAAGATAAAACCATATGGATAAACCATACATATTGTATTGTATATAAAGTGCATTGGTGCTATTGTAAGATTTAGACATAAATTTCGTAGTAAGACAATGCATATTTTTACGAATTCTAGCCTCATATGTCACCACATTACATGTCATATTCATGCAAAAGATAAAATAATTAAATAGATCATTTTCTAATATATTAATCCATCCTATTATAATATTCATAACTCTTACTTGTTGGTTTTTTTATATTTGATCAAGCGAAACACAATTATTTTGTTATCATTGTCCATGTTTAATTTCTAAACTCTTGTGTGAAAATCATCATACTTAATACAATTATCGTTCACTAATAATTTGACTTTGACTAGATATACTCACTGAAAAGTTAAGCAGCAATAATGACACATTTTTACCTTTTAAATTACTACATGAGTTTACTTTATTACCCTTTTCTCATAAGTGTTCAGTGGATAAGACAATAGATACGTCGTCACACACACACATACATAAATGCTGAAGAAATAAAAACAGTAATAACTCTTTCTCTTTCTTTATTTCCTTCCCATTCTCTTTCCTTTATCTCTAAAAGACAAAAGAAAATGCAGTTTATGTTAAACCTTCGTGTTACCCACGGTGTTCCTCTCTGTCTCTCCGGAATCACCAACCCTCTCGCTCTTTCCAAAGAGTAAATTCATCGATCTCTTATCTTATTTAATTAATTTATTATAATTCTAATTTAGGTTTTGAATGAATTTGGTGGTGTAGGATGGCAGATCACGATCGTAGAAGAAAAGCCATGAGAAAGCAAAGATCAGTACATGCAAATCAAGATAAGCGCTCTCAAAGGAACAGTAATTTCGTTGAGATCAAAGGTGGTGAATCTGGTGAAGGTTATGATCAGGAAGATCTGGAGGAAATCTTGTATCAATTGTCTCGTAGTTATTATCTTACAGGTTTATCAGCAAAAGCTGCTTGATTTCAGTTTCTGAACTATGTTGTTGTTGTAGATTTTTCTTTTTACTGTTATTAATTACTACTATTTTGTTGTTGTTGTTGTAACATGTAAAAAAACAACATCTGAATTAGCACCTTTTCTTGTTAATTTGTTGTTTGATCATGTTATATATCTTCAAATTATTGTCTATATATGTTTCACCAACAACATAGGGTTAAGTTTTGGAACGTTGGAGAAGTTAGTGTTTTAAGTCTGATTGGTAAAGGTAGTAAGTGTAGTGTTGGACAATGGACACAAGTCTAATAAAGTCACTTTTGGTAAAAGGAATTTATGGAAAGAAGGAAAAAAAAAACAATTTCATCCGTTTTTTCAGATGATAAAGCTAACAAATAAAGTAGTAATGTGTCAGTTTTTTTTGTTGCTTTTATCGAGGAAAATAATTGTAGTTATAATTTATTCAATTATTGAATTGGTAAGAGTAGGCATTGCATCGTTGCGGGGGCAGATTTAAATCCTTGATGGTTGAAATAATTTAGCTTTAAGAAATAATACTATTATACAGTCAGAAAAAATAACCTTGGTGATATGTATACAAGAAACTAAAATGGACAAGTTGGAGAATAAAATGTGGCGGTAGACATTTGGAAGATCAAAGAGGTTTATTTATGTTATGGAACTCAAAAGTATTCACCAAGATAAATGAGATTGTAAGTGATCATTACTATTGGAGCAAATTGGAAGGGTATCATGATTTCGTGAAAGAAAAGTGGAAATATCTTTAAGTGCGAGGATGGGGTGCTTAGGTTATAAAAGTGAAAATATCTTTAAGTGCGAGGATGGGGTGCTTAGGTTATAAAAGTGGAAAGAGAACAAAATCAAGCTTAGCCAACTTGAAGAATTTTTCTTGCATGTTAAAGTTTATGATTTTATGAAGAGGAATCAAGATAGAAAAGGCAAATATTTAAGAGATCATCATCATCATTCCATCTTCTTTAATTCAGGTTTCATCTAAGAAAAAAGTGGGATTCCTTAGATTATGAATGGGGATAGTCCTTAGAAAATTGCATTTTGGAGCTTAGGTCTTGATTTATGTTCATTGTTTGCCTTTGCTTGATTTCATGTAATAAAATGTTTTGTTGATCATGAATGATTATTATTAATAGATGCATGTTTTGTTTGACATGTTTAATGGTTTTCATCTTGTGTTAGGACATGATTTTATTGAGTTATAGCTGGAAAAATGCATCAAGTGGGTGAATTCTAGACCATATCACGTTGGTAATTGGTTACTAACAGTAGGTAAACGATTATCACTTGAAAAAAATACCTATAAATGAGTTTTTTAGAGGCAGAAGTTTCTAGTAATCGGTTACTGCTTTTAAGTATTTGATTACCACCTAGGAAAATTTCTCATTATCGAAGAAGTAGTTTCACATAATTTATTACCTTTTCTGGTGATCGATTACACACCATGAAATCACTCTTAACCTCTTGTTTTCTCCATTCCTTTTGAACCTAGTTGGTAAACTTGAATTAATCATGTTTTGCCATACTTACGTGTTATGTTTTGATGTTAAAGAAACTTTATAGCATGTAATTCACTTAGGTTGATTACGTAGTATCAATTTAATAAAGTATCACATTAATTTATGTGTTTCTTGTTGAATTAATTAAATGGAAATAATTGAATGATGTGAGAAACCCTTAATTGAATGATGTGAGAAACTCTAAGATTTTATTAGGAGTATCTAATCATGGAATCTTGAGTGAGTGAGTGAGTGAGTGATATCTAATCATGGAATTGTGTGTGTGTGTGTGTGTGTGTGTGTGTGTGTGTGTGTGTGTGTGTGTGTGTGTGTGTGTGTGTGTGTGTGTGTGTGTGTGTGTGTGTGTGTGTGTGTGTGTGTGTGTGTGTGTGTGTGTGTGTGTGTGTGTGTGTGTGTGTGTGTGTGTGTGTGTGTGTGTGTGTGTGTGTGTGTGTGTGTGTGTGTGTGTGTGTGTGTGTGTGTGTGTGTGTGTGTGTGTGTGTGTGTGTGTGTGTGTGTGTGTGTGTGTGTGTGTGTGTGTGTGTGTGTGTGTGTGTGTGTGTGTGTGTGTGTGTGTGTGTGTGTGTGTGTGTGTGTGTGTGTGTGTGTGTGTGTGTGTGTGTGTGTGTGTGTGTGTGTGTGTGTGTGTGTGTGTGTGTGTGTGTGTGTGTGTGTGTGTGTGTGTGTGTGTGTGTGTGTGTGTGTGTGTGTGTGTGTGTGTGTGTGTGTGTGTGTGTGTGTGTGTGTGTGTGTGTGTGTGTGTGTGTGTGTGTGTGTGTGTGTGTGTGTGTGTGTGTGTGTGTGTGTGTGTGTGTGTGTGTGTGTGTGTGTGTGTGTGTGTGTGTGTGTGTGTGTGTGTGTGTGTGTGTGTGTGTGTGTGTGTGTGTGTGTGTGTGTGTGTGTGTGTGTGTGTGTGTGTGTGTGTGTGTGTGTGTGTGTGTGTGTGTGTGTGTGTGTGTGTGTGTGTGTGTGTGTGTGTGTGTGTGTGTGTGTGTGTGTGTGTGTGTGTGTGTGTGTGTGTGTGTGTGTGTGTGTGTGTGTGTGTGTGTGTGTGTGTGTGTGTGTGTGTGTGTGTGTGTGTGTGTGTGTGTGTGTGTGTGTGTGTGTGTGTGTGTGTGTGTGTGTGTGTGTGTGTGTGTGTGTGTGTGTGTGTGTGTGTGTGTGTGTGTGTGTGTGTGTGTGTGTGTGTGTGTGTGTGTGTGTGTGTGTGTGAGTCATCTATAACGTTGTGCGTGTGTGTGTGCGTGTGTGTGTGTTTAGGAGTCATCTATAACGTAATTCAGGCGTTATACGAGAAGGACTGGTTGGTATGTGTATTCTCGTAAGCCATTTGTGTCTCGTTGGCTTACATTAATTGTAAGGGCGAGTATGTTACCATTTTCACATTACATGAGGTTGATATACCTTGATATCATTGTTATGATTTATCTCGTAAGAACTAGGGCTCATATCGCCATAATAATTTTGCATAACTCGTTGGCCGAGTGGTCTAGTAGGGGCTTTAGTAAGATCAAAATATCTCACCCCATGTTGATATATTTTCATATAAGCAGGTTTCTGAAAACGGGAAAGACAACATGGTTTGAAGAGCTTAAAGACTTTCTTTTTGCATTTTGTTTATACTGTGTAGTTATCCATATTTTTTATTCGACATGTTATATATATTTAAGCACTATGTGATAGACAATGTGTTTTCTATGTATTTATGTCATCTAGACATCGTTGAATGTATCAATACCAAATGTATAACTTTATGAATATGGTAATTCTAGAGATATCTTATATTCAGACTGATACAATAATGCATTCACACTACCACTATTTCATTAATAATTAATGGAAGTCCTAAAAAAAATTTAGAGTAGCATGAGGTTTGAGGCAAACCATTGTCCTCTTTTCTTTTTTTGATAGCAACGAAAGAATTCAATTTAATGATGTCAATTTTGTTATTTGTACGACAAACTACGGGGTTTTATTCTATACTGCACTTTGTGGGTACGTAGGCATGAGGCTCAAGAAGTCTCTCCAAACACAAAAATGTTTAAAAAAATATTTCTCTTCTCATCTCCCCAATCTCATTTCAAACAAACCTTTTCAAACTAAAAAGCGTAGATATTTAAAAGGGTTCCTATAGAGTACTATAGATGTTTTAGGTGCTAACACCTTCACATCGCGTAACCAACCCCCTTACGCAGTCTCTGTTTTATTTGTTCTTGTTTAGGTTTTGTTCGCTCTTTTTCCTTTCCTTTTGGATAAAATAAAAGTATGGTGGCGACTCTTGCATTTTTTAGTTAAGTTAATCAATAGCTTACACTCACAATTTCCCCGTTACAGAAAAGTGGCGACTTTGCTGGGGACTCTTGTTCTTAGCGGGTTTAGCCTACTTTGATTTATTTGTGCTTTTTTTGTTTGATTTATTTGTTATTGCTTGTTCTGTTTGGGTGTTTGGTGATCTGTATGGTAAGATAAGTCGTATAGCCATACTTTAGAGCACTTATGATGGGAGGGTGGTATAGTCTTGTTCGGCTTATGTGGATTAATCCTTACTAAGCTAACTTGAGATCCATCGCTCAGTGGAGGCCCATTTGGGATTATTGATGTCATACGACTAGTCGTATTTGGCATTACTTTTTTCGACCTGTGAGCCTAAGAAGCTGAAGACCTTAGAACCCTTAAACCCGTCTTGGCCTTATTAGGACGTGGTGCGGTGGTTGTTCAGGTGTAGACTTGAATTATTTGTTACGCGATACCAAACTCAGACGGATTTCTCTTGAGAATATTGTTGGCTGATGAGTAATCGTTTAAGGCGATGATATCCGAAAGATGGAATTACGACTATGGGAACTTTTTAGAACCTTGTTCTACATCTGTATATAAACTCTAGTACATACCATTGTGGGAGGTTCTCACCCTTAACTCCATGCTCGCGCCGAACCTTGGGACCCGTGTGTTTTGTGTGATTTGTTTGTGGGTGTTGCATCATGCATTCATAGACATGTTGTGTCGATCAGTTTTCAAGGATCTCATATATTTTTTGCAAACATCACAAATATTGTGATCATGGACATTGGAAGGAGAAATACTCATAAGTACAGTTTCTGAGGTCCTGATCTTAGTGATTTGAAAAAGCTAGCGTCCTTGGTAGTTGATCGTGCAGAGTTCAGATCTCGTTATGGGAGACTTTTATTTGTTCTTTCTACCAACATTGAAGACAGAATTCTGAACACCCTTGTGTAATTCTATGATCCTGTCTACCGATGCTTTAGTTTTCCTGATTATCAGCTCATGCCGACCTTGGAGGAGTACGCTTATCTGTTGGGTATACCAGTTTCTGATGAAGTTCCTTATAATGGTTTGGAGGAAGTTCTTAAGCCCCCAAGATATTGCTGCAGCTACCCATTTGACGAAATCTGACATAGATGATAATCTTATGGTTAAGAGAGGCATCAAGGGCTTGACTTCTAAGTTATTGATTGGGAAAGCCACTTTATTTGCTAATGCTGGTAGCACATTAGCGTTTGAGGCTATATTTGATTTGCTTATCTATAGACTAGTCTTGATCCCTAACGTTGACAACTTTGTGGATGTTAAAGCTATTAGGATTTTCTTGATTGGGAACCCTGTTCCAATTTTACTTGGCGATAACTACTTCTCCATCCATCATAGGACTTCTAAAGGGATTGGTACCATTTCTTTTTCACACCTCTACTGTACAAGTGGTTTATTTTGCACTTGTCACAATCATCTGCTTTCAAGGAGAACAAGAGTTGTTTAAGGTGGTCTCAGAGATTCATGTCCCTTACTCATGCTGACAATACTTGGTCTTCTTCTGTTTATGATAATCTCCAGATTATTGACAATTGTGGGGAATTATCCAATGTGCCTCTTCTTGGCACACAAGGTGGAATTAACTACAACTCGAGTTTGGCTCGCCGTCAGCTTGGTTACATGTTGAAGGATAAGCCTACAAATATTTTGTTAGAGGGTTTGTTTTTTCAAGCAGGGGATGACTCTTTTGGTTTGAGGAGAAGAATGGTTCATGCTTGGACTAATATTTGTAGGATGGATAGAGGAAAACTTGGAAGATAAGTTTGCATTGCCTTGGAACATTATACGTTTTGGGTGAAAAAGAGAGCTAAAGAGCTCAAAATTCCTTATCCTTTTGAGAAATCCATGACTACAGTGGTTGCTACACCGCTCTCTTTTCCTTCTGATGATGTGAAGACTCTTCAAGATGCACTGGCCAAGATGAAGGAAGAAAAAGATCTTTGGGAATCCAAGTGTTATGCTTCAAATCATGAGAAGATAGAGTTGTAAAAGCAGATGAAGGAGAAAGATGACTTGATTGAGTTGCTTGAGAGACGTGTTGTGAAGAGACATGGAGAGGATTTATTTTCCTCTACTTATTTATCATCTTATACTACTACTTTCGATGCTTGGAAGAGTGTCGTGGATCGGCTCGTGCTAGAGAAGGCCACCATGAAGGACAAATATGAGAGAGATATTAAGAGACTCCGAAGGAAGTACCAACTTGGATAGTTATCAGAAGCTTCTTAGAATCCTTAAGATCTAGCTTTTTCTTATTGTATTTCGATCCTTTGTAACTTGTACTTCCGAGTGTAACTCTTCCCAATGTTCAATAAAATGAGATGTTTATCAAAAAGTGTTAACTCTTTACGATGTTTGCAATTGCTTTATATTTTAAATATCCTTGAAATTTGAATGAAACATTTGCATATCATGCATCATTATGCATTGTGTTTTGCCTTTTCCAGGTGTCTTATCCGTTTCTCTTGGTTTTCGTTCACTGTGAGACAAGTTGTTGCATCACTATAATACTCGGGCTAATCAGAGAAAGAAGATGGATCAGTTGCAACAAGAAAACCACGAGCTTCGTGAAGAAGTAACCACTCTGAAGGACAGTATATAGAGACTTTCTACAATGATGGAGATCCTGGTGGCTGCGCAGAATCAACCACCACCGCCACCTCCTTCTTCTATTCATAGAACTGTGATTTCAGAGAGTGTATCAACGCCTATTTCTATGGCATCGATTAATGCTTCTCAACATCATATGCCTCCTGGTTTCCCTTGGGGTATGCCTCTCAATTATGTGCCAGAGGGATATCAACCTCCTGCTTCTAAAGGTCTAAGATTTCCTGCTGTTATGACTGTACCACCTCATATGGTTAATTTTGTTCCTCATACTAAGATCCCTGTTATTCCTGCTGCTGTATCTGTGCCACCACCTGTGGGTCACGTTGTGCCTTATGTTGGAGAACAAGTTTTCCATGCTGAGCCAAGTGAGAGTTTGGATGTCCTTGATCATATGGATGATTGTCAAGAACAGTTTGCTGAGATGTAGAAAGAGATCAGAGCTTTAAGAGGGAAAGAGTTATTTGGAAAGAATGCTCAAGAGTTGTGTCTTGTTCCAAATGTGAAGATTCCCGCGAAGTTCAAGGTTCCGGATTTTGAGAAATATAAAGGGAACCCTTGTCCGCAAATCCATCTAGTTATGTATGCTAGAAAAATGTCCACCCATACCAATAACCATCAGTTGCTGATTCATTATTTCCAAGATAGTCTTACCGGTGCTGCACTGAAGTGGTACATGGGACTTGATAGTTCCCACATTAAGACATTCAATAAACTCGGTGAAGCTTTTGTTTGACAATATAAGTACAATTTGGATAAGGCGTCGGACCGTGATCAACTTCGTGCAATGTCTCAGAAAGAGAAGGAAACTTTTAAAGAGTACGCGCAAAGATGGTGCGAGATTGCTGCGCAGATCAGTCCTCCGTTTGAAGAAAAAGAGATGAAAAAAATCTTTCTGAAGAATTTGGGTCCATTCTATTATTAAAATTTGGTCGCGAGTGTGCCTAGTGATTTTACGAAAATGGTAAATATGGGAATGAGATTAGAGGAAGCTGTCCATGAAGGACGTCTGACAAAAGAAGGTAGTTAGGGGAATACAAAGGAGAATGGTGTTGGTTTTTTAAGAAAAAGGATGGGGAAACTAATTCCATCTATCAAGAGAGATCCAGAAGACACACGGGAATAAGTGGCAATGGTATTCATCGTCAGAAACATGTAGCTTCTGTCATGCCCATCATCAATATTGCTCCTGCCGCTCAGACAACTCCGAATTATCAACCGCAATACCAACAAAGAGCACGTCAGAATAATCAACAAAATCGTCCTCAGAGGGAGAATTGGTTTGATCTTATTCTGATGTCTTATGCTGAGTTATACCCAAGTTTGTTACAGAAGAAGCTTGTGCAACCCAGAGACCTGCCAACTATTCCTACAAAGATTCCATGGTGGTATAGAGTCGATCAAACTTGTGTTTTTCATCAAGGTGCCCCTGGGCATGATATTGAAAACGATTTTTCTATGAAGGCTGAAGTTCAAAGACTTATTCAGAGTGGTATTTTGTCATTTGAACACACCAATCCTAATGTGCAATCAAATTCCTTGCCTAAGCATGGTAACGCTTCTATTAATATGGTATATGAGTGTCCTAGCACATATCGTATCTTTTATATTCGCTAAATTCGAAGGTAACTTGTTGAGATGCATTCTACTCTGAGTGAATACCATGATATTGAACATGATTATGCTATTTGTTGTATCTGTTCTGTGAACCCTCATGGGTGTATGATTGTAAAGAGGGATTTACAAGAGATAATTGATCAGAATTTGATTCAGGTCACCGCAAACACAAATGAAGATGAGAATGAGGTGAATGTCATAGTTCCACATTTCAACATTCTGGAGCGAGTTGTAATCTCCTATAATAGCCAAAATTCTACTGTTTCACCTTTGGTTATCCATTTTCCTGACCCGATACCGTATGAATCAAATAAAGTTGTTCCTTTCAGATACAAACCTACTATGTTAGAGGACGGAAAAGAAGTTCCCATTCTTTCTCTTCCCTCAGTTGTGACTATAGCAGATGTGGGTCGTGTAACCAGAAGTGGTAGAGTATTTGTTGATGTACCCTCAAAGACGAGTGAAGATGTTGTGGGTAAGAAGGCTCAGGTGAAAACTTTTGTTGAGACTGGACAATCGAGCAATGATGAAACATTGAAATTGATAAATAAATAAATAAAAAAGAGTGAATACAATATGGTGGATCAACTTTTGCACACGCCATCAATAATTTATGTTATGTCTTTGCTAATAAGCTCTGAGGCTCATCGATAATCTCTTCAGAAAGTATTGGAACAAGCTTATATGGATTATGATGTGACTATTAATCAATTTGATAGAATTGTTGCCAATATCACCGCATATAATAATTTAAGATTTTGTGATGAAGAATTGACTGAACATGGAAGGAATCATAATTTGGCCCTCCATATTTCTGTGAATTGTCAAGAGGGTGTTATGTACAATGTGTTGGTTGATACCGATTCATCTCTCAATGTAATGCCAAAATCCACTTTGTCTAGACTTTTCTATCAAGGCACTCCTATGAGGTTCAGTGGAGTTATTGTGAAATCCTTTGATGGCTCGAGGAAAACCGTGATCAGAGAAGTGGATCTCCCTATTAAGATAGGTCTGTGTGTATTCCAGATTACTTTTCAAGTGATGAACATTCATCTAACTTATAGATGTCTTCTCAGATGCCCTTGGATTCATGAGGTTGGGGAAGTTACTTCAACACTTCACCAGAAGTTGAAATTTGTCTAGAATGGAAAACTTGTTGTTATTGGTGGTGAGCAGGCTATGCTAGTGACCAGTTTGTCATCTTTCTCTTATATTGATATCGAGGAAGATGTTAGAACTTCGTTCTAGTCTCTTTCTGTTGTTGATAATTTTGTTAAGAAGAATGGAGGGCCCATGTCTTCTCTAAAAGATGCTCAATGTGTGTTGGAGAGTGGCCAAGCTGATGGTTGAGGCCGAGTCATTGAAGTTGCTGAGAATAAAGATAGGGCTGGTTTGGGTTTCGCACCTGGTTCAACCTGCAAGGAGCTGAAGATTATTCATGAAATTTTCTGTAGTGTTGGGTTCATCCATTCCAAAGATCACTCTACTCATGCAATCATTGAAGATGATAAAGAAGTTGAGATTGATTTTCAAGAATGGTAACCATACCTTGATGATCCTGGATACTTTTCTGAGACATAATATGCATATGTACCTTTTCATACCCCTCGACCTAGGCCTAAAGAACTTAAACATGATGTTGCACCCCAAAATTTGCCCAACCTTTTCTAACCTAGGTTTATGTTTCAATTGCATAGTCATTTGCATTGTCATCATGTACATAGTGCATTCATCTGCATTGCATAGCATAGGCAAGATAATATTAATCAGGGGATCAAGTACCATTCTTGTCTCAAGAGGCATATTCAAGGGGTTTCATTCATATTCAAGATTACTCAGATCAATCATTGGATTCTCTCCTATCTTGAGGTTATTCGGGGATCATCAGAGGAAGTGTGAGCTATGCGCCAAGAGCATGAGGTGTATATGGATGTTATGGAAAGTCTAGATGATAATTTTAAAGATGAGCCAAGTCATTGGAATGATTACAAGAGCCTCAGTTGAAGTCAGTCAACTAGGGTTTTATTTGGGTCAACACTAGGTCAACCCTAGGTCAAAGACTTGTTTTGAAAGGCATCAAGGCTCATTTGAAGAATGTGGGACTCATTATTTGCTATATGGATGTGGATGTGGTGTTGTGCCAAAAAAAAATCAATAGGAGTCAAGGAGAAGAGGAGTTACCAAATTAAGGTTTCAGTGTAAAATCCCCTGATTTAGGTCAAACTTCAAGGCAGTGTAACTCAAAATTCAAGCTTCATATGAATTTATGGTCCACATGAAACTTGTAGAGTATCATCATAGCTTTAATTTGAGTGGTGGAAGTCATCAAGATGATTTATGGAACTCAAGTTATAGCTCTTGCAAGTTACAGGTCATCTGAGGACACTGAAATTTGTTTGTGAAAGTTGTCTGTCTTCCAAGCAACTTTTGACCTTCAAGGAGTTTTCAAATGAATTCTTGGGTTGTTCCTCATGATCCCCCCTTTCCAAAAAGGTATGGTATGCCTTCATCTGATATGTGAAGCTCAAGTTATAGTTTGTGCAAGTCAGGGGTATTTTGGGAAAGTGAAATTATAGGTCATTCTTAGCCTATGCCTAAAACTCATACAAGGAAGCTTCAAATGAAAAACTTCACAACATCAAAGTTGCTCAAAATGGCATTTTAAGTCTAGAAAAGAGGTCATGGAAGTTTGGAAATGCATAGAACTCAGATTGATAAAAGTTGGTGAAAATGACCTAAAAAATGGACATAAGTTGAAAAAGTTCAAGTTGAAAATTGGTTTGGTCAATCTACAAATCCAAAATGGGGCATATGATATATCAAATTGAGTCTAAACAACATTTTAAAGACTTTGGTTCAGCCACAATTTTGATTTTAGGGTTAAAAAATGGACTTGCTTTGTAATTCCATTACTTGCATAATAAGGTACATGTGAGAAACTCAACATAAGGCAAATGAATCCCTTGTTTTTCACTCATATCACTCCAATTTGTCATGTCATGAGATTTTCAAAAGTTTTAAGGGGCTGCAAGTTAGATTGAAGTGAGATATCATGAAACATCAAAATACTATATCATGAGAAATTCATGAAGTTTCTAGAATCATCCTAGATTGATCTAGAAGACTCTAGATCTTTCCACGCTCTCCTATATATTGGATTGAGATCATTAAGAGTAGAGGTTGGTGATAGTTGATGTTGAATCCATTTTCTCCATTTGCAAATCATATTGAATCTTCATTTTTCTCTTCACCATTTTTCCATTTTCCCCACATTTTTCTACACTTGAAAACTCAAATTTTCAATTTCATTTTTCTCCCACTTTTGGTTCATTCCACCATTGTAAATACATTCCTTATCATTCTTACAATTGATTCAACACTTTTTTGGCCATAATTGATGCATGAACCAAGCTACATAACTCCATTAAAGTGAGCTCCAAGTGAAAAATTGATTTTTGGTTTTCCATCAATTCACTCCTTTCTTTCCATCCAAACACCTTCCTCATCAATTATAGGACGTGTCCACATCATTTTCTCAAAGAATTGGTGATCGAGTGAAGCTCCATAAGCCATTTTTCGGAGGTATAAAGAATTCGACATAACTCATGATTTATGAGTCTTTCTTGCATTATTGTTGTTGCATTACATTGCTCTCATCTCCTACATGGATTCTAGTACAAAAAAGATGGGTTTTATGACAATTTTTGGTTCTTGAGTTTTTCTTGAGGTGCCATGTTTTAGGAGTTAGAGAGAGTTTCAAGAAAATCTAAGACCATATTTGGATTCCTTGATTTTTTTCCTTCAAGTTTGACCAAAATTTTGTGCGAAACGGATAATTATTGATGGAGTTATGGTGTTTCAAAGTAGCAAAAAACTCATGTTCACGGAGCTGCGGGTTACTACTCACAAAGTTGAAAAATTTGATTTGGAGAAGAAGGTGTTAACACCGTCGGATGCATTTCCAAGTCAAGGTTTCTTCCATTCATCCAACGCCTCTCACTGCGCCACGCAATCGGCCACATAAGCCTCATGCCACTTTTATTTATTCATGTTATTTTCTTTTATTTTCCTATTGCCATGTTTCTTTTATTTTTTCTGTTTTATATGCTGACTTCAAATAATCATAAAAAATAGGAAAATTAGTCTTTTTGATCCCCATTTTTTTGTACAGAATCCTTAAGATGTCTAGGATTTAATAAAACTGGAGTCATAATTTTACCATTTGTTTACATTTTCTTTGGATTTTTTACATTTGGGTCGTCATAAAAAGGCCAATGCTGGTGCTATCATTTTGTTGAATTTCTTTGACCTATCAAAACACAATTTAAATGTCAATCCTTTTGCAGGGATCTCATACACACGTAGAGGTATTGTGATATATTTTTGTGGGAATTTTATTGTACCATTTTAATTGGTTTTGGATGTTTTCTTTAACATGTTCCACTTTAATCTTTCCTTTGGTATACATGAGATATCTTGCAATGTTTTCATCTTGTTTGACCATTTATCTTTGGATATTTTTGTGGTATCTCTGACCCCTGGTTTGTGGCTTGATGTAGGGCATTGGAGATTTTTATTTGAATTTTTTAGCACCTTTTGCTATTTTTCTTATGTTTTGTATTCGGACTTGTAATTTGGACTTCCGAACGGACTTTATTTTTGTTAAGGCTCCAACGGCCGATTTGTGTTTGCGTGGTGAACGCCGTGGTTTATATTTCTTATTATATATAGGTTAGAGGTATTTGAAAACCCCTTAGGTGGCTGTTATTTGTATGTGTAGCTTGCCCGATTATCGACTTGTTTGCATGATAGCACGTTGCGATTCCAAATAGTGGATTACGCGTTTCATTTGAAGTTTTCACTCGATTCTTTGCATATGATCACTTGATATTTTCTTATTCCATCCATGAATGGGCTTGAGGTTGAGATGAACCTTCCTCCCTCCTTTGTATTGCATTTACCATTGCTATATTCATGTTCACTTGTATGCGGTTATTACTTGTATTTCCGTTTCTTCCTTTCGTTTTCCTTTCCCGTAGGACTTCCATTCTTCCTTGTTCAAGGGAGGATGTGATAGACTTTAGGTCTTAACCCATGCATGATAACATTAGGTTAGTGTGATTCCCTTTTCAACCATAGGTTAGAATTCTGTCTCTTCTTTCTCAAAACAACAGAAAAATATTAATGAAGGCTATAACAAAATCAATTCATTTCTTCCGTCAAAAGATTTGAACAAACATCAACTTTTTTGCAATAAGAAAACCCTTGTTTAAGGTGATATTTTTTATAAAAGACACTTGAACAGCTTGTGTCGTGCGTAGCCCGAACTACGTTTGCTCTGATCTTCCATGCAGTGTGGAAGTACGTAGGCATAGGATGCGATATCCTAGCGAGCAACCTTCCCCACCTTCACCCGTAGTTAGGCGAACTACGTTGACTCTGATTTTTCGTTCCAGACGGGAATACGTAGGCATAAAGTGCGATGCTTTACCGAGTCATGTTTTCTTTTCTTTTCAGACCTCATCCTTTAGTTTAGATAGAAGTGTAATCCGTCCAAACCAAGCAAGCGTGGATCCCATCGAGTACGATGTACGTGAGGGGTGCTAATACCTTCCCCTTGCGTAACCGACTCCCGAATCCAGGTCTTGGTTGCGATGGCCATACCTTTTCCCGTCTTTGCATTAGGTTTACTTCGAGCGTTTCCTTTCCCTCCTTTGGGATAAATAACGCACGGTGGCGACTCTTCTGTTCAGCCGGCGCCGATTTTCGCAGTAGCGACAGCTGGCGACTCTGCTGGGGATAAACCGGTTCCCTACGCGAGTCAATCCTAGCGCTTGTTTTCCTGTCGTGGGCTTTGTATGGATTTACATTTCTGTATTTACATTTCAGCATTTTATTATCATTATTATTGCTATATTGTGGGTTTGATGGGGGTTCTATGATTGAGAGATAAGCCGGACCTGGGCTTGAGTGCACCTAGAATTAGAGTAGAGATTAGTGGGGTGTGCATGCTTTGCATGTACTAGCTTCCCGCGAAATCTACGCTCGGACGAGGTCCTTCTGGTTGACTTCCTGTTTCACCCTTTGGGTGCAATGGGCTGTTGGTTAGTTGGATTGTCGACTCCGGGGACCGATCATTTGGAAGTTGGCTAAGTGAGGCCTCTTCAGGATTTAATGATGCCACTCCTTCTGGGAATCGTATCATCAACCCTGAAAGTCTGTGACGCCAACGACCGCATAGGATGCCGTACCTTGTGCCAATTATAGGGACATCTACCTGTGATAGGGACTTGGGGCATGCAGGTAACTTGACCTTCAGACTACCGGTTCATTTCTCATGAGATACAGGATTGTGGATATTTTATGGACTGTTACTAGGTCTGTCAGAGACCAGGTGTGGGTTATATTATTGGGTCTATCCGAGACCAGGCTGGAGTTCTTTGTGAGGTCTGTCTGAGACCAGGGTTTGATGAGTATTGGAGGGTCTGTCTAAGACCTGTTCTTGGTGTGACTTGGGCTTCTTATTCAGGGCACTTGATCCCCTGTTGCAGCTGTTTGCATTGCATTGTTTGCATACCCATTTATCATTGCATTTCATTAACGTGTGTCTGTGCTGCAGGTGCATTACATACTTCCCTGTTCTAGTGCTCCGGACTTCTGATTGTTGATATGGGTAGTGTGCGAAAGACAGTTGCGTATAAGCTGCCCACTCCGGATGTGAATTCTATATTGAGTTTGATTGCCCTTGCGGATGATGAGGTTAGGGCTAGCTTCAAGAAGAGTTATACTTTTGCCTTTGAAGGCCTGTTCAATATATGAGTTGTTTTCTCTTTTGTGATTGAATTTCAACTTCTTGCAACTCTCGTCGCCGCACTGTCCCGGCGCTACCCTGTATCAAATGTACTAGCACTAGAATGGGGGGAGTAATATTCCCCAATGCACAGGCACATGTTGCATTTTGCATACATACTCATATTTGCATTACAGGTTTGTGATCCGTGTATCTTATCTCCTGCATCCATTTTAGGTATTTTCAGGATTGCAGAAAAGCGGGTCCACCATTACTCTACCAGAACTAATCACAAGAAGATCATGGACAACGTGCAGAGTGAAATGCAAGAGATGCGTGACAGGATGGCCCTGCTCATGCAAACCATGGAGACCATCGCCAAAGGACAAGAGCAGCTGCAGAATCTGGTTCAACCGATAGTCGCACGGGCTGAAAACAACGGGACACCGCATGGTGAAAATATTGCTGCTTCACCCCGAATTGAGAATCGTCAAAGTGCTGATGCTGTTCCCGTAACCGGTTTGAATGCTGGAGAAACTGGTCCTATAGGTGGAGGTGGGAACACCGGTAATATGAATGCCAATGCAGATACTGCTGGGGTATTTGTGGGTAATGTCAACCAGGGTTTCAATGGGGGCGTTGAGAATGTCAAAATGAATGGTAATAATGGTAACCAGGGCTTCAATGGTGTGAACGTGGGGTATGGAAGCATTGCTGGCGCCAAGGCTGGGTTTGGTGGCTATGGTTATGGTAATCTTGGATATGGAACTGGTGCATACAACGCTCAAGAGATGGGCAATCTGAGGTATGACCCCAGGTACTTCCAAACGGGTCCGGGCCGTGATGCAGATTATGTTGGATACGATGCAGTACCTCGCTGGGAGGATCGTCAGGAGGATGTGTTCTCTGGTCAGAATGAGGGTTATGAAAGAGCTAGGGATGACAACCATCGGATGAGATTGCTGGAAGAGAAGGTAAATGGTTTGGCTAGCCAGAATGCTGTGGGGCTGGATATGTCTAATATGGAATTGGTACCAGGGCTGAGGGTACCTCTGAAATTCAAAGCGCCATCTTTTGATAAATATAAAGGGGACACGTGCCCGAGGGTACATGTTCGTTCATTTTACAGGAGGATGTCCGCGTATTCAGACGACGAAAAGATGCTCATGCATTTCTTCCAGGACAACTTGTCAGGGCCGTCGCTGGAATGGTATATGAGCCTAGAGCCAACACAGATAAAAAGCTGGAAAGAGCTAGCGGAAGCTTTCGTGAAGCATTACCAATACAACAGCGATCTCGCCCCTAACCGGGTTCAGCTGCAAAACCTCTCTCAGAAGCCCAGTGAAAGCTTCAAAGAATACGCCCAGAGATGGCGTGATTTGGCTGCCAGAGTACAACCTCCTATGGTGGAGCGTGAAATGATGGACTTGTTCGTAGGGACATTCTCAGAAATGTACTATGACTGGCTGCTCAATTTCTCAATGAGTACCTTCTCCGAGTTGATCCTGATGGGGGAGCGTATAGAAAACGGGATAAAAATCGGTAAGATTCAAGCGGGAGAGTCTGCTTCAGCTGGAAGTAATAAGAAAGCTTTCGGGGGTAGAAAACAGGAAGATGCCAATTCGGTATGTAGCTCTCGGGGAAGAAATAGGGGATGGAGGCAATACCAACCGCAACAAGTTGCAAGTGTGACAATCCCCGCGCAACATCAGCAACAGCCGCAGCAGCAGGGGCAACAACATCCGGCTCAGCGAAGAATTCAGAACGGGAAGCCGAAAAGGGTATTCGATCCGCCGCCAGTATCGTACGCTGAGCTTCTTCAGAATTTGTTACGATTACAGTTGGTCGAGAAAAGAACGATGGCTCCTCCGACAGGGATCCCCCCACCCAGTTATAATGCTAATGAGCATTGTGAATTCCACTCTAGGGCACCCGACCATAATATCGAAAACTGCCACGCTTTCAAGCATAAAGTGCAAGATTTGCTTGATAGCACTGCTATTAATTTTGGTACGGAAGGGCCCAATATTACACAACAACCAATGCCAAACCATGAATAGGCTGGAGTATGGTGGACAAAGAGGAGTTTTATAGTTCGGGTGGGCCGTTAAAAGTAGATCAGAACAGTGGCAGGCTGCCTCTAATAACTGATTGTGAAGATAGCTGGTTCAGCAGCAGGACAGATGTGAAAGCCCGGTTCTCGGAAGCTGGCATTTTTCTTTGTTTTATCTTGTCATTTCTTTACGTTTGTAGTTTCTTTCATGTTTAAATTGCAATCTTGTTCGTAAAACTTGTTGTTTTCATTCAATTGATGATAATGAAATAAATATGCATGTTTTGATTAAATCCATTTGTGTTCACTAATTGTTTTTATAAATGTCCAACACCTGGTTAAGAGGAATCTGAGGGGGATGACGAAAATGAACGACATGCAAGCTTCTGATTGTATGCTTTTGAAATAAAACCTGTTGATGATGTACAGGCATTGTTTCAAATCCCTAAACACCGGAGTTATAAGGAAGATAATCCCTTGTCAACCCCTTTGAGCCTAGTAGTAGGAGTTTCTTTCTGCAAATGAAAAACCCTCAATCTTAACCTGGGGCAGGGTAGCTGTTAGCTAATTTGAACGAGCGTTCAAGTTGCAAAAGGAGTGTCCGTTCGAGGATCAATCACACCTCTAGAGGTCGTGCCTAAGAAACCACAATGGTTCAGCATTAGGAGTGAAACAGTCACATCATTCCCCAAAGAGTCAGACGACCAGCGTCACACGACTTGTTCGAAAGAAAAAAGAGAAAAAAATCAAAAGCCCGCTAAGTCAAGAAAAGAAAACAATTGACTTGGGCAAAAATGAGGGCATCCCGCTGGACTCAAAAAACCAAAAGAACTCAAAAGAGTCAGTCCAGGCAAAAGTTAGGGATATGAAAAGAAAAAAGATGAAAGGATGGAAAAATCCTCAAATGAAATACGAGTCGTGTGACCTCAAGTGTCAAAGACGAAAGGTGAGTGGCTGTCACTCCCAACAATCATAATTTCTCGAACTATCACTCCTATCTTTCAGCCTCTGAGAGGTGAGTGCTAAGGTCGAATTAGCTGAACATAGGATCGGAGAACATCAAGGAGAATGAGTGGGTTAAAATAAACTTTGAGCCTTTATCCTTTCCTTCAAAACCGTGAACCTGACCACGTTATAACCTTCAAAAGTCCTAATTAAAGCAGGTTGTTTCAAAAGCATACTTCGGTAAAGGTCGCGTCGATTCTGACTCCTGAAAGGGTTCCTCTTACCATGTTGGTACTGATGTTGATAAATGTTTTATGCATTATATGCTATAAACTGTTTTTCCCTTTTCCCAGTGAACAGATTGGATGTCAAAACTATCATATGTGTTGCATTAATACGTCTTTTACACAGAACAACTTGTTTTACTTGCGAGTAAGCGCTTGACAGCAGAAAGTATGGTCAGGATAGAATGCAGAGCGCCCGAATGCTCCGCAAGCCGGGGCAAGCCATTAAGTGCTCCCCAGTCAGGTCAGCCATTCGAAGTCAGTTATTCTGGGGCAATCAGGTCGAGATTCGGTAAATCTCTTGTAATCGGAGGTACTGCTCTAAATCAGCTAATCAGGGGCAAAGTCATTGCAATCAGGGGCAGGCCATCTTAAGAGCGCAGAAGTTATTCTTTACTCGAGGGGCATTTGGTGTGAAGTATTTCTCCGAAGTTCAGACTGCTGGGGCAGTTCATATCAGACCAACGGGGTACGAATGTTCAGATTTCCTTTTGAGGACTATCCCCACAGAGGTCCCACAGACCGGGGCATATCAGAAGCGAAGGAATTGTTCTTCTCCGTATCATCAGAGCTACTCAGAGCTATTCGAGCAGATTCAGTTAATCTTAAAGTGTGAGACGAATGTCGGGAAGTCATGTTACGGTCTTCCGATTCTTCACCCAAATCCATGTTGGCGATCACTGTGAGGCCCATCCGTGTTGGCGCATCAGTTTCCAAATCCAATCGTCATCAGTACGCAGGAAGACTCCGTCTATTTTCTCCAACAAAAGTCCAGTTTTTCAGTGGCACGGGTGAGCTATCCCCAGAGAAGTCCAATCATACTTGGCACATCTGCTATTCCCCAGCAGAGTTATATTCCCCAGCAGGGTGTTACTTCAACGAGGTGTTTGGTTAAGTTCCCAAATTCCCCAGCGGAGTTGATGCTACTCTTCCAGCATTTATTTTGCTGGAATAATTCTGTGATATCCGGTTTATCCCCAGCGGAGTTGGCTTCGTCTTCAGCATTTATTTTGCTGAAATGGTTTTCTGTACCCGACTTTCTCCAGCAGCCCGAGCCTGTATTAGCATATTGCATGCATCATCATATTTACATCATACTTGCATTTCAGTTTCAAAATACGTAGCATTTCCATGCTATAGGGAAACATTACGTCATTATCGAACATACGTATTCAGAAACATAAACCAGGTTGGTTACCTTGTTGGTTTCAGATGTTTGTTTTCCCCTGCAGATAATTGAGATTATGATTCAGGAAGATGTTCGGATAGTCGGATTTGGGGCGCAAGGCAAGCAGTGATCGTGTTCGTCCTATCATGTGGACCCCTAGCAGAGTTGCTTGGTTGAGTTTCTCTTTTCCCCAGCTGAGTCCTTCTCAGGTCGCTGTTATGTCGGCATTACAAGATTTCATAGTTCAGATTTTTTGGAGTTATCGCCGTGATTTCCCCAGTAGAGTTTTCTTCCCCATCTGAGTTGCTTGGTTAAGCTTCTCTTCTTCCCCAGCGAAGTTTTCTTCAGACTGTTGTCATGTCAGTATTGAAAATCTTGAAATTACTACCCTGGTTGAAGGAGTTATTACCCTGGTTGAAGGAGTTATACCCCGGTTGAAGGAGTTATACCCCGGTTGAAGGAGTTATACCCTGGTTGAAGGAGTTATACCCCGGTTGAAGGAGTTATACCCCGGTTGAAGGAGTTATACCCCGGTTGAAGGAGTTATACCCTGATTGAAGGAGTTATACCCTGTTTGAAGGAGTTATTACCCTGGTTGAGGGAGCTGTTACCCTGGTTGAGGGAGTTGTCACCCTGGGTGATGGAGTTACACCCTGGTTTGAGGAGTTATTATGCCTTGTTTGAGGCAGTTTGTTATCCTGGTCGATGGAGTTGTTACCTTTTGTCAAAGGAATTATTATCGGTGTTGGCAGAATCATTACCCGTACTAACGGAGTGGCTCCCTGCGGAATTATTTGTTCAAGTATCTGTGTCGTCGGAGATGTATCCCACAGAGTAACTTGTTCAAGTCACCGGATGCCTGATTCGCGCTTTACGTAGCATTTTGTTTGTTTCTCTACAAACGAAGGTCAAGACTTTTGTGTTTTCGACGTGGTCCTTTGGCTCGATGCATGCTTATTGTAGCAAAATTTGGAATTAATTGTGGATTCAAGGCCTGTGGCGTCACGCAGGTGGTTGAGGACGAAATCAAGTCAGTTCTTATCAGATAATTGATCAGTTGTTGCCATGACAACCGGATTCGGTTTTCTGAATGATATTTTTCCCAAGCAGTAGTCGTATTCGCAATTTATTTTGCGGTTGGCAAATTTCCGGGTTCTTTCGTATTCAACCGTCTCGTACTTCGAATGTCTGAAGGCTGCGCGCTCTTCATCCAGTCGGGTCCAAGCCGCTTGAATAGGGGCAGCTGTTGCACCCCAAAATTTGCCCAACCTTTTCTAACCTAGGTTTATGTTTCAATTGCATAGTCATTTGCATTGTCATCTTGTACATAGTGCATTCATCTGCATTGCATAGCATAGGCAAGCTAATATTAATCAGGGGATCAAGTACCATTCTTGTCTCAAGAGGCATATTCAAGGGGTTTCATTCATATTCAAGATTACTCAGATCAATCATTGGATTCTCTCTTATCTTGAGGTTATTCGGGGATCATCAGAGGAAGTGTGAGCTATGAGCCAAGAGCATGAGGTGTATATGGCTGTTATGGAAAGTCTAGATGATCATTTTAAAGATGAGCCAAGTCATTGGAATGATTACAAGAGCCTCAATTGAAGTCAGTCAACTAGGGTTTTATCTGGGTCAACACTAGGTCAACCCTAGGTCAAAATTTGATCAACTCCTCAAATTTCGCCGCATACTCAGCAACCGTCGAATTACCTTGCTTCAACTCAAGAAATTCGATCTCTTTCTTCCCCCGCACATCCTCTGGAAAATACTTCTCCAGAAAAGTTTCTCTAAACAAATCCCACGTAATCACAATATCATCTTCCTCAAATCTTTGGCGAGTATTACCCCACCAATCTTCAGCTTCTTCTTCGAGCATATGAGTTCCAAACTGCACTTTCTGTGCATCCGAGCAATTCATAACTCGAAAAATCTTTTCCACAGCTTTCAACCAAATTTGTGCCTTGTCTGGTTCATGAGTTCCCTTGAAGACCGGAGGGTTATTCTTTTGGAATTTCCCCAAAGCACGGAATCCATCATCAGCATGATCCCTCACATTCACATTGGCCGGAGGATTCTGCCCAATTGCCCCCGCCAATCTCGTCAATGCCTCCGCAATCGCTTCGTCGTTCCTCCCTGCAACCATCTTACTAATTCCAACAACAGAACCACGTAAGAACAACCAATATTGATAATGCATCACACGCATATCAATAACACACAGGGAAAAACACTCTAACAACTTGGCCGGACGGACCGACCTGCTCTGATACCACTATTGTAACACCCCCTTCTATACCCCAAATAAATGCATATAAAACATTTAAGCATATACAAATTCATCAGAGTAAAAGTTTTAGAATAAGGTATAAAAGAAGAATGTCACAACTTCACCAATAAAACACTTTAACATTTTGCTCTATAAAATATGTAACATTTTCAAAAGTAAGCGGAAGATCAAATCATTTAAGCAGTTCCAAAATATTAATTCCAATGCACATAAGTCATCCAGATTAATACATCATATCAGTTAGATTACAAAACCACATCAGCTGATACATCGCAATGTATCACAAAAGAATGACTATACTAGTCTAACTACCCGGTGTTACATATCAGAGCAGCAGACTCAAAAGAATGAAGACTAATCTTCACAAAAGGACTCCAGCATCCTAATCTGCAATGCCTCGTAGAGCATTATAAAACAGCAGAAGGGTGAGAAATATAACCATAATAATCAAGGCATGAGATTATATATATAGGTAGTCATATAGCACATATTCACATTTCTCACCACACTTCATTCTCATAGTCATAAATCATACCATGTTCACATATATCAACATTATGAACATTCACAAGCACATCCCTTCATGCTTAATTTCACAATCATTCTCAAGCACATTTGTACAACAACAGTATTATGCAATGTGACTCAACATATTCAATGCAACCCAATGCTATGCGGTACCGACTCTCGTTATCTTTTTTCGGTTTTCACTCTAAACCGGGTCCACCCTTCTAGACCGATAACTCGTTATCATTTTTTCGGTTTTTACTTTAAACCGGGTCCACCCTTCTAGACCGATAACAACCAAGCCCGCCCCCTAGGCTTCAAACCCGCCCTTCTAGGTTTGGGACAAGCCACTAGTTTCCACGAAACTAACAGACATTGCCTCTTGACTGAATGATGCATGTACAATCAACCAATCACAATAAATGCACTTAAGACCATTCCCGCGTCTTAATCCCATGCATTCAAATAATTCACCTCTTCGAGAATTTCATCATGATTGCACATACAACATATATCAACATTTATCAATGTATTCATTTCACACATCATCATATTCAACAACAATGCACACATATCACATATGTTCCCATGCATTCACACAACAATCGCATACATATATGCACTCACAATTCATTAGACGATACACATACATTCCTCATTGTATTCCCATGTATCTCTAATTATCACAACAGTCAAGGTATTCACATCGCAATACCAATCATACAATTATAAGTTACGCACACATATTCAAAATGTTCTCATGTATTTTAACCGATTACAATTAATCATTCATATCACAACTCTAGGATTCACGCCCGAAGGCTACCCACAACACATGTTACCATAATAGTTCACATACTCATTCATAACATAGAAGTATAAACATATGCGAATCAACCAAACAATCACCATTTGGATAACACAGCAAAGAAAATATATTGCCACATTCGCCTTCATTCGCCTGGCGAACCCTCGCAGCGAACCTTCTCCTGGCCTTCGCCTGGCGAACTCTCTCAGCGAACACTCGCTAGGCTTCGCCTGGCGAGACTTCCCAGCGAGCCCAAGTCAGTAGCTACTGACTTCATTCGCCACCATTCGCCAGCACCTTCGCTGGGCGAACCTTCGCTATCCCACTTCGCCTGGCGAACCCACCAGCGAAGTCTACTGGGACTTAAATATAATTATTCGCCAACATTCGCTAGGCTTCGCCTGGCGAGAGCCAGCGAACCTGCGCAGAACAGAACCCTATTCTGTTCCTCCTTCACCAATCCATCATCAACCCTCTCTTACACATCCAAATCAGTACAAACAACATCAATACATGTTACCCGACTATTCTACGACATTATTGCTCAGTTTCAACCGATTAAATCCTCAATCTACCAATTATCCAACATTTTGCCCTAAATGGAAAGTGATGAAAACATCCACAAACCCAAACCCAACATACATAATAGCATACAATGATTAAATAGCAATGTTTCTCACCCTTACCTCGATTAATCGGAGCTTTGATGTTGGTTCTTGATGATTTCCACTTTTCCTCTTCTTCTCTTCTCTTTCTCTCCTTTCTTCTTCTTTCCTCTTTCTTTCCAAATGTTTTCTATCTTTCTTTTCTTTTCTTTTCTCTCTTATATATATTCCTTCTTAATTTTCTATTAATTCCAGTTAATAAAAATTAATTTCCAACATTAACATAAAATCCCACTAAATCAATTAATTACTACCATTAATTATTTAATGAAATTTGGGCTGTTACAACTCTCCCCCACTTTAGGAATTTTCGTCCTCGAAAATGTTACCTGATTCAAACAGTTCTGGATAAGACTCTTCCATCCGACTCTCAAGCTCCCAAGTAACATTTCCACCAGCCGATCCTCCCCAAGCGACCTTCACTAAAGCAATCTCTTTACCTCGAAGCTGCTTCAATTTCCGATCCTCAATCCGCATAGGTGATGCCTCAACAGTCAGGTTATCTCTCACCTGCACATCATCTATTTGGACTACATGAGACGGATCCGCAATGTATTTCCTCAACTGAGATACATGGAATACGTCATGAAGATTAGCAAGCGACGGTGGTAAAGCCACACGATAGGCCACTTCTCCTATCCTTTGCAAAATCTGATAAGGACCAATGAAACGCGGCGACAACTTGCGCGACTTCAGTGCCCTACCAACACCTGTCATCGGAGTGACTCGAAGAAACACATGATCTCCCTCTTGAAATTCAAGTGCCTTCCTCCTCTTGTCATAATAACTCTTCTGACGACTCTGAGTAATTCTCATCTTCTCTTGAATCATCTTGATCTTATCAGTAGTCTGTTGAACTAACTCGGGTCCAACAACAGAACTCTCTCCGGACTCGAACCAACACAATGGTGTCCTACACCGCCTACCATACAACGCCTCAAATGGTGCCATACCAATACTCGAATGGAAACTGTTGTTGTAGGTAAACTCAATCAAAGGCAAGTAGCTATCCCAAGCTCCTCCTTTTTCCAATACACAAGCTCTCAAAAGATCTTCAAGCGACTGAATCGTCCTCTCCGTCTGACCATCAGTCTGAGGATGATACGCTGAACTCAAACGCAACTTAGTACCCAAAACGCTCTGCAGGCTCTCCCAAAATCTCGAAGTAAACCGCGGATCTCTATCCGAAACAATACTTAACGGAATACCATGCAGACACACAATCCTCTCAATATACAGCTTAGCCAACTTCTCCAAAGGGTAATCCATACGCATAGGGATAAAGTGAGCAGATTTAGTCAACCTGTCCACGATAACCCAAATAGCCTCAAAATTACTCGGCGTCCTCGGCAAACCCGATACAAAATCCATGGAGATACTATCCCATTTCCACTCAGGAATAAACAACGGCTTCATCAAACCCGATGGCTTCTGATGCTCAATCTTCGACTTCTGGCAAGTCAAACAAGAATACACAAATTCCGCAATATCCTTCTTCATACTAGGCCATCAAAATACTTTCCTCAAATCCTGATACATCTTAGTAGCACCCGGATGAATACTCAATCCGCTACGATGTCCTTCTTCAAGGATACTCTTTTTCAGCTCAACAACATTTGGAACACAAACTCGATCCCGACATCTCATAATCCCATTCTCATCAATCCGAAAATCACCACCTTGGCCTTGGTTGATTAAAGTCAACCGATCAACTAAGCTCAAATCCGATTTTTGTCCTTCTCGAATTTCATCCAAAATACCACTTGTAAGCTTTAACATACCTAACTTAAATCCAAAAGAAGTCTTCTCACATACCAAACTCAAATCCCGAAATTGCTCGACCAATTCTAACTCTTTCACCATCAATGCCGACATATGCAATGATTTCCGACTCAATGCATCCTCTACTACATTCGCTTTACCCGGATGGTAGTTCAAGCCAAAATCAAAATCCTTCAAAAGTTCAAGCCATCTTCTTTGTCTTGCATTCAATTCCTTTTGATCAAAAAGATATCTCAAACTCTTGTGGTCACTAAACACTTCAAATCTTGCGCCAAATAAATAGTGCCTCCAGAGTTTCAACACGAACACAACGGCGGCCAACTCTAAGTCATGCGTCGGATAATTCTTCTCATGCACTTTGAGTTGCCTCGAAGCATAAGCTACAACTTGGTTATTCTGCATCAACACACCTCCTAAACCCATCAAAGAAGCATCACAATACACAACGAATGGTTCCTCTGGATTTGGCAGAATCAAAACAGGAGCTGTCGTCAACCTTCGCTTGAGTTCTTGAAAACTCGCTTCACACTTGGCGTCCCAAACAAAGGCTTGACCTTTCCTAGTCAACTGCGTCAACGACAACGATAACTTAGCGAATCCTTCGATAAACTTCCGATAATAACCGGCTAAACCAAGAAAACTTCTGATCTCAAAAACTGACTTCGGAGTCTCCCATTGCGACACCGCTTCAACTTTCGACGGATCAACCGCAACACCATTACTCGAGATCACATGACCAAGGAAACTAACTTCCTTCAACCAAAACTCACACTTAGAAAGCTTCGCGAACAACTGCTTCTCTCTCAGCACAGATAACACAATCTTCAGATGCTCGGCATGCTCTCCTTCACTCTTCGAATAAACCAAGATGTCGTCAATAAACACCACCACAAACTTATCCAAATACGGATGGAAAATCCTATTCATGTACTCCATAAATATACCTGGTGCATTAGTCACACCAAATGGCATCACAGAATACTCATAGTGTCCATACCTCGTCCGAAAGGCCGTCTTCTGAATATCCTCAGCCTTCACAGGGATCTGATGATACCCAGATCTCAAATCAATCTTGCTGAACACGCTTGCACCAACCAACTGATCCATCAGATCATCAATCCTTGGAAGTGGATACTTATTCTTAATAGTCACCTTGTTCAACTGTCTGTAATCCACACAGAGCCTCATAGAACCCTCTTTCTTCTTAACGAACAAGACCGGTGCACCCCACGGTGACACGCTCGGACGAATAAACCTCTTTTCAAGCAAATCCTCAAGTTGACTCTTCAACTCTTTTAACTCCGAGGCCGACATACGATATGGAGCCATCGATATCGGACCAGTTCCAGGAATCAAATCTATCGAAAACTCCACTTCTCGCTCTGGCGGTAAATCCTTTATCTCTTCAGGGAATACTTCCGGAAAATCTCTAACAATGGGCACAACATCAATCTCTTCACTTTCACTAGTCCTCAAAGTTGCCATAAGCATAAATACCTTAGCCCCATCTTGCACCGATTCTTTCACTTGTTTCTTCGTCATAAACAATTCCCTTTCAACATCCGAATCGGGAAAAATAACCGTTTTGTCAAAACAGTTAATATACACACGATTGAATTTTAACCAATTCATTCCAAGAATGACATCCAGTTGATCTAAATGAAGACACACTAAATCAATCCCAAAATCTCTACCGAAAATACTCAACGGGCAATTCAAGAAAACATACGGTGTAGCTACCGAACCCATAGCAGGAGTATCAATAACCATACCGCCACCAATCACAGACAACTCAAGATTCAACCTTCTAACACAATCCAAAGAAATAAAAGAATGCGTAGCTCCGGTATCAATTATAGCGATCAAAGGTATACCATTAATAAAACACGTACCTCGGATCAATCGATCGTCGCTAGCAGTCTCAGATCCAGATAGAGCGAATACTTTCCCGCTCCCTTGATTCTTCTTTGGCTTATCACATTTCGTACTGATGTGTCCTTGCTCACCACAATTGTAGCAAGTCACACCCGCACCACTTCTGCATTCCAGAGCCTTGTGGCCTGGCTTGCCACACTTAAAACACGCCTTCTCCACACTTTTGCATTCGGGAGCACGATGTCCCGCTTCACCGCACCTATAACATCTCACCGGAGTAGAAACTCCCCCACTTAGCCTCTTGCCATAACCCATTCTCTGCTTCCCTTTGTCCGCAGGAGTCACATAAGGTTTTCCTCTGAATTGACCTTTTCCTTTCTTATCACTTAGGCTCTTGTAGTGGCTAGACCTAGCCCTACTGTCTTCATCATAAATTCTGCTCTTGTTAACCAACTCAGAAAACCGCCTGATTTCCTGGTATCCAATAGCTTGTCTAATCTCAGGTCTCAAACCGTTCACAAACTTGAGGCACTTAGACCTCTCAGCATTACCAGTATTATAGTGAGGACAAAATTTGATCAACTCCTCAAATTTCGCCGCATACTCAGCAACCGTCGAATTACCTTGCTTCAACTCAAGAAATTCGATCTCTTTCTTCCCCCGCACATCCTCTGGAAAATACTTCTCCAGAAAAGTTTCTCTAAACAAATCCCACGTAATCACAATATCATCTTCCTCAAATCTTTGGCGAGTATTACCCCACCAATCTTCAGCTTCTTCTTCGAGCATATGAGTTCCAAACTGCACCTTCTGTGCATCCGAGCAATTCATAACTCGAAAAATCTTTTCCACAGCTTTCAACCAAATTTGTGCCTTGTCCGGTTCATGAGTTCCCTTGAAGACCGGAGGGTTATTCTTTTGGAATTTCCCCAAAGCACGGAATCCATCATCAGCATGATCCCTCACATTCACATTGGCCGGAGGATTCTGCCCAATTGCCCCCGCCAATCTCGTCAATGCCTCCGCAATCGCTTCGTCGTTCCTCCCTGCAACCATCTTACTAATTCCAACAACAGAACCACGTAAGAACAACCAATATTGATAATGCATCACACGCATATCAATAACACACAGGGAAAAACACTCTAACAACTTGGCCGGACGGACCGACCTGCTCTGATACCACTATTGTAACACCCCCTTCTATACCCCAAATAAATGCATATAAAACATTTAAGCATATACAAATTCATCAGAGTAAAAGTTTTAGAATAAGGTATAAAAGAAGAATGTCACAACTTCACCAATAAAACACTTTAACATTTTGCTCTATAAAATATGTAACATTTTCAAAAGTAAGCGGAAGATCAAATCATTTAAGCAGTTCCAAAATATTAATTCCAATGCACATAAGTCATCCAGATTAATACATCATATCAGTTAGATTACAAAACCACATCAGCTGATACATCGCAATGTATCACAAAAGAATGACTATACTAGTCTAACTACCCGGTGTTACATATCAGAGCAGCAGACTCAAAAGAATGAAGACTAATCTTCACAAAAGGACTCCAGCATCCTAATCTGCAATGCCTCGTAGAGCATTATAAAACAGCAGAAGGGTGAGAAATATAACCATAATAATCAAGGCATGAGATTATATATATAGGTAGTCATATAGCACATATTCACATTTCTCACCACACTTCATTCTCATAGTCATAAATCATACCATGTTCACATATATCAACATTATGAACATTCACAAGCACATCCCTTCATGCTTAATTTCACAATCATTCTCAAGCACATTTGTACAACAACAGTATTATGCAATGTGACTCAACATATTCAATGCAACCCAATGCTATGCGGTACCGACTCTCGTTATCTTTTTTCGGTTTTCACTCTAAACCGGGTCCACCCTTCTAGACCGATAACTCGTTATCATTTTTTCGGTTTTTACTTTAAACCGGGTCCACCCTTCTAGACCGATAACAACCAAGCCCGCCCCCTAGGCTTCAAACCCACCCTTCTAGGTTTGGGACAAGCCACTAGTTTCCACGAAACTAACAGACATTGCCTCTTGACTGAATGATGCATGTACAATCAACCAATCACAATAAATGCACTTAAGACCGTTCCCGCGTCTTAATCCCATGCATTCGAATAATTCACCCCTTCGAGAATTTCATCATGATTGCTCATACAACATATATCAACATTTATCAATGTATTCATTTCACACATCATCATATTCAACAACAATGCACACATATCACATATGTTCCCATGCATTCACACAACAATCGCATACATATATGCACTCACAATTCATTAGACGATACACATACATTCCTCATTGTATTCCCATGTATCTCTAATTATCACAACAGTCAAGGTATTCACATCGCAATACCAATCATACAATTATAAGTTACGCACACATATTCAAAATGTTCTCATGTATTTTAACCGATTACAATTAATCATTCATATCACAACTCTAGGATTCACGCCCGAAGGCTACCCACAACACATGTTACCATAATAGTTCACATACTCATTCATAACATAGAAGTATAAACATATGCGAATCAACCAAACAATCACCATTTGGATAACACAGCAAAGAAAATATACTGCCACATTCGCCTTCATTCGCCTGGCGAACCCTCGCAGCGAACCTTCGCCTGGCGAACTCTCTCAGCGAACACTCGCTAGGCTTCGCCTGGCGAGACTTCCCAGCGAGCCCAAGTCAGTAGCTACTGACTTCATTCGCCACCATTCGCCAGCACCTTCGCTGGGCGAACCTTCGCTATCCCACTTCGCCTGGCAAACCCACCAGCGAAGTCTACTGGGACTTAAATATAATTATTCGCCAACATTTGCTAGGCTTCGCCTGGCGAAGCTTCGCCTTTGCTCGCCTTCACCAATCCATCATCAACCCTCTCTTACACATCCAAATCAGTACAAACAACATCAATACATGTTACCCGACTATTCTACGACATTATTGCTCAGTTTCAACCGATTAAATCCTCAATCTACCGATTATCCAACATTTTGCCCTAAATGGAAAGTGATGAAAACATCCACAAACCCAAACCCAACATACATAATAGCATACAATGATTAAATAGCAATGTTTCTCACCCTTACCTCGATTAATCGGAGCTTTGATGTTGGTTCTTGATGATTTCCACTTTTCCTCTTCTTCTCTTCTCTTTCTTTCCTTTCTTCTTCTTTCCTCTTTCTTTCCAAATGTTTTCTATCTTTCTTTTCTTTTCTTTTCTCTCTTATATATATTCCTTCTTAATTTTCTATTAATTCCAGTTAATAAAAATTAATTTCCAACATTAACATAAAATCCCACTAAATCAATTAATTACTACCATTAATTATTTAATGAAATTTGGGCTGTTACAGATGTGGTGTTGTGCCAAAAAAAATCAACAGGAGTCAAGGAGAAGAGGAGTTACCAAATTAAGGTTTCAGTGTAAAATCCCCTGATTTAGGTCAAACTTCAAGGCAGTGTAACTCAAAATGCAAGCTTCATATGAATTTGTGGTCCACATGAAACTTGTAGAGTATCTTCATAGCTTTAATTTGAGTGGTGGAAGTCATCAAGATGATTTATGTAACTCAAGTTATAGCTCTTGCAAGTTACAGGTCATCTGAGGACACTGAAATTTGTCTGTGAAAGTTGTCTGTCTTCCAAGCAACTTCTGACCTTCAAGGAGTTTTCAAATGAATTCTTGGGTTGTTCCTTATGATCCCCCCTTTCCAAAAAGGTATGGTATGCCTTCATCTGATATGTGAAGCTCAAGTTATAGTTTGTGCAAGTCAGGGGTATTTTGGGAAAGTGAAATTATAGGTCATTCTTAGCCTATGCCTAAAACTCATACAAGGAAGCTTCAAATGAAAAACTTCACAACATAAAAGTTGCTCAAAATGGCATTTTAAGTCTATAAAAGAGGTCATGGAAGTTTGGAAATGCATAGAACTCAGATTGATAAAAGTTGGTGAAAATGACCTAAAAAATGGACATAAGTTGAAAAAGTTCAAGTTGAAAATTGGTTTGGTCAATCTACAAATCCAAAATGGGGCATATGATATATCAAATTGAGTCTAAACAACATTTTAAAGACTTTGGTTCAGCCACAATTTTGATTTGAGGGTTAAAAAATGGACTTGCTTTGTAATTCCATTACTTGCATAATAAGGTACATGTGAGAAACTCAACATAAGGCAAAGGAATCCCTTGTTTTTCACTCATATCACTCCAATTTGTCATGTCATGAGATTTTCAAAAGTTTTAAGGGGCTGCAAGTTAGATTGAAGTGAGATATCATGAAACATCAAAATACCATATCATGAGAAATTCATGAAGTTTCTAGAATCATCCTAGATTGATCTAGAAGACTCTAGATCTTTCCATGCTCTCCTATATATTGGATTGAGATCATTAAGAGTAGAGGTTGGTGATAGTTGATGTTGAATCCATTTTCTCCATTTGCAAATCATATTGAATCTTCATTTTTCTCTTCACCATTTTTCCATTTTTCCCACATTTTTCTACACTTGAAAACTCAAATTTTCAATTTCATTTTTCTCCCACTTTTGGTTCATTCCACCATTGCAAATACATTCCTTATCATTCTTACAATTGATTCAACACTTTTTTGGCCATAATTGATGCATGAACCAAGCTACATAACTCCATTAAAGTGAGCTCCAAGTGAAAAATTGATTTTTGGTTTTCCATCAATTCACTCCTTTCTTTCCATCCAAACACCTTCCTCATCAATTATAGGACGTGTCCACATCATTTTCTCAAAGAATTGGTGATCGAGTGAAGCTCCATAAGCCATTTTTCGGAGGTATAAAGAATTCGACATAACTCATGATTTATGAGTCTTTCTTGCATTATTGTTGTTGCATTACATTGCTCTCATCTCCTACATGGATTCTAGTACAAAAAAGATGGGTTTTATGACAATTTTTGGTTCTTGAGTTTTTCTTGAGGTGCCACGTTTTGGGAGTTAGAGAGAGTTTCAAGAAAATCTAAGACCATATTTGGATTCCTTGATTTTTTTCCTTCAAGTTTGACCAAAATTTTGTGCGAAACGGATAATTATTGATGGAGTTATGGTGCTTCAAAGTAGCAAAAAACTCATGTTCACGGAGCTGCGGGTTACTATTCACAAAGTTGAAAAATTTGATTTGGAGAAGAAGGTGTTAACACCGTCGGATGCATTTCCAAGTCAAGGTTTCTTCCATTCATCCAACGCCTCTCACTGCACCATGCAATCGGCCACATAAGCCTCATGCCACTTTTATTTATTCATGTTATTTTCTTTTATTTTCCTATTGCCATGTTTCTTTTATTTTTTCTGTTTTATATGCTGACTTCAAATAATCATAAAAAATAGGAAAATTAGTCTTTTTGATCCCCATTTTTTTGTACAGAATCCTTAAGATGTCTAGGATTTAATAAAACTGGAGTCATAATTTTACCATTTTTTTTATATTTTCTTTGGATTTTTTACATTTGGGTCGTCATAAAAAGGCCAATGCTGGTGCTATCATTTTGTTGAATTTCTTTGACCTATCAAAACACAATTTAAATGTCAATCCTTTTGCAGGGATCTCGTACACACGTAGAGGTATTGTGATATATTTTTGTGGGAATTTTATTGTACCATTTTAATTGGTTTTGGATGTTTTCTTTAACATGTTCCACTTTAATCTTTCCTTTGGTATACATGAGATATCTTGCAATGTTTTCATCTTGTTTGACCATTTATCTTTGGATATTTTTGTGGTATCTCTGACCCCTGGTTTGTGGCTTGATGTAGGGCATTGGAGATTTTTATTTGAATTTTTTAGCACCTTTTGCTATTTTTCTTATGTTTTGTATTCGGACTTGTAATTTGGACTTCCGAACGGACTTTATTTTTATTAAGGCTCCAACGGCCGATTTGTGTTTGCGTGGTGAACGCCGTGGTTTATATTTCTTATTATATATAGGTTAGAGGTATTTGAAAACCCCTTAGGTGGCTGTTATTTGTATGTGTAGCTTGCCCGATTATCGACTTGTTTGCATGATAGCACGTTGCGATTCCAAATAGTGGATTACGCGTTTCATTTGAAGTTTTCACTCGATTCTTTGCATATGATCACTTGATATTTTCTTATTCCATCCATGAATGGGCTTGAGGTTGAGATGAACCTTCCTCCCTCCTTTGCATTGCATTTACCATTGCTATATTCATGTTCACTTGTATGCGGTTATTACTTGTATTTCCGTTTCTTCCTTTCGTTTTCCTTTCCCGTAGGACTTCCATTCTTCCTTGTTCAAGGGAGGATGTGATAGACTTTAGGTCTTAACCCATGCATGATAACATTAGGTTAGTGTGATTCCCTTTTCAACCATAGGTTAGAATTCTGTCTCTTCTTTCTCAAAACAACAGAAAAATATTAATGAAGGCTATAACAAAATCAATTCATTTCTTCCGTCAAAAGATTTGAACAAACATCAACTTTTTTGCAATAAGAAAACCCTTGTTTAAGGTGATATTTTTTATAAAAGACACTTGAACAGCTTGTGTCGTGCGTAGCCCGAACTACGTTTGCTCTGATCTTCCATGCAGTGTGGAAGTACGTAGGCATAGGATGCGATATCCTAGCGAGCAACCTTCCCCACCTTCACCCGTAGTTAGGCGAACTACGTTGACTCTGATTTCTCGTTCCAGACGGGAATACGTAGGCATAAAGTGCGATGCTTTGCCGAGTCATGTTTTCTTTTCTTTTCAGACCTCATCCTTTAGTTTAGATAGAAGTGTAATCCGTCCAAACCAAGCAAGCGTGGATCCCATCGAGTACGATGGACGTGAGGGGTGCTAATACCTTCCCCTTGCGTAACCGACTCCCGAATCCAGGTCTTGGTTGCGATGGCCATACCTTTTCCCGTCTTTGCGTTAGGTTTACTTCGAGCGTTTCCTTTCCCTCCTTTGGGATAAATAACGCACGGTGGCGACTCTTCTGTTCAGCCGGCGCCGATTTTCGCAGTAGCGACACATGAAGTCAGTGATGTCATTAAAGATGATCCAAAGGAATTAATGCCCAACTTTATGATGCGTGGGTCGACATGCCAGAATTGGATAAATGTTGACATTCCTACTGTTATTCATATTTCAAAGTAGTTTGTTTTTGTTTCTGTCAAAAATCCTTTTACTCTGCCCAAGGTGAAAGTGAATTTGTGAGGGCTTTGTTTCAACTATTATCATCATCAATAAAATGTTATTTTGTTTATCAATATTATGTTTTCCCTTTTTGCTTTATTTCCGAAAAATGGTAACATAAAAAATTGAAAAATAATTTGATGGTCACTTTTATCTGCATGATACTTGCACTATTGTTCATATTCTAAAATCAAGCATAAAATTATTGTGCAGATTGATTGTTAAACCCATTGAAAACAATGTCCCTATGCCCTCTCCCAACTTTGAATTCCCTGTGTTTGAAGCAAAAGAAGAGGATTTTAAAGGAATTCCATATGAGATTTCTCGGTTGCTTGAGCACGAAGAAAAGACCATTCAGTCTCATGAAGGGCCAATAGATTTTTTTAATTTGGGTTCA
The DNA here is from genome assembly GCA_963859935.3 of Lathyrus sativus. Lineage (NCBI taxonomy): Eukaryota > Viridiplantae > Streptophyta > Magnoliopsida > Fabales > Fabaceae > Lathyrus > Lathyrus sativus. The sequence continues at coordinate 364,704,357 of OZ012741.1, forward strand.
GAGGAAGATAGAAAAGAAGTTAAAATTGGGGCTCTGCTTGGTCCAGATGTTAAGAAGAGAATGGTAAATATTCTCAGAGAATATGTTGATGTTTTTTCTTGGTCTTATCAAGATATGCCAGGTCTTAATATTGATATTGTGGAACACAGATTACGGTTGAATCCTGAATGTCTTCCAGTTAAACAGAGATTAAGAAGAACTCATCCCGACATGGCAGTTAAGATTAAAGAGGGGGTTCAGAAGCAAATTGACGTTGGTTTTCTTGTGACTGCTGAGTATCCTCAATGGGTGGCCAATATTGTGCCAGTACCAAAGAAAGATGGAAAAGTCTGAATGTGCATTGATTATAAAGATTTAAATAAAGTAAGTTTGAAAGATGATTTTCCACGGCCACACATTGATATGCTGATAGATAATACTGCTAAGTTCAATATCTTCTCCTTTATGGATGGATTTTCCGGCTATAATCAGATAAATATGACACTCGAGGATATGGAAAATACAACATTCATTACACCTTAGGGAAAATTCTGTTACAAAATGATGCCCTTCGGTTTGAAAAATGTTGGTGCAATGTACTAGAGAGCTATGACCACTCTGTTCCATGATATGATGCATAAGGAAATTGAGGTCTATGTGGATGATATGATTTGTAAGTTGAAGATTGAAGAAGATCATATTGAGTATTTATTAAAGTTGTTTCAACCCTTGAGAAAGTTTAAGCTCTGTTTGAATCCAAATAAATGCACTTTTGGTGTCCGTTCTAGAAGGTTGTTGGGCTTTATTGTCAGTCAGAATGGCATTGAAGTTGATCCTGGTAAAGTCAAAGTTATTCATGAAATGCCTGTGCCTAAAAAAGAAAAACAAGTAAGAGGATTCTTAGGACATTTGAATTATATCTCCCGATTTATATCTAACATGACTGCCACTTGTGGACCGATCTTCAAGCTTCTCCGCAAAGACCAAATTTGTGAATGGATAAAGGATTGTCAGAAAGCTTTTGATATTATCAAAGAGTATCTACTTGAACCTCAAATTTTGTCTCCTCCCGTGGAAGGAAGACCATTGAAAATGTATTTGACTGTGCTAGAAGAGTTTATGGGCTATGTTCTAGGTCAACAAGATGAATCTGGTCGAAAAGAGTTTGCTATTTACTATTTGAGCAAGAAGTTCACTGATTGCGAGTCTCGTTACTCCATGCATGAAAAGACTTGTTGTGCTTTAGCTTGGGCTGCCAAGCGCCCCCGCCAATATATGTTGAATCACACCACTTGGTTGATATCCAAAATGGATCCAATCAAGTATATTTATGAAAAGCCTGCTTTGAATTGGAGGATCGCTCGTTGGAAAATGTTGTTTTCATGATATGATATTGAGTACCAAACTTAAAAAGCGATAAAAGGAAGTGTTTTGGATGACCATTTGACACACCATCCAATTGATGATTATACACCTATCAAGTTTGATTTTATTGATGAGGATGTGATGTACCTAAAAGCTAATGATTGTGAGGAATCATTACTTAAAGAAGGGTCGGAGCCTAGATCCCAATGGGGTCTGATTTTTGTTACTCCCCATGGTTCTCATATTCCTTTCACTGCAAGGTTGATGCTCATTTGCACAAATAATGCGGAAGAGTATGAAGCGTGTATTATAGGCTTTGAAGAAGCTATTGATTTAAAAGATTCTTGATGTATATGAAGATTCAACCCTAGTGATTAATCAGATTAAAGGAGAGTGGGAGACACGTCAACCTGATTTAATTCCTTATCAAGATTATGCAAGAAGGTTGTCAACTTTCTTCAATAAGGTTGAGTTTCACTATATACCCAGAGAAGATAATCAAATGGCATATGCTTTAGCGACTTTATCCTCCATGTTGTGGTAAATCGGTGGAATGATGTGTCAAAAATCAATGTTATGCGTCTTGATAGACCAACTCACGTGTTTACAGTTGAAGAGAACGTCGATGATAAACTGTTGTATTATGATATTAAATTCTTTCTTCAGAATTAAGAGTATCCAATTGGGGCATCCAAGAAGGATAAGAAGACTTTGAGAAGATTGGCTGGTAACTTTTTCTTGAATGATGATGTGCCGTATAAAGGAAATTATGACATGGTATTGCTTAGATATGTGGATAGACACGAAGAAGACATGTTAATGAAATAAATTCATGAAGGATCCTTTGGCACCCATGCCGATGGACATGTAATGGAAAAGAAAATGTTAAGGGCAAGTTATTATTGGCTGACAATAGAATCTGACTGTTCTAAATATGTGAAGAATTGCCATAAATGTCAGATCTATGCTGACAAAATTCATGTACCTCCAAATCCTCTCAATGTTATCTCTTCAATTTGGCCTTTCTCCAAGTGGGGCATTGATATGATTGGAATGATCAAGCCTAAAACATCAAAAGAATACCATTTTATTTTGGTGGCTATCGACTATTTTACCAAGTGGGTTGAAGCGGCTTTGTTTGCCAATGCGACCAAGCAAATAGTGGTTTGGTTTATCAAAAACCAAATCATCTTCCAGTATGGTGTTCTGAGCAAGATTATCATTGATAATGGGTTGAATTTTAATAATAAGATGATGAAGGAATTATGTGATGAGTTTAAGATTGAGCATAATAATTCTTCTCCTTATAGACCTAAGATGAATGGGGTTGTTGAAGCTGCTAATGAAAACATCAAGAGGATCATCCAGAAGATGGTTTTCACAGACAAGGACTGGCATGAAAAGATCTCTACTTTTACTACTGATTCTAGGGGCAAGTGGACTCCTAATCATGAAGACCCATATGTTGTTAAAAGAGTTTCTATGGTGGTGCATTGATTCTTCTAACTATGGACGACAAAGAGTTCACTCGTCATGTGAATATCGATGTAGTCAAGAAATACTTCGCCTAAAAAAATAAAAGAACAACTCGCTAAGTTGAAAACCCGAAAGGGCGGCTTAGGCAAAAAATGAGCGTCTCGGTGGACTGAAAACTCAAAAAGGCGGTCCAGGCAAAAGTTAGAGACAAAAACAGAAATAATCATATCGGTAGATTGAAAACCCGAGAGGGAAATCTAGGCAAAAGTTAAGGATTAATGCAAGTAACTATATTTGGCCAGTCATGATCATTTGAAGCAGCATTGCCTATCAACGATTCTCATTCAATCATTCTCGACAGAATTTTTGAGCATAATGGAATTCAAAGTTGTCACAGAGAGTAGTGGTCATTGTATTCCAATGTATACATTTCCATTGTATTTGCTTTTTTTCAAACTTTGTAATGATCCATGGAGTCATACCATTCGCGGACTACCATTCTATCAATAAAATTTGGGCCTTCGTCCCTTATTTAGTTTCTCTTTATAGAATTTCAATTATTTTTTATGATGATTTTTGATATAGAATGTGAATAATTAATTAAAGTTTTGAAAATTATAATAACATTTTTATTTGATTTATGAATACAAAAGGAAATGTCAAAGGTTATTCCAAGAATAATAAGATTGTGAAACGTAAAACTTGGTGTTTCCCTTAGTGAAGTTTCCGGAATTCATTCTTTCTTTCCCCGTAGAGTCTATTAATAATGCATCAACAAAATTTGTAACTTGTTTCCTTCTTTGGATTGACAACGGTTTTCCTCGGGACTTGTTACAATATGAACTTATGAAATCCAATATGACCTAGACAAATCCCAGTGCAGGTTTCCTCCAGATGGGTATCAATTGGATTCCCCCCAGCTAAGTCTTGATCAAGCCTTTCCCCATCTGATTAAGTTTCTTCTCTCCAGCAATGGTGTGATCAGACAATGGAGAAATTTTGGTCTTCCAATTCTCCATAAAATTAACCACCGCGTAAAAATGTATCTTTTTTGCTTCCCAACAAAAGTCACGCATCATTACTGTGGATGTTTTCACAAGCAAAGAGCAATGTTGTTACATTCTGAGGAGTATTAATACAACAGTCACATGTCGGGTTTTCTCTCACCTATTTTGGGTATTGACTTAAAATCCCCTACAACTTGACTTCCACTATGATGTTAACTTTTTGTTTCCCTCCTTCAAGTTCAGAATGTTTCTCTCATACTTGCATCCCCGAAGAATTTTGTGTTTCTCGTATCTCCAGTAGACCTGTAATATTCCCCAGTGGAGTTAGTGTAGTTGTTTACATGATCGCAATGTCCAGCGGATTCATCATTATTCACAACTGATATCTTTATCCCTTTTTGTAATGGATTTCATATGAATTTTCTTCTTATCCCCCAGGATGTGTCAAGAAGTTTTGGAATGTTTTGCTTCCTCATTGGTTTTTCTGCAATTCTCAAAAGCAGATTTCATGTTGTTATTTTCTCTTTGTGGATTATTGATACTAGAAGATTGATCCTTGTTTTTTTCCCCAAGCAGTATCCCTATCTTCTCAGCAAAAATTGAGCATTGTAATAGGATTTATTTTCCTTTAATGGCTTTTGTTTATCTCTTGCAGGATCCTTCAGCTAAGCTCATAGCAGAGTTTCTAGTGATATCTCCATCTTGTTGAAGTTAACTGAGTATCCAGTTGTACTGTGGTGACTGGTTGTCCCAAGTTTTCTCTTGTTGGTTTTGTCAGCATATTCATATTCATATGCATTAGATGCGCATTAATTTGTTGTGCATGGCATTTTTGTTGCTGCATTTTTGCATCTTGCATTTTTATCGGTGTTTCTCCACTCTCTGGTGCTTTTATCCCCACGAAGTGTGCGTTTCCTCTCTCCATTAGAGTGTTAACCCATAAGAAGGAAGTGTTTATCCTTTCTAATTCCCCACTGATTTTGTCCCTCGTGGAAGATGTTTGTTTTAATTACTCCCAAGTTGAGTTATTTCCTCTTTGGGTCGAGTCTTGTTTGGCCGTTTCTCTCCAATTTGTTCCTAGATTGAACTTTGGTCTCTTGCAACGATATATTGAATCTCTCTAGGCCGTGAAACCTGAATGATGAGAAGGCATTTACTTTCCCCTTTAAGGATTTATTTTCCTCAGTAGAGATCTATTTTTGAATTCCATCAGAATATGAAGATCTGAATTCTCCTAGTAGAGTTACAATAACCCACTCTTAAATATTTATGCATGATCACAGGTGGTATTCTCATTATTTTAGAAGCTTGTGTATCCTCAACATGTCAACAAGTGGCAATCTCTTTAAGAAGCTTGTTTGATATATTAACCTTTTGTGCGACTTCAAGTGGAAGTCTCTTTATTTGATCAGCTTGTATGTCCCCCAGCAAGGTAAATTTTACCTGGAAACAAGTGGAAGCCTCTATATTTGAGCAGCTTGTATATTCCCGGGAATCAATGATCGTGGTAAATGGCTATCTCGCTAGTTTATCCTCAATAGAGAAGTTTATTGCGAAATTTTAGAACCATATCCAACCAATGCTTCTATCAAATGGCATCTCTCTGAAAATGTCTCGAAGGGAAGTTTGGTGAAGTTATTTTCTATCAAATGGAATCTCTCCGAAAATTTCTCGAAGCGAAGTGTGGTGAAGTTATTTTCCATCAAATGGAATCTCTCCGAAAATGTATTGAAGGGAAGTTTGGTGAAGTTATTTTCCATCAAATGGCATCTCTTCGAAAGTGTCTCGAACAGAAGTTGGGTGAAGTTATTTTCCATCAAATGGCGTCTCTTTGAAAGTGCTTCGAAGGGAAGTTTGATGAAGTCTATCTTTCCAACAAATGGACATCTCTCTAGTGCAACCTCAGCAGAAAAGTTTGTTGTAAAATCTCAACAAATAGTTGTCTCTTTATTTGAGAAGTTTGTTGTATTGATATAACTTTCCTTTATCTTCTATGAAGGTCCCCGGTAGAGTCATTGATCCCTAATTCCTAGAAAATGGCAATCCCTTTAGAGGAGACAACTTGTATTCGGTCCTTTTTCAAGTTTGAGACTTGATTAAAGAAGAAGTTGAACCCTATCTTTATAGTCGAAGCTTGTTATCTTCATATTGGTTCGTTATTCGAACAGGTGTCTATTTCCTCATATGAGAATCATGTTATGATCCAGTAAATTTCCCAATCCCAACAGATGGCTCTCTCTTCATTTGAGAAGTCTGTTATGTGATTTGGCCTGCCTGCGCCTTTTTAGAGTTTTCCAGGCAAAATTTTCGTTTATCCCTGGCAAGTGGCTATCCTTGTAAAACTTGTCTATTATCCCATTACTCTTGGCCTATCAAGGATTATTTCCTCGGTTCGGCTTATCTTTCGTTTTCTCCTTGCAAAGTCTCTTTCCTTTTCTTTGGCTCCCATGCAATTGTTTGTCTCCTGTGGCATTCATTCCCCATAGAGGTCTTGCATTCACATAACATCTGTATAATCATATCATTTTATGGTCTCTTAGGGCCAAACATTGGGTTTATTTCTGTATTTAAGTCTTCTCTATCTAGTCGAGACAAAGATGTCAATCTTCATATCTCCAGATAGAAGAAACTTAAATAGGGGCAGCTGTAATACCTTATTTTTTACCCCTAAGAACCCACATGTCATCTTTGCATCACAAACAAGATCACCAGCTTTGGTTCTCTTTCCCTCCTCTTTGGTTTTACTTCTGAGAAAGATCAGCAAGCACCCCTGTGTTTCTTGTTTAATTTATTGCTTGTTTATGTTTACTAACCCTTAATCAAAATACCAAAAAAAAAAAAATTTCTTTACAAACTTTTTTTTTCCAGGAAGACGTTTGGAATCAAGAATATCAAACACTAGTTCCTCAGCCCAAATGAAATTCATCTGAACAAAGTCAAAATTAATCTACAAAAAACTCAAAATCATTTGGTCAAGAGTTTCTAAGAATTTATTGATTATTATTCAAAAGACTCCAAGGTTCGTGTGTTTATTTCCATTCCTTCTTTGACAAGTAAAGAATTGATCCAGAGCTAGAGCAGTGCAACCAACAGAGAAAATTCTCACAATTTTTACTGTGGTAATTGATTACCGCATTTGGTGTAATCGGTTACCACCCTTCAGAAGGGCCATTTTGGAGTTTTTCAACGTGGTAATCAATTACCACATATGCTGTAATCGATTACAGCTGCAAAAATTTGGCCAGGAAGTGCATTTCAGATTTCTACAGCACAAGTACATCTCATTCAACTGCATGACATCATTTTACACCAAATGGAATATTCTAGAGCATTCACAATCACCCCAATTTTATTCCTCTACCTCATCATAATTAAACTCCATCATACACCCTCATTTAATCACACTTTTAACCCATTGATCTTTGATTTTGCTCCAAATTCAATTTCAAGGCCTAAATTTAATTCCAAACCAAGCTCCAAGCCACCAAAATTTCCAAGCCTAGACTCTATAAATAGAATCCTCATTTTGTTCATTCTATAAGCTTTTGATAGCCAAATTCATCTTGCAAAAATTGCTCTCAATTATCTTCAACTACCAAATTTACCAAAAGCTCTTCCTCTATTAAAGTTAGTAAGATTTTCAGTGAAGCTTACTAATCTTAGAGCTAAACCTTCATCCAAACACTTCATCAACATCAAATTGTGTAGATCAAAGCTTTGGAGTGTGGTTCTTGAAGTTGTTTGAAGCATTTTCAAAATTGGAAGTGGTAATCTCTAATTCCACCATTGTTGTGCTTGATTCATCTTCCACAATGTGATGACTTGTTGATTCTTGTTGCTTGATCTTTGGATCTTTCAAATTGTGTTTTATTGGTGTTATTCGCTATTGTTTAACCTGAATTTTCATGCTCAATTGCATCCTTTATTTTGAGGTGTTTGATCAAATGATTGATCAAGGATTGGGGCTGCTGCAGAGCTGTTTTTGCCTCCGAAATGGGTTACATGATTTTGTGTAACAGGTTACGAAGGTAAAAAAAATGACCTGAATCTTCTCGTTTTGTGTCTGTAATCGATTAGGATTTTGGTGTAATCGATTATGGATGCGGGTTTTTTTTCTTTTTTGCTATTGTTTGAGGACTATTTTACCTCATTTTCTATTTTCTTTCCCTCTCTTTTGCTTTAGGCCTTGGATCATTAATTCAATTGTCCTATTTCTCTTTAATTTCAATGGACTTTAGATGAAGATAAAGTTGTATTAACATTCATTAGTTCAAATCTATCTTTAAAGTGAATTGTTCAATTCATTTTAGGTGCTTTGAATTAATGATATGTTTAGTGCTATAATCCATCAATTAAGAGTGATTGAACTTGAAGATGAAAGAAACCTTGGAGATGTGATTCAATCTGGTTTCCCTTCATCCCTCTCCCTCTTTCTCATTTTTATTTTTGATCAATGAAAATCTTCAATGTCATTGTAACTTGTTTCAAGTTCTTGATTAAGATGAGATTGCTACCTCTTTTCTTTTAGTGTGGCAAGTTTTAGGAGAATGACCTACATGTCATTTCTCTAACTTGTATTAACACGAACATTGTTATTGAACGGCCTCAGATAGTCGTAGCTTCTATATAAGTTCGATTATGATTGCTTAAAATAGTGCTAAATTGTCCCGAAATGGGAAATCAGTTTGTTTTTGCAAGTGAGTTATTAATATCCTACTCTCCATAGTATGGTGTGAAATAGGTTTTCTTCTTGTTGTTAATGGAGTTAGTCTTGTGAAGCGTTTCTGTGCATTAGCTTGTGAAGACTTAAGTGTGGTCATGGCATGTGAATCATTTTCTGAAAGTTTGTTATTTATGTGTTTGGCTTATATGTGAATCATGTGTGCAGGTATTTTGGTGTATGTTGTGGTGATGTTGTTTCATGGTGTGGTGTGCTAGAAAGCTGCAGGGATATGGTGAGTGGCCTTATTGTGCGTCACATGAAGAAAGGCCGACAGAAGTTGAAAAATACCCTTAGTGACTTGTAGTGATAACTTGGGCTTGTTTATTTTTATTTTTTGTTATTTGTTTTGGTACAAAAATTTAGTGGGCATATTGTAAGTGTAAATCGACTCATGGAAATGTAATGGACTTTCATTTTGTGGGAATATTTTTTGTAGATTTTTGTGAATAATGAGCAATGTGAATTTCCTCATGTAATGGGATTTCTATTTGGGCCATGACTTTCTATTTGCACCCTTGAATTTACAGTGCCTTGAAATTGATACCAACAATAAAGATATTTAAATCCTTAAATCAATTCTTGAGAAATGAATAAATCTTGAATCTTCACTATGAAATAATCATGCTTTGAAATCGGAGAATTCATGGACTTTAATACTTCGCATAAAACCCTAATTGACCATGATTTGATCCTTGGTGGTCTTCAATCACATAGCACTTGAATTCTATTGCATCCTTGCACCAAAAATAGCCCAAGACACAGATGACCTGTAGATGAATCACTTGCAATTTTTCTGAATAGAAATTAGGTCAAACTTCACTAAAATTGAGCCATTACTGCACATACACTCTGAATGAACCTTTTCATCCTTGCAAAACTGAGCTCAGACAATAAGGAAAATGAAAGCAAAAGAAACATATTTTTGGATTTTTGAATAGTGTTAGTGGGTGGATGTACAAATGAAAATTATACAAGTAGGAAAAATTTGGGGTATTACAGATAGTACATAATGAGATGGCTTTTGGGGCATGAGTTTCCCTCGTACTTATTAAATTCGGGAGTCTTGAATTTCAAAGGGATTACAAGACCAGATACTAGACACGTCTCTCAAGTGGAAGTACCAAAGACTTAGTCACCTTCCATGACCCTTAGTATTTTCTCGAGAATCTAGTAAGTCTTCTTTATGCCCTTTATGTCTTCATGCCTTTCCTATTCTTCGTCAGACAATTCTGGAGCATGATAGATCTGTTGTTGATCTTTGAAGTAAGGTTGCACACGTGCATGGACAGTTGGTGGTGCAAATGTATGGACCATAGCTTCTGATATGTCTTATCTTCTGTCTTCTGATAGCCTGTTCTAACTTACAGTGAACTTTTGCAAAGTTCTTGATCAACTCTCAAACATATGGTTAGAAGTAAAACCTATTCAATTATATTTGGGATGAGATTCTTTAGATTGGATATAAAAATCATATATCACTTTCTCCCCCTTTTTCAGAAATCAAAAAGGTATAGGAAAGAGAGCACGAATTAAAACACAAGAAAAAAAATTCATTCATTCATTCTAAAGGTACTAAGTGGACAGAATAAGGAATCAGTAGGGAGCCATTAAAGACAACCAGACTAACTTAATCAGAGGAAACTACAAGACCAAAAGAACAACAGAAACTAAAAAAGACCTTATTCTAAAAACAACCAACCAACCAACAAAAAACATATTTCAAAAACTACCAAATCCAAAACACCCACGAGCAGCACATAGACTCATATGGCCTAGAAACAACTACTACTACCCGACACATCAGAAATTTAACAGCTTATCAACCCTTTCACATCGCACTTCCTCACCTTCATTTTCTGGTCCAAGCCTCTTGGCTAACCCAACAATCTCAGCTTTAAAAAACAGTTCAGACAAAATCCTTCCGTATGGAATGTAGGATTTTTGCTGACTTCTAGAGATATCAACTGTGGTCTTCAAATGATTGAAAATGGTTTGAGGCAGGTTAAGTCGAACATTATTCATTAGAAAGTAGATAAAGAGTTTGTCATCATGCGACAGAACATTTTTGTCTACTCCCCTTGGTCGGAATTTGGACAACAGAAGTTGAAACCAGGCTTTAGCTATGGGCAGAAGTCCTTCAAGATCATTTGGTTTGAAATTTGGAAAGGAATTGCCATGGATCTCAGAGAGTTTTTCAACGAAGGTGTAGTTAAGATGGAATTCTTCCACAGTGGTACCAGTTTGAATATAACCCATAGCTTCAGCAATAGAGGTAGGAGTGACAATGAAAGAAACCCCAAAAATAGAGGACAAAACAGAGTTGCCATCTTCATCAATCCGTCCAAACTTCCAAAAAACCTTCATAAGGTTTGGATAGATGGGTCCATATAGAATGGCATAGTATTTAGGTCATCCTTGAATGCGCATACTCATGGTCAGTTTAAGACCATCTTCTCTGAGAACTGGGAGATTAGGACATTTTTATGAGATAACTTCTAAAATATCTTTGTTACCACAAAACATTTTGAGAGACATGGTGACACAACTAGGGTAAGAAGAATAGGATGAAGAAGGGTAAGAGATGAAGAAAGGTTAAAAAAATTGATATAAATAGGAAAAGATGCAGATACTAATTATGAAGGAAGAGTAAAGACAATAATGACAATCAGTATCGAGACACACACACCTATTAAATAAATATACTTTTACTCTTACAAAATAAAATAGAGTAGACACATTAAATGAAATATTGGAATAGAAAAGTTATGCAGATACTATCCAAAAAAAATAGACACCAAAAGGGTGAATGAATACAGAAAGTCTGACAAGTCGTAAAGTGAGATAATTTCAATATTTTTATCAAAGATTTTCTTATTAACTCGAGGTGTCCCATCAGGTACGAAGTATGGTACATATAAGGCAAAAAAAAATTGTTGATGTACCAATTCTCTATATCATTATGGCCAATAAATTCATTATACTTATTAGTTTCCAAGGGTTAAAAGCATTGACCAGCATGCACACGTTTTAACTTGTTACTTATGAAATAAGAAGTCTTCACTAGTCAAAAGTCTTATATCTCGGTAGTAGAGCAAATATTACCAAGTGATAGAAACTTATTTTTCTATTCCATGAAGTTGCATTTTGAGGTAGCTCTTTTCATTCCTGATATTGAACTAAGTTCACACATAAGAAACGAAAACACGTCTACCTTCAGTAAGGATAAATTTGAAGTAGATATCAACCCTAAAATAAGGTTATATCTCATATATTTTAGAAAATAAATTCCTTCTGAATATAGTCTCTTAAAATTTATTTCTCTAGAATATAAATGTATATTTCTAAACCATTTAAGAATAAATAGTAAGAGTTATAAATACATTATTCAATGCTTCTATAGATTCCCAACTTCTGATGTAGAGGATTGTTCATAATTAACATGCGTTCATCTTTTGTAGTCGTTGATGAGTTCTTCTAGCTGAACCACTAGAATAATTTCTTCTTTCATCATCTTTCTTCTGCCATCTTCATAAGAGTCTTTGAGCGCTATACAGAGGCGCGGTCATCTTCATGACTTCTTGTTCTTCCATTCTAGCTTATGAAAACATCTCTACTGATGTTTGTTTCATTTATCATTAGAGAAGAGCCAAGTTTTATCTATAGTCTTCATCTTAGAATCATCCATATTCTGTCTTCAAGTAAGCTTGTCTCTAGAAGGCCACTAGTTTCTTAACTTGAGCATATACTTCTGAACATTTATGTGCTAAGGAAACTTGTTAGAATCTTCTTGCATCATCAAAATTCAATCATTGAACAGATGGTAATCTTCACCAGATGTAGATATGATCATGATCATAAAACCAAGACATATTTCCCTTGAGGTTTGAATGATAATCTTGTTCTTATTGGCTGAGCATTTTCATCCAGAATCAGTTCATCAAAAAGTAATTTTCCTTTCTCAAGGGAGTACGAACTGTGATGACTTATGATTGAATATCCTTTGATATATTTATCTTGTACTTATTAAGCAGCTCCATTACCTTTATCATTCTGAGCAGGTAATTTCTAGATTTTTAATCCTCCAATAAGTTATGGTTTATGGTTTCCAAGCTTACCATCAAATCTGACCTTGATTTGATTCACCAGTAGAAGTACTTCCACACCAAGATGGTGTAGCCTTCAGAGCATTATGGCTTTAATGCATGCATTAGTTTCTTAAGAAACCATGATATTTCGTTCTGAATATAGCATGCATTAGAAGTACTTCCACACCGTATTTCGTTCTGAATATAGCATGCATTAGTTTCTTAAGAAACCATGATATTAACAACTTCTTCTAAAGATCGTATTCTATATTCAACATTTGAATTTGATAATGAAGCATTAGAACACCAGAATCTTCTTTTCACCAGATAGCTTCTTAAGCTCATACTTTTACTCAGTCACATGAGTTCAGAAAGTAGTGAAAATAGAAGGATACATTTATGTATCAGGAGGTTCTGAAAAGAAACATGGAAGACATTTTGACCAACTTAAGCTTGTTCAACTGAGATACTATTCTCAAGCTAACATGACTTACTTGTCTTAAGCCATTTCTCTTCATGAACATACATACGTCAAGAACTCAGAAAATTTTATCTTGCATGTGTTGTTCTTCCAAACTTCTGACAGCTTGATAATCTTCCTTTCTTATCACTTCAGAAATTCGTGAAGCTTTTTAGAATTGGAGTAGATGTCTTCATTCTATACAGACAGCCAGAATCTTGATAACCAGCTTCATAAGCTTCTATTCGAATAGCAAGCTTCTGATCATCTTCTTCAAGAATCCTGACGAGGAAATCATCATTCAGAATCTTAAGTTCTACAGTCATGATTTAAGAACTTGATGATAAGATTTCTATCGTCTGCAGCATACTTCATCTTGAATTTTCATGCTTCAAAATCATGACATGGGCATTCTCTCTTCTTCACATGAAAGAGTTCCTAATGAGAAATACTGAGAAAGTCAACGGTAGACCGAGTCTGTTTGTTGAAAATATCCCATATTCAGAAAGAATTGACTTTCAGCAAACAAAATTTCTTGCTTTCTAATATTCTTGTTAATCTCTTCTAGATCATTCTTCTTAAGCCTTGTCTAGGCATCACCTTGATGAGATACATAGCTTTCAACTAACGTATTCCAAGAATAGCATTCATCAGATTCTTCTAATTATCTGATGAGTCTATTATCCTTTTACCAGTTGATTCTTCGTCTTGCTTTCAATCTTCTTGCAAGCGCCATAAGAGAAGATTATGTTGTTAATAACAACCAACTCTAAGAATCAGTGACACATTCCAGAATGAACCTTTCTAGTTTTTCATTTCAGTACTCAATCTTTTCATCATTGTATGAGACTGAAACTATAGATGGTGGAGGAGATTAACCATAGCGTTTCTCAAAGCTCGTCCAGATCTTTATCTGACACGGTTAAGTGTTTGAGAAACATCAATAACAGAACTAGAGCTCTAATACCAATTGAAGGTTGAGAAGTACAAGAAATGGGGATTTGGATTGGGTTTCACATTTCGTCCCCATTTGTGGAATTTAAACTAATGACGTTAACATATAAATAAAAATAAATGAGCACAATTATTTTTATCTTGGTTCATTGTTAACGAAGTTACTCTAGTCCACCCCTTAAGGTGATTTTTCCTTATCACAAGGACTTAATCCACTGACCATTAAAATGATTACAACCATAATGGATACCATCCATTGCCTTCTTGAGAATACTGGCTTTCGTTCGCCTCTCAAGGAATCAACCTCCAAGCCGTTCAACAATGACCTGGCCCTCTCAAGCATCCTGGTTTTCACTCGACCGCTCAAGGAACAACATTCACTAAGCTGTTAGAAACACGCTTAGTTATCTCAAGCATTCTGGTCATCACTCGACCGCTCAAGGAACAATACCTTTTTCAAGGATTTTCTTGTGCACTATATATGCTTCTTACAAGCTTATTATATAAATGAAGTACAATAACACCTAAGTGTTTCTAGCAAGATATGAGCAACAACTCCTTGATTTCTAATACAAAACTATCTAAAGAATAAATCTCTGAGAGATTATAAAGCACATTAGTTCTATATTTCTTAAAAGCTTTCTTATTGAGCATTACGGCTTCTTATCATGAGCTTTAAGCTTCTTTCTGGTGTACTGCTTCTTGAGTAGATGCTTCTTCCAGCTTAACTATCAAGATCAATTAAGTTACTATGCTTCACTTATTGATGTTTCACTTGACAAGTTTCACATGGCTTTAGCATGTTGCATCGTTGTGCATTCTTCATCACTTTGCTTCAGCTTCTTCTTCATTGAACATTCTTCATTTAAGCTTCAGCTTGTAGCATCTTATACTCCTTTCTTGAGCTTTAATATTTTTTTTCCAATTTAACCATCAAGTTCAATTAAGCTACTATGCTTCACTTATTGATGTCTCACTCGAGTAGTTTCATATGGTGTTAGCATGATTATCGTTTGTGCATATTTTATAGTAGCAACTTCATCTTTTCTTGCTACATGTTACTTGTTTGATGTGTTGAATAATAACACTTCAGTATGAACAACAACCAAGTAACTTTTTATCTCTCTCTTTTTCTTATGATCAGCGGCTGCTTCAAGCAAAAAATTTTCAAACTTCCAAGTTTTCAATTTATAGAGCAGGAGAGAATAGATTCGTTGAGGTGTATTCTTGGAAACATATTCCAACAGCAATATGCCAACATTCACATGAAGGAATGGCCAACATCAATGTACAAAAAGATGTCATTGTGCCACCCTATCGAGGTAGAGGTCACAAAGTTTTCATACTATTATATCCAGCTCAAAACCATTCTGATCTTTAGTCTTCTAGCATCTTCAGAGGCTTTGGATATTAACTTGATGAAGCATGTTATAGAAGAGTCATTCTTTGTGTAGTCTTCAGAACCACAACCTTTATAATTCCATATCTTCGTTCAGCAGAACTATCTTGAGAATCTTCAGCACTTGGTTTCTTAGAAGCATTATCTTCAGAGTCTTCAGAACCTTGTCTTCAGAGTCTTTATATTTCATTAAGCACATTCTTGTCTTCAGACTCTTATGCATTTCGTTCAATCAGAACCTTATCTTCAAAAACTCTTCAGAACTTGATCTTCATAAATTATGTCTTCAGAATCTTCAGAGCTTTGTTCACCTGAACCACGTCTTCAAAATCTTCAAAACTTATAACATTAGAAGCGCATCACATTAGAAAGCCTTGTAGGTTTTTCTCATAAATTCTCAATTAGAATTTCTAAAACTAATGTTCATTAGAACCGTTGTATTAGAAACATTCATGAATCTTGACTTTATCTTGTACACACATATGTTTTCTTCCAGAGTATTGATAGAAGAGTCTGATGACGTCACACGCCTTCTTATCAGAGTCAGAATTATATTGATAATAGCCACACACTAGACAGAAACCATATCATACATAATTGTTCTCTTAGATAACATGTGCAGTTATCATCAAAATCCTACTAGGTAGATTCCCTTACATCAGATAGTTCTAGGCTACCTATCCATAAACCGCTCACAAGATAATCTTTATGGTTGATGGATAAGGTTCCCAGAGTCATGGACCTCAGTCGTATCAACGTCATGCAATAGGCTAGCCGCTTTATGACAAGAGTGATGAAAAGGTCTCTTATGAGCGGGGTTTTCATGTTAGATGCAACAAGGAGAGACCCTTTGAGACTAACATTACACAACCACCAAAGAAGAAATTGGTTCTAAGAGGGATCCAAGAGTCATGGACCCTTTAAGAATCAGTGTCATGCAATATGATAGTTGTGTTATAATGAGATCTACGAAAAGATCTACTCTATGGGGAGTCTCCATGTTAGGCACACAAGGAGTGTCCCTTGGGGACTAACACTACACAACTTCCAATTCTAAACTATGTGCTTTCTCTTATTTTTCCAAATCTCAGGTGTAAAGCTTTACTCATATAACATAACCTAAAGCCCGCACATGAATATATACAGATATAAAATGCAATAAAACATAGATAAAGAAAACATATAACAAAAGAAAAACAAACAAATTTAACACACATATGAAAACCTAACTAAACTAGGGTTGACTCGCTTAGGAGGTGTTCCTATCTCCAGCATAGTCGTCATCTGTCGTACCTCGAAAAATGAAAACACGACCTCACGAAGCACAACCGCACGCTCACAGGATGGACTTAACAGAGTCTCCATCGAACTTTATTTATTCCCAAAGAGGGAAAGGGAAAATATCGATAAAACCCCTAAAAGAATGACAATGATTATGTTCGTCGCAACCAAATCAGAGTTCGGGAGCTGGTTACACAAGGGGAATGTATTAACACCCCCTCACGACCGTTGTACTCAACGGGAACCATTTAATTAGTATGGATTAAATGTTAGCATGATGTTCATGTGCGTATTAGAGAGAGAAAAAGAGAGAGAAAATAAATGTTTTTGTATTTTTTTTATTAATGTGTGAAGGACTAAAAAAAGATTTTTATTAGGATGCAAAGAAGAAAGGACCTGTCGCTACTCGAAAAAATGTAACAACGGAGAGGCGAAAATGGAAGAACAGAAGAGTCGCCATCGAACTTTATTTATCCCAAAAGGGGAAGGGAAAACATCGAGAAAACCCCAAGAAAGAAACAGATAAGATACGCTCGTAACCAAGAGAAAGGGTTCGGAAGCCGGTTATGCGAAGGGAAGGTATTAGCACCCCTCGTATCCATCGTACTCGATGGGAACCATTTGCTTGTCTATTCGTGAAGGTATTTTCTAAAAGATACTGCTATAAATAGTGTTCTAAGGGGAGAGAGAAAGGCTGGGAACAGGGAAAAGAAACTCGGTAGGACCTCGCGGTCCTATGCCTACGTATTCTCAACAGGTATGAGAAAGTTAGAGTCGACGTAGTTCAGAGAACTACGGATAAAAGACAGGAAAATTCTCGATAAGGATTGGGGCCCTTGTGCCTACGTATCTTCACTTAAAATAAGTGAAGAATCAAAGTAGTCATAGTTCGACCTACGGTTAACTGATGTTTTGGTGGACGATGCTAACATACGCATTCTAGCAGTTAGGTGTATTATAGCTCGCTTGTGGAGTCTTAGGTGTTACTTGTTTGCGGTAGAACGGACGTAACAAATCCTTTTGAAAAGAGATAGTTTTCGCCATCGAGGTAAGATGTCACATTTGATTTGTGAAAGTTATTTTAAAGGGGAAATAAGTCCTCAGATAGTAACCCCTTACGAGTAGTATCCAATTCTTTATCTCAAAAGATTTATTGTGAAAATGGTGTGGCGAATATAGTCATGTCTTCGTATTGAAAGACGAGTATCGAGACCACACTCTAAAGTGAGTATCCTGATACTCGGAGAGGAAGAAGTCTTCACTCAATCCTCTCTCTTTAGTTCAATGCAAAGAGAACTTCATTCTCTTATTAAAGATGTTTTGATCTTGAATGGTAAGTGCTTTACAACAGTGAACCCTAAAGGTAATGTCAAGCACTTGGGATAGGAAAAGGCCTTCGCCTAACCACTCCAAAACCATCCAAGTTTATTAGGAAAATAGTTTTGAAAATGCACTTGGTACGAGACCAAAGTTTTTAGAATCAAGGAGACAAAAAGAAATGTAGAAAAGTTTTGAAAAGAGAGGATAGTAAATAGATCGGGGTAGGTCGATGGCGATATGCAAAGCAATCGACTTACAAGGGTGGAATATATACAAGTTTAGTGTGGTTTGATGAAAGAGATGTGGAAAGAGAGGGAGAAACCCTAAGGTGGTCCAAGTTGAAATGAGTTTGAAAATGACTTGACTTTGGATCAAGCCTCATTTGTTCTTTATTTTGAAAACGTGTTCAAGCCTAATTCGCTTTTATTTTTCTTAACAAGTAAGCAAGCAAACATGAAAAGAAACTAAGCTATTACACTGTGATGGGGAGAGGGATACATATAAAGTAAATGGGATTGCGAGAAATAAATTGGGTCATTGGCAGGTAGCCTAAAAGGAAGCCGTGTGTATGTGAGGTGTCCTAAACTAAACAACGAAAAAGAGCTCGGACAAAAATAACCAAATTAGGGTTTATGTACAAGGTCTAGACTCCAATACCCAAGATAGTGACCAACAGTCCTCCAATTAATCATTTTTAGTATTTCAATAGTTTTATTGTGTTTTTGGTATTTTTGAATGAGATAAATAAGAAAAGGGTTAGATGAATAATATAATGAGCAAGATAATAAGCAAGATAATATCAACAATAATATAAACAATAATATGAGCAAGGGTATATAAACAGTGATATATTAACAGAAAGGTAAAAGCAAGGATAATATTGAACAAAAACTAAAATCAAAGGTTAATGATTGACTGAATGAAATGAGTTTAAAAGTAACGTTAAACCATCGTAGCTCGACTTATGACGAAAGTTGGACTATAGGAGGTCGTGTAAATCGATATCCGTGTTAAAAACAAGATAGAGAAATGATATTGAGGATCATTCTCCGATTTAATCGTATCGCACGAACCATAGAGAGTGGGATCTCGTCTTAATCATAAACTCGTGCCGATTAATCGAAGGTAACCTATCACGATCCCAAAGTAGAAAAAATGACCCAAATACTCATTTTCCATAGATTTGACATAGTGAAGGTTATCGACTTTGATAAATCTATGTTTACGAATGTAAAAACTTCATTAATCGATAAAAATAAAATAAAATTGAGATGAAATTGAAAGTAAAGTTAGATCTAGTCTTAATCATAAACCTTATGTTAATTAATCGAGGGTAACCTCTTACGATCTCAAAGTACAGAAAAATGATCCAAATGATCGTTTTCTACAGATTTGAAATAATGAAGGTTAACAACCTCGAAAAATAACGTTCATGAATCGAAAGACTTCATTGATTCCAAAAATGAAAAAGAACGAAATAGAGAAGAAAATGAAAAGCGAAAAAGAAGGTGGTCTCAGATTAGTCGCCATTTATTAATAGTTTGACCAATGGAAACTTTTGAGGTCTTGTCGTCGACCCAAAGAAAAAAATGAAATAAAGTGAATAAAATCGAAAATAAAAAGAAAATAGAAATAAAATTGAATAAAGAAAACATTAGACTAAAATTAGTAGTAATAAAACTAATATTTGTGAAGCCCCTTTTTAAAAGAAATAAATGGTAAAAAAAATGTTTACAAACTAAAAATAACCATAAAAAAAAGGAGGTGTATGAGTGTTGCACCCTAAAATTTGACCAACCGGTCCCCATATTTGGTTTATGGTTCGACGCATTTCGCATTCGCATTCGCATACCGCATACAGTGCATTTTCTCATTCATATTGATTTTATCGGGATTACAGCCCTGTTTTCACATTTCGGGTATTTCAGACCGGTTCGGATAATCGGAGGTTATTTTGAGGAGTCACGCGCTTCCTAGGTGTTTTCAGCTTACGCAGTGATTTTGGAGGTTCTTGGTGTCTGGGTTTACAGCTTGCTTCGATCTGGTCTTGCTCTCTCGTTTATTTTGGTTGATTGCCTTTGTTTTCATTTTTAGGATTTAATAGCCTTTTATAGATTTTAAATAGGTTTTATAGTTTTTTCTAGAATTTAAATAGATGATTCCTAGAATTTTTTTTTGAGATAATAGATTTTTATGGATTTAATTGATTTTTCTAGATATTAGGTAGATTTTTTAATAGCTTTAATAGATATTAATTGTTTTTAAATAATTTTTAGTTTTAATTTCCTTTTTAGGAGTTTCTCTAATCATTTTTAGATAATAGGTTTTAATATGAATGATATTTCTAGAGTTTAAGTAGATTTTTAAAATGATTTTAATAGGGAAATTCTTTTACTAAGATTTTTTAATAGGATTAATAGAGTTTTCCATTTTTTTATTTGTTTAGAAATAAATAGACTGTATGGAGTTTAGTAGTTAATTCTCCTTTTTTTAGATTTAATTTGGGTTTAGGATTAAATAGAGATTAATTAGATATTAGTCATTTCCTTTTAATTAGAGTTTAATCATTTTTTTAATTGGGTTTATTAGCTTTAATTAGGCAGAATAGTCTTAATTAGCATTTAGGCTTTAATTGCAGTTTTAAGTCTTCAGTTAATTTTAATTGGATTTAATTAGGGATTAAGTGTGTTAATTAGTTGTTAAGCCATTTAATTCGTGGGCCATGTGTCAGATTTTCTGGGCCCAAGTCCAGTCCACTGCCACTTGGCAGTATAAAGCTCTTCCACGCGTTTCAACCTTAGCTAGCCACTCCATTTTTCATCGCCACGTTTCATTCTCAGAGTCCCCCACCTCACTTCTCCATTTGCCACGTTTCCATCTCAGAGACTTCCACACCTCACCACACGTGGCTTCGCCTCATTCTCTCCTTCATGCATGTGAGCCACTTGTCGCCTCCTCATCCCTCACCGGAGACCCCGCCGCCGGCCATGCAACCGCCGCCGGCCACCCTAACCATCACCGGAATCTCTAACCGCCACCGGAAAACACAAAAAACTACCAGAAAACTCATCTTTCTTCTCCAATCTCCATCCAACTCTCGGATCTTCATCCCCTCCGATCATCAACAAGCATCAACATTTCACCAGAATCATCATTTGCTCTTCGTCCAAACTCATCAGCAATGAACATCCACACCATTTTTCCAGAAAAAACTATATCCAGATTCATCAGTTCATCGAGTTCATCAAGTTCATCATATTTTTTAGAAGAACTTTCAACCGCCTTCGACATTCATCAACCTTCAACAGATCTCCAGAAAAACTTCATCTAACCTCCAGGAATCATCAAAACAACATCTAGATCCAAGTTTTCTTTAGATTTCCTTCAAGAACATTACGCCTCCGTTTCAGATCCACATGCATCTTCATCAATCTTCGTATGGTTAGATGATGAGTTTTCTAGATTTAGTATCAAGAATCTTCATCGCTTCATCAAAAAACAACTCAGGATCTTCAGCCATCGCGTTCATCTACATCATCCTATCTTCATCCACAAACATAGATCGTCATCAATCTTCGTCCGTTTTTGCAAGTATCATCATCATCGGTCCTTCGTCAAGAACGTTGTTCTTCAGAAATCGACATCAACATCTTCAGAGCGCACCATCATCATTTTCGGATAAATGACTTTGATGAGATGGAGATCAAGAGATAGAGATAGGGTTGAACGAAGTAGAATCAGAGTGAGATAGAAAGGATCGGGAAATGTTTTTGTGAGGTTGTGATGAATTTGTTGAGGGGATTGAACGAGGGTTTGAATCTGAGAGAGGAAGATGAAACGAAGAATCTGAGAGAGAAGCTGAGAGTGAGAGCGTCCAAGAACGGCGCATGGGAGGGATGAACAGTGAAGGGAGAGGGAGGATCGTTAGGGTTTGTTTCCTGAATACGTGGCGTTATGGTGGACTGGGCTCAAAGGCCCAGTTGTTGTTTTTGGCACACCTCCGTTTCATTTTTCTTCCCCCTCACTGTGTGTGTGCGTTTGGCATTGGGCCCCATGAATTTTGGGCCATACCTTCAGTTTCCCATTCGCACCCCCTTGTTTTTTTTGTTTTTCTGGCTGTGTTGTGGGCTGGGTCCAGGGTGGTGATTTCTGTATTTTACACCCCTGTTTGCAGAATGTCCCCCTCTCTTTTGTTTTTAATTTTTCTTTTGTATTGGATGTTTGATTGTAATATTTGCTATTTTTCTTCTTAGAAACTATAGTGTAGAATAGTATTAGCATATTTTTAATATAGATTTTATAATATAGAATTTTCATTTCTATTAGGATATTATAGAGTTTTTTATTCTATTTTTCAATATGCAAGTTTCTTTAATATTTCTTAGAATATTTTCTAGTAGAATTTAATTGTCGTAGCATTTTATTTCCATTTGTTAGTGGATTTGTCTCCTATTTTCGTTTCCATCTGATTTTATCCCGATTTTATTTATGGCTGGCCGTGTGACACGATTCAATTGGAGAATGATTTTCGATATCATTTCTCCATCTTGTATTTGACACGGATATCAATACGCTACCTCTTAGAGTTTGATTTCTCGTATAAGTCGAACCATGGTGGTCTAAGCGTCACATTGTTCTTGATTCGAACGTCATCATCAAGATCCAGAGAGGAGAAGATTGGAATGGAGCTTGCGCGTACGTCAGGAGCCCCGGAGCTGCTTCGTTCATTATCATTGTCGTATTCAAGTTTTCAGGCAACCAGCGAGTGTTGTGGGCTGCATCATCAGATACAAAGGAAGCGCCATCTGAGGAGTTTCTTCTTAGGTTCTTGCGTGCGTGTCCCGAGTTCCTTCCCGTTTAGGCGTAGGCCTGCTTCCTCTTTGTTCTCGCCTCGTGCGAGCGAATCCCTGTTTCCCTTCTCTTGCCCTCGTGCAATTGAGATTCGTTTCTCGTCGAACTACGTTAGCTATGATCTCTCGTGCCCGACAAGAGTACGTAGGCATAGGATGTCGTATCCTAGCGAGCTCCCTTTTTCCCTTTTCCCTTTTTTCCAGGTTTTAGCTGTAGTAGGCTGAACTACAGCTGCTCTGATTTCTCATATCTAATGAGAATATGTAGGCATAGGATGAGATATCCTAGCAAGCACACTAAAGACTAACCTATCTGTTCTCTCGCTGCTGTGCGATCGAGACTTTCCCGCTGATGGCTGATTGTTTTCCCTTTCTCTTGCCCTTGCGCATTTGAGACCAGACCGTAGTTATAGTTCCTGTAGGTTCCCGTACCTCTCAAAACAACTTAATCTCTCGCTCCTGTGTGAGAACACCCCGTCTAGCCGTAGTTAGCCTGAACTACGTAAGCTCTGATCTTCCACTCTGTGTGGAAGTACATAGGCATAAGACGCGAAGTCTTGGCGAGCCAATTCCCTGTAGTTTCCCGAACTACGATGACTCTGACTTTCTCTCTTGAGAATACGTAGGCATAGAGTGCGATGCTCTATCGAGTCAGCTCCTTCCCGTTTAGATTTAGTAGTCGTAGATAGATTGTTTTGCATCCTTTAGACAAACCAAGCAAGCGTGGATCCCGTTGAGTACGACGGACGTGAGGGGTGCTAATACCTTCCCCTTACGTAACCGACTCCCGAATCCAGGATTTGGTTGCGATGACCATTCCTTTCCTGTCTTTGCGGTAGGTTTACTTCGAGAATTTCCTTTCCTTCCGTTGGGATAAATAACGCACGGTGGCGACTCTTCTGTTCAGCCGGCGCCGATTTTCGCAGTAGCGACAGTTGGCGACTCTGCTGGGGACTCCAACGGTTCCCAGCTGCTGAGGACTACGATGGTTCCTTATGCATGTGGGATCCAACATCCCCTAAGAGAGTCAATCCTAGCGCTTGTTTTCTTGTCTATTGGGTGTTTGTTTTTGTATTGCTATTATCTGTTGATGTTGTGCTGTTGGGTGGGGAATGTTCCTTTGAGTGAGAAGCCAGACCCAGGCTTGAGTGCACCTTAGAATTAGTTGTGGAAATTAGTGGGCGCGTGCGTGCTTTGCATGCACTAGTGTCTCATGAAATCCACACTCAGACGAGGTTCTCCCGGTTGACTTCTTTTTCAACCCTTTGGGTTGAGGGGGTTGTTGGTTTGGAGGATTGTCGACTCTGGGGACCGATCATTTGGGATTCAGCTAAGTGAGGCCTCTTCAGGATGTGATGATGCCACACCTTCTGGGTATCATATCATCAGTCTTGAAAGTCTGTGACGCTGATGACCGCATAGGATGCCGAACTTGTGTCAGTTTAGGTCCATACCCGTGACTGGGAGGGTTTTGCAGGAAACTTGACTTCCAGCCTACCCGTTATTTGGTCTTCTCTTCAGAGCGAACGTACTCCGTCAGCAGCGCAGCAATATTCAGAGATTGTGTGGGGGCTGTGATCCCGTGTTTGCTGCATATTGTATTGCATTTGCATAAAAGTGTTGCATCATATTGCATGTCATACTCCAGCTAGCCAGAGCTCTTATCCAGCCATTATTTTGATTCTAGAAGGTGATTACCCGGTGATTGGACTGAGCAACTGTTGATTGTTAGAAGACGACCAAGGGGTTGAGTAGATTTGAGCAAGATCGAGCAGTGAAGTCAGTTGAAGGTTATCGGTAGCTATGTCTGAGAGCAATTTCCAGTCTCCTAACACCTTGGCAGGGTTCACTATGACGACCAACCCTCTGTATGGTTCTACTTCCGAGGCAGACTTTCCGCAAGTGAACAACCTTACTGCAGACCAGCATGTGCAGCCTCCTGTTGTGGACCAAGATCGACATGAGCAGTTTGTTGTCCGCAATGAACGACCTCCTCTTATCAACAGTCAAGGTGTTGTTTTCCCTGTGCCAAGTATCCGAAGAGAGATCCCAGTAGCCAGGACTGTAGACCCAAGAGCTCTTGAGTGTGATAGAAGACTCCAAGTGTTGGAAGAACAAATTAAAGCCGTGAAGGTCAAAGATGCTGTTAACCTGAGTGCTGCAGGCATGTGTTTGGTTCCTGGCCTAGTGTTGCCTTATAAGTTCAAAGTGCCGAGATTCGAGAAGTACAGAGGAGATATCTGTCCGAAGCAACATTTAGTGATGTTCTGCCGAAGAATGACGTCGTTTGTGCAAAATGGCAAGTTGATGATTCACTGCTTTCAGGATAATCTGACTAGGGCATCTTTGCGTTGGTATATGCAGTTAGAGAGTAATCAGATTCGATCATGGGTGGATTTAGCCAGAGCTTTTCTGAAGCAGTATGATTACAACCTAAATGTAGCTCCTTATCGCATGCAGTTACAAGAGTTGTCTCAAGAGAACAATGAACCCATCAGGAAGTATGCGCAGAGATGGAGAGAATTTGCTGCCAGAGTACAACCACCGCTTCTAGACCGAGAGTTGACAAGCATGTTTGTAAACTCCCTACAGGATCCATACTATGAAAGACTGCTTGGGCTTCCGTTAAGTTTCTCTGACTTGGTAGTACTTGGAGAACGCCTTAAGCATGCCATCAAAATCGGGAAAATTCAGATTATTTCAAATGGTCAGGCTAGTGAAGCTGAATCTCTTTATGACTATCAGAATGAAGAAGGAGTTGTGATCAATGCAATCATGCCAGATGTTGAGTATCCTCGAGATGAGTCGTTGAAATCTGTTGGTTCTTCATCTTCTCAGAGATCAGTACCTCCTGTGTTTTGTTATGCTGGGCAGACAGTTGTGCCTGGGGCACCCTATCAGGAACGTTATGTCACTTCTCATGCAAATCAGTGAACTCGTGGCCGAGGTTATCAGAATCAGCGCCAGAATCAGAACATGCCTCGTAACAACTTGGAACGAAGGAATGCTCCTTCCCACCCAGTGCCTATGCCGTATAGCCAGTTGCTGCCATCTTTGATCCAGAGTTCTTTATTGGAACCGAAAGCTCTTAAGCCTGTTCCAGAGCCTTACCCTCCTGGGTACAATCCCCACGTTCAGTGTGGTTACCATGGCGGATCTCCAGGGCATTCAACTGAAGATTGTAAAGCTTTTCAGGCAAAAGTACAACAGTTGATCGACCAAGACTGCATTTCCTTTCGAGAAGGATTTCTGTTTGTTCACACCAACTTCTCAACTGTCTAAGCTCATAGATTCGGAGTTTGTTTTCAAGAAGCCAGTGGTCCAGACAGGCAGACGTCCTCAGCATTGGCAGTCCTCAGACTTTTATATCATTTGCATTTGTAGTTTCTTTTCTGTTAGTTACTACTTGCTGTTAAACATTGTTTGTTTCAAATGGTTATATTGATAAAGTGACTATGCATTTTTCTGAATTAATCATGTCGTTGTCGCTCATTTATTGCATTGCACTGACACTTGCATTTTATTCACTCCACTTTGTCACTGTGATTAGCGAAGATTAGAGGGAGGATGATGAAACTGAATACTCATAACCGATGATTGTATGCTTTCAGATAACACCTTGCCGATGACGTACAAGGCATTGTTTCAAATCCCCTAAACACTGGAGATATAAGGAGTTAGTCCCTTGTTAACCACTTCGAGCCAGGAAGTAGGAGTTTCTTTCGGACTTTTGAACCCTCACTTCTTAACCCGGGGCAGGGTAGTTGTCAGTTAGCTTGACCGAGCGTTCAAGTTTTATAGAGGATTGTTGCCATTCGAGGACCAATCGCAGCTTACGCCTCTCAAGAGGTCGCATCTCGCCAACCACAATGGTTAAACCTCACTAACCAGGAGTGAGACAGTTACAATCCTTTTAGAGCAATCAAGACAACCAGTGTTACACGACTTTGTTCCAAAAGAAAAAGAAAGAATAAGAAAGCCCGCTAAGTAAAAAAGAAAGAAAAAGTTGGGAAGCTAATACTTAGGCAAAAATCAGGGCATCCCGCTGGACTTCAAAAGAAAACAAAAAAAAACGAAAAGAACTCAAAAGGAGTCAGTCCAGGCAAAAATTAGGGAATCAAAAGAATGAAAAAGAAAGGATATCAATAGAAAAAAATCCCCAGTGAAGTCTCCAAAGTCGTGTGGATACAGACACCGAAAACGAAAAAGGAGTAACTATCACTCCGAAAAACTTGTGAGTTTCCTTAACTATGGTCCTTACCATTCAACATACCTCTCGAAGAGGCGAGCGCCCGGGCCAAGTTAACTGAACATTAGGATCGGAGATCATCACGTAGAAGGTGTGGGTACAAATCATAATTTGAGCCAAATATCCTTTGTTTCACGAACCGTGAACTCGACCACGATACAACCCTTAAAAGACCTAATTGAGGTAGGGTTTATTCTGAAAGTGCATTACGATAAGGTTGAGTAACCTGACTCCTTCTGGATTTGCTAATCATATCCTTGTTGTATTTTTCACTGATCACATCAGCACTACGTTTGAACTCTGGTTCATTCGTCACTCACAATCATGACACATAAATGAGTGACAGTACAAATTTTTTCAAAATCTGCATGAACACTGCATTAAAATTACCATTTGGGATTGAACAATTTTACTTGCAGGTCAGTAGTTGACATGAAGGAAATTCCAACAGGGAATAATCAAACAGGACTGAATAATTCAGCAGTCTGGATCAGAATGGTGTATGTTGTGAAACCCTGTGAATCTGGGGCATTGACTTTCAGTGAGTTCAGAATCAGTTAGTCTGAGGGACAAATCCCGAAGCTTCAATTGATCAGGGGCAGTTTATTTGAGAAGCAGTTGATCAGAAATGAATCTTTTCGAGACCCAATCAGGGGAAATCATTTAGAATGTTGTGATTTGAAAGCAGATCCTTCCAATGGGTGATCAGATCAAGTTAAGTCGCTTGTACGCTCATTCAGGGGCAAGTCAGTTCAGAAATGTTGAAACCAATCATGTGGAAAGTTGGTTAATTGAAGTTGAATCCCTTTTGTGTACAGATACCGGGGCAGGTAATCTCGAGGTCGTCTTGTAGCAAGCTGTTCAGAGTGATATTCCAAGAGTTAGATTAGGGAAAGTTGAATTGTACTGGGGCAAGTTTTTCAAGCAAGTCTGTTTATCCCCAACAAGAGTTGAGTATCGGGGAATCGTGTCGTTACTCTTATCAAAAACCGTGACCTTCCGAAAAAGGCCTTACCGTCGTTGGATCGTTATCCTACAGTTTAAACCTGTTACGTGTCAGAACTTTGTAACCAAGTCGTTTCCAAAGTCCAGTTCTCGCCTGGAAAATCGGTAACCAGTTCTCGTCTGGTCCATGTTTCCATAACTACCAGTTCTCGCCTGGTACATGGTATATTTCAACCAGTGGTCGTCTGGTCAACCTTTCCGTAAACACCAGTTCTCGTCTGGTGTGTGTTATTGTTACCAGTTCTCGTCTGGTCACCGTTTCTTTAACCTATTTGTTGTATCAGTTCTCGTCTGGTGCATGTCAGCTTTCAACCAGTTCTCGTCTGGTCATCCTTTCCTTAATCTATTGATTCGATCAGCCCCGTCTGATGTTCAAACTAAATCAGTTCCCGTCCGATAACCTAATCTATTTTGCTATCAGTTCTCGTCTGGTAGTCTACCCTTGAATGCTAGTTCTCGTCTAGTATGTTCCCTATCTTCCGTTTTGTAAATAACTCATTCTTATCCTTAAACCAGAAAAAGCCTAAAAATATCTGACATAGTAATTCTCGTGACTCTCATGTTGTCATGTTCCCCGATACAAAGCTCGATTGATATCAGCTCCCCGATTAATGTTTGAATTCCCTGTGGATGTTGTTAAATCAGGATTACTTCTCATCAACAGATGGAAGTCACGTATTATCCCCGGGAGAGTTGAGATTGCCTTTTATCCCGCATCCGAGTAGGGTCAGGAGTATCCTCAGCAGAAAGATTGATGTCTGTGACAAAAGGGGCATTCCCTAACAGTGAGCCATTTACAATCAACCCCAATTCGGTCAATCCCTACAGAGTCCAAGTTACCAGTGGTTTAGAATGAATATCGTCGTGCGGGGCCGTCCTTCCCTTTTCCAGCATTTATTTTGCTGGGATGTTTCTGTGATAACCGGTTACCTTCAGTGGAGTTGACTTTACCTTCGGCATTTATCTTGCCAAGTGGTTTCAGACCTGGTGTTCTCTGGCAGCTTGCATTTACATTTGCATTTGCATATACCGTCATATTTGCACCTATCCAGAATGCATAGCATATCCATGCCGTATGGGGCCTAGCATCTATCAAAACATGTGCATATTATTTCCATGTCGTGTGGAACATTGCATCATTTTCCAACATACGCATTTCGAAACATAGACCAGGTTGGTTACCTCTTGGCTTTCGAGTATGTTCCCCTGCAGAGTTGTTTGGTTAAGCTTCTCTTCACCCACAGTGGAGTGATTTCTTCATATTTGGTTGTTACGTCGGCACTGGAAAAAAGAAAGATTGTATATCAAACTTCTGAAGCTGCCGCCTGTGTCGAAATAGGTGCCTGGCAGTCGATTCAGAATTTCCCCTAGGAGAGTTTTCCTCAGGTTCGCTGTGAACTATGAGATGACAAGATTCAATCTCATAACAGATGGGAGTCAAGGTGTTTGCTTTCTGAAGCATTATTCCGAAGATTCAGTACCTGTGGTGTCACACAGGTGATTGACGAAAAAAGAAAATTTATCAGATAATTGACCAGTTGTTACCGTAACAACCAGACTTCAGTTCATTGGAAGCTATTTCTCGGGCAGTTTTGCAGTTTATTTCTGCGGTTGGCAAGTTTCAGGGTTCTTTTGTATTCAACCGTCTTCTACCTTTGAATGTTTGAAAGCCTTTCGCTCTTCAACCATTCAGGTCCAAGCCGTTTGAATAGGGGCAGCTGTTGCACCCTAAAATTTGACCAACCGGTCCCCATATTTGGTTTATGGTTCGACGCATTTCGCATTCGCATTCGCATACCGCATACAGTGCATTTTCTCATTCATATTGATTTTATCGGGATTACAGCCCTGTTTTCACATTTCGGGTATTTCAGACCGGTTCGGATAATCGGAGGTTATTTTGAGGAGTCACGCGCTTCCTGGGTGTTTTCAGCTTACGCAGTGATTTTGGAGGTTCTTGGTGTCTGGGTTTACTGCTTGCTTCGATCTGGTCTCGCGCTCTCGTTTATTTTGGTTGATTGCCTTTGTTTGCATATTTAGAATTTAATAGCCTTTTATAGATTTTAAATAGGTTTTATAGTTTTTTCTAGAATTTAAATAGATGATTCCTAGAATTTTTTTTTGAGATAATAGATTTTTATGGATTTAATTGATTTTTCTAGATATTAGGTAGATTTTTTAATAGCTTTAATAGATATTAATTGTTTTTAAATAATTTTTAGTTTTAATTTTCTTTTTAGGAGTTTCTCTAATCATTTTTAGATAATAGGTTTTAATATGAATGATTTTTCTAGAGTTTAAGTAGATTTTTAAAATGATTTTAATAGGTAAATTCTTTTACTAAGATTTTTTAATAGGATTAATAGAGTTTTCCATTTTTTATTTGTTTAGAAATAAATAGACTGTATGGAGTTTAGTAGTTAATTCTCCTTTTTTTAGATTTAATTTGGGTTTAGGATTAAATAGAGATTAATTAGATATTAGTCATTTCCTTTTAATTAGAGTTTAATCATTTTTTTAATTGGGTTTATTAGCTTTAATTAGGCAGAATAGTCTTAATTAGCATTTAGGCTTTAATTGCAGTTTTAAGTCTTCAGTTAGTTTTAATTGGATTTAATTAGGGATTAAGTGTGTTAATTAGTTGTTAAGCCATTTAATTCGTGGGCCATGTGTCAGATTTTCTGGGCCCAGGTCCAGTCCACTGCCACTTGGCAGTATAAAGCTCTTCCACGCGTTTCAACCTCAGCTAGCCACTCCATTTTTCATCGCCACGTTTCATTCTCAGAGTCCCCCACCTCAATTCTCCATTTGCCACGTTTCCATCTCAGAGACTTCCACACCTCACCACACGTGGCTTCGCCTCATTCTCTCCTTCATGCATGTGAGCCACTTGTCGCCTCCTCATCCACCCGCATCCCTCACAGGAGACCCCGCCGCCGGCCACCCTAACCATCACCGGAATCTCTAACCGCCACGGAAAACACAAAAAACTACCAGAAAACTCATCTTTCTTCTCCAATCTCCATCCAACTCTCCGATCTTCATCCCCTCTGATCATCAACAAGCATCAACATTTCACCAGAATCATCATTTGCTCTTCGTCCAAACTCATCAGCAATGAACATCCACACCATTTTTCTAGAAAAAACTATATCTAGATTCATCAGTTCATCGAGTTCATCAAGTTCATCATATTTTCCAGAAGAACTTTCAACCGCCTTCGACATTCATCAACCTTCAACAGATCTCCAGAAAAACTTCGTCTAACCTCCAGGAATCATCGAAACAACATCTAGATCCAAGTTTTCTTTAGATTTCCTTCAAGAACATTACGCCTCCGTTTCAGATCCACATGCATCTTCATCAATCTTCGTATGGTTAGATGATGAGTTTTCCAGATTTAGTATCAAGAATCTTCACCGCTTCATCAAAAAACAACTCAGGATCTTCAGCCATCGCGTTCATCTACATCATCCTATCTTCATCCACAAACATAGATCGTCATCAATCTTCGTCCGTTTTTGCAAGTATCATCATCATCGGTCCTTCGTCAAGAACGTTGTTCTTCAGAAATCGACATCAACATATTCAGAGCGCACCATCATCATTTCCGGATAAATGACTTTGATGAGATGGAGACCGAGAGATAGGGATAGGGTTGAACGAAGTAGAATCAGAGTGAGATAGAAAGGATCGGGAAACGTTTTTGTGAGGTTATGATGAATTTGTTGAGGGGATTGAACGAGGGTTTGAATCTGAGAGAGGAAGATGAAACGAAGAATCTGAGACAGAAGCTGAGAGTGAGAGCGTCCAAGAACGGTGCATGGGAGGGATGAACAGTGAAGGGAGAGGGAGGATCGTTAGGGTTTGTTTCCTAAATACGTGGCGTTATGGTGGACTGGGCTCAAAGGCCCAGTTGTTGTTTTTGGCACACCTCCGTTTCATTTTTCTTCCCCTTCCCTGTGTGTGTGCGTTTGGCATTGGGCCCAACGAATTTTGGGTCATACCTCCAGTTTCCCATTCGCACCCCCCTTGTTTTTTTTGTTTTTCTGGCTGTGTTGTGGGCTGGGCCCAGGGTGGTGATTTCTGTATTTTACACCCCTGTTTGCAGAATGTCCCCCTCTCTTTTGTTTTTAATTTTTCTTTTGTATTGGATGTTTGATTGTAATATTTGCTATTTTTCTTCTTAGAAACTATAGTGTAGAATAGTATTAGCATATTTTTAATATAGATTTTATAATATAGAATTTTCATTTCTATTAGGATATTATAGAGTTTTTTATTCTATTTTTCAATATGCAAGTTTCTTTAATATTTCTTAGAATATTTTCTAGTAGAATTTAATTGCCGTAGCATTTTATTTCCATTTGTTAGTGGATTTGTCTCCTATTTTTTCTCCTATTTTCATTTCCATCTGATTTTATCCCGATTTTATTTCTGGCTGGCCGTGTGACACGATTCAATTGGAGAATGATTTTCGATATCATTTCTCCATCTTGTCTTTGACACGGATATCAATACGCTACCTCTTAGAGTTCGATTTCTCGTATAAGTCGAACCATGATGGTCTAAGCGTCACATTGTTCTTAATTCGAACGTCATCATCAAGATCCAGAGAGGAGAAGATTGGAATGGAGCTTGCGCGTACGTCAGGAGCCCCGGAGCTGCTTCGTTCATTATCATTGTCGTATTCAAGTTTTCAGGCAACCAGCGAGTGTTGCGTGCTGCATCATCAGATACAAAGGAAGCGCCAGCTGAGGAGTTTCTTCTTAAGTTCTTGCGTGTGTGTCCCGAGTTCCTTCCCGTTTAGGCGTAGGCCTGCGTCCTCTTTGTTCTCGCCTCGTGCGAGCGAATCCCTGTTTCCCTTCTCTTGCCCCCGTGCAATTGAGATTCGTTTTCCGTCGAACTACGTTAGCTCTGATCTCTCGTGCCCGACGAGAGTACATAGGCATAGGATGCCGTATCCTAGCGAGCTCCCTTTTTCCCTTTTCCCTTTTTTCCAGGTTTTAGCTGTAGTAGACTGAACTACAGCTGCTCTGATTTCTCATATCTAATGAGAATATGTAGGCATAGGATGCGATATCCTAGCGAGCACACTAACAACTAACCTATCTGTTCTCTCGCTGCTGTGAGATCGAGACTTTCCCGCTGACAACTGATTGTTTTCCTTTTCTCTTGCCCTTGCGCATTTGAGACCAGATCGTAGTTGTAGTTCCCGTAGGTTCCCGTACCTCTCAAAACAACTTAATCTCTCGCTCCTGTGTGAGAACACCCTGTCTAGCCGTAGTTAGCCTGAACTACGTAAGCTCTAATCTTCCACTCTGTGTGGAAGTACGTAGGCACAAGAAGCGAAGTCTTGGCGAGCCAATTCCCTGTAGTTTCCCGAACTACGATGACTCTGACTTTCTCTCTTGAGAATACATAGGCATAAAGTGCGATGCTCTATCGAGTCAGCTCCTTCGCGTTTAGATTTAGCAGCCGTAGATAGATTGTTTTGCATCCTTTAGACAAACCAAGCAAGCGTGGATCCCGTCGAGTACGACGAACGTGAGGGGTGCTAATACCTTCCCCTTACGTAACCGACTCCAGAATCCAGGATTTGGTTGCGATGACCATTCCTTTCCCGTCTTTGCGGTAGGTTTACTTCGAGCGTTTCCTTTCCCTCCGTTGGGATAAATAACGCACGGTGGCGACTCTTCTGTTCAGTCGACGCCGATTTTCGCAGTAGCGACAATGAGTCAGAATGGGGTGGGGGTCAGGAATGGAATCACTATGGGCTTCAAGCCCATTCATCTATGCAACCGTTGAAAGAAGAAGAAGAAGCATATGGGCTAACATTAATTATTCCTCTGGCCCAAGTTTCACAAGTGCATCGATCCATCTTTTTAAAACCAAAAGACTATGACAGCCAAAATTTACGAAGAAACCACAACTTTGATTTTTCATATCCTCAAGATACAATCACCAACAGGAAACGAAAACAAAAATTGTGATGTATCTGAAGGGGAAAATCCAACCTTTTCTTCGTCGTTCTCGCTCAAATCTCTTTCATTTCTGCTTCACTCAGCTTGCGATACGTATTCAAGCTCGTTTCTTCAATCTTTCCAGTTCGAACTTGTTTTTCGTTTGGTCGGGTGTCACCTTCTTGGATTCAATTGGCTTGATCTACTTCATCTTTTTATTTTATTCTGATTTTTGGTTTTATGGTGAGCTACGAATGATGATTCTGGGTAAAAAGAATAAAAGGAAATGTTGAAGAAGGGTTAGGATTTTGAAGGTTTATGAAGAAAGAGGGATCTGAAATGAGGATTGAGGAAGATCAGAATTTGTGCAGTCTTTTTTACGCTCCCCCCCCCCCCCCCCTTTTACAAAAGTTGAGGTTGCCTCTATTTATGGAGACTTGAGGTTAGAGATAAAGTCACAAATCATTGTTGTTTTCTGCGTCTTGGTTGAATTATGTGCACTTTGTGCAAATTGTTTGCATTGTGTTACGTTACGACGTTTTTGGCGTATGACGTTGTGAAAAGCTCTTTATCTTTGTTGCTGAGGTTGGTTATCTTACAGGTTTGTGAAAATTGGTGGGGTAAAGGCTCGTAGTACACTACTGCGAAGTCATGATGTACTAAACGGTTTTGTCTGCTTGTAAAGGCCTGTAGGTTAATGTGTGAAAATGGTATGATGTGTTTGTTGTGGGGTCACCTTTTGTTATTGGTTTACCTTGCAACAGGCTGCCAATTTGTGGGTAATGGAACGCTGTTATAAGATTTGGTGCAGGTACCAACCTATGTTACTCACTGCTGGCTTGCATGAGGGAAATGTGGCAGATGTTTAGATACAACATTTGGTGGTTTGCTCTATTGTGAAGAAGGCCTTTTGGTGGCTTTTGAAAGCTTGGGAAATGTCTTCATGGGCCGTATGAGCTTCTTCCATAAGTTTTGTTCTCTTTTTTTTTTTTGGGTTTTGGTTGTAGTAATGGGCCAATATTTTGGAATGGTTCTTTGTACAATTGATTCTCTTGTAACCTTTTTCTGAAAAATAATGGGCTTTTTTTATGAATTGAATCAATGAAGAATTCTTTTTTTGTAGAACTTTTTTATTTTTGTAATTTTCTCAAAAAAATGGATCATGGGCCTTTGGATCACACTCTTAAGATTCTTGATTTGAAATTAAGACAAATTAACATTGAAATTCCAAAATTCCAAAATTATAGACTTGAAACTAATGTAACTTAAATTAACTTTAAAAATGTAGTCGACCATGAATCAATTTATGATTGTTGCCATATAATATCAATCTCTTCATTGTAGGCCTTTTTGGATAACACTAGACCCAATGAATCATGCCTTGAGAACCATAGAATCAAAGTTTGAAGTATGAACCTTAAAACATTGCTCAAAACCCTGATTGAAAAACAAACTAGATCCAGACCACTATCAACCATGAAGCATAGAGAACTTGACACAGCCTGACTACAAACCCTTAATTGCAAACTCAGACCCATACAACTTGAATTAATCGTCTTCAATCCTCAATCATGAAATAACAGTTATCTGACCAAAATTAGGTCATACCTGGATAATTTTCAACCCTTACTGAGCCAACACATCCATACAGATAGACCTTAAATGAACCCTCAATCAATCTCACTGTTGTAACATCCTGAGTTCAGACTGTGAGCAGAAACAACGTGTGTGTGTCTGTGTGTGTGTGTGTGTGTGTATATATATATATATATATATATATATATATATATATATATATATATATATATATATATATATATATATATATATATATATATATATATATATCTATATATATATATATATATATATATATATATATATGGATTTTCTGGATGATGGTTAGTGGATAGATATACAAATAAAAAGTGTACATTGGTAGGATGAATTTGGGGTATGACAGATGCTCCTATCTAATTGGCTTAAACCGCGTAAGATGAACTACTATGACGTTCTTTCTTTCAAGATAGAACTCAATTAGATATGAAGAAGACTCCAAATTTGTCCAAAAAGAAAGAAAATGCTCGAGAAGTGGAAAAACGAACCAATGTCAACCCTCGAGTAGACATTGAATAAAGTGCAAAAGTCGTTATCACCAAAAGGATGATAACAGAAGCAATATGACCCCAAAAGGATGACAGACCTATCACCAAAAGGATGATAGAGCGACACATACACACCCAGGCCTGACACCAAAAGGATGTAGAGGAACACTTGCACAATCTGGCACCAAAAGGATGACAGACCCATCGCCAAAAAGATGATAGAGTGACACACATAAGTTACTACCACCAAAAGGATGATAATAACTTCCCAATCTTGAAGGCGACCAATACCAAAAGGATGCGGGCTAAGTTGAACTGACGAGGTTCAGCTATCACCGAAAGGATGATAGTAAGACAATTGACAAAAGGTCAAGTTTGTTGGAGACAACTCACTGGAGGACACCCAAGAAGAAGAAAGGATTGAAATAAATCAACAAGGAACACCCACTGACTTGTTTGGGGGTCATAGCTTTAACAACAAAAGGTTGAAATAATTTCATGAGGAACACCCATGAACTTTGGAGAAGATTCCCTTGACTGGGCTGAGTTTTGCTTTAAAACTCTTGATCTTGGTTAACAAAAGGTTGAACAACTTCATGATGAACACTCACGGTTTCGAAGGAGATTCCTCTGGCTGGGCTGAACGTCACTTTGAAACTCTTGAATTTGCCCAACAAAAGGTTGAACAACTTCATGGGGAACGCTCACAGTCTTGCAGAAGATGCCCCTGACTGGGCTGATGGTTGATTTAAAGCTCTTGATTTTGCCCAACAAAATGTTGAACAACTTCGTGGGGAATGCCCACGGTCTTGAATGATGTGCCTATGACTGGGCTGAATATCGAATTGGAAATCTGATCAACCACAAGCTTGAAATAATGTCATGGGAGATGCCCATGGTCTTGAAAAAGATGCCCCTGGTTGGGTTGAACCTTGTTTTGATATCCTTAAATTTCGTGAAGGGAAACCCACGATCTTGCAAACAATGCCCCTGGCTGGGCTAAAGATAGTCTTGAAAAATCTGCGAGATGGATCCTGGACCTGGGCTCACACATGTGAATGCTTGATGATAATGATGATCCTTGAAAATTCTGGAAGGCACACGATGGATGTTATTACCAAAGTTATAACATCCATTGTGACATTGACTACTGCACTAACTATTTAGACTATAAATAAAGGTAATAAAAAACACAGCAATTATTCACCCAGTTCAGTGGCAACAACACTTACATCTGGGGGCTACCAAGCCAGGGAGGAATTTCACTATCAGCAGAATCAATTCAAAGTCAAACAACCAGTTTGCACTTCTCACTTAATCTCTACCCAATGACACTTCAACCTAGAGACACTATAAACCTGAGTATACCCACTCACTCCCCCTCAATCACACAACAGTGATATTAACCAATTACAGAAATCAATATGAAGAGACACTTCATACAACCCTTGATCTTGCTTCACAGCTTTGATCAAGGTACTCACACACTCTTGCTTCACAGCTTTGAGTGAGGCACAACCTAGAATCTACCTAACCAAAGCAATCATCAACCAGACAATTACTTGGATTACAAGTATTCCTAAATAGACTTTACACGTGAAGACTAGCCTTCTTCACTTACTAGGACTCTCTGCTTTGCACTCTCTATTCTTCTGTCAAGAGCTGCTCTTCTAAGATTGCTCCTTCTGTTTTTATACTAGCTTCAGTCCTTTGGGCCTTGGTTCATAAATTAGGTTTTATCCATAATAAAACCTCTATTTAGCATTCTGCACGCTTGCCACTTTAATCAGGTACAAATTAGTTCCCCTAGGGCTTCTAAAATGTCTCCTGCATTCCAGCTTGAGCTTCTGGCTTATTTCCTGAGTTCTAGCTACCAGAATAATAAACATGTGCTTGATGTCATATGACCTATGTCATAACATTGAGTATGACATCCAGCTTAACTTATAGTTAGCTGTTTTAACTTACCCTGCATAGTCCACATTCTGAATGTACCAACATCATACAAGACATTCATACATACACTAATGTTATGCCACAAAATGTAGCCAATCAAGAGCACTTACAAACTCCCCCTTTGGCAAATATTTGGCTAAAACACTCTGTACTTACACCAGAGGTTTACATACAACATAAGACTTACCATAGGTCCTGTCATGCAGGAAAGTCACTAACTGCTCAAGCTCTCAAAGTCCTCACAGTTGGCTTTCAGCCCTGTTAGCACTCACCTTGTTAACCATCTGATAGTTCCCACTTCAGATGTCACTCCCCCTCAACTGATGCAATTATCAGCTAGGCATTTTATCTGCACATCCTGCAGTCATACAAAACTGGATGTTATGACATTCGGCATAACCTTCTAATGTCACACACTTGTGCTACTCCCCCTGCAGGGATGCACACTGCTCTCGTTCTTCTTACACCTTGCAGAGACATATATGGTTAGCATCCTAGTTCTACCATACAATCCTACTTAACCTAGGCATTCACAAAAACAACAGCACATTGCTAATAACACTAGCAGCTGTTATTACACACACATCAGCAGCACCTGCAAACATGCAAGTATACTATCATATGCACTATGATACATATGCTCTAGCCAGTCTTCAACCTGTTCTTCCACCTGCTGTTCCAGCTGTTTGTACCTGCTGTTTTCTAACACACTCTCCCCCTTTTTAGCCATAAATTAAGATCCAACTAACAACTAGTATAGATCAAACATTGTAGCAATACATAGGTTTGGGGTACATTACAAAATGACTCATTCAGAGTATCACAAATTCAGTGTTTACACACGGCTTACATGATCCTAACTTATCAACCAGCAGTACCTCTTTCTGCACCACCTCAGCCATCAGTGGTGTGAGTTACAAGTCATTAATCCTCTTCAGCAGCTGAGCTGGAGTCGTCCTCACCAGTTTCTCCAGAGCTTTCTGTTGCAGTGTCACTTCCTTCCCCTAAGCAGTCATCAGCATCTTCTGAACCAGCTTCTTGACTACCATCTTCCCTAGTCCCATCATCTTCTTTTGTAGCATCTTCTGAGCTGTAGGTTCCTCATCTTGTTCAAGAGATTATAGCAGCTTTTCAAGTGTTTTCTTCCTTGCATCCAGTTCCTTGCACGTTTCTTTAATGATTTCCATGACTTCAGCCTTTTGGTTTTGGGACCCTTATTGGATGTCTCAACTGAAGTTACATCAATGTCAAGAACATGCGTACCCTTAAAAAATTTGTAGTTGAAAGACAAAGGAGTTTCTCTCTTGCATGCTATATCACTTTCTTTGATGATGTTGGGATGCTGATCACATATGATTCCACATATGAGTGAGGGGAAGGCAATAGGTCCCTTGACATTGTAGCTCCCAGCATGCTTCATTATTTTCTCAAGAATGTAGGCTTCATAGTTGAGTTCAGCTTTTGTCCATACAGCATACATGAATCTGCCAAGAATAGTAGCAACAGTTGTCTTGTGATTGGTAGGCACCCAATTGGCTGCACCAATTTTGTGAAGCATAACATATTTTACACTAAGTTTGCTAGCCACTAGCTTCCCTTTGGAGGGTCAGTTCTTGACTTGTTTAGCAGTTATCTCTTGGCACACTTGATGGTCAGATACAGTAAGTTCAGTCTATCCTGCATGTGGTCTCCCCAAATACCTGTTTATGATGGAAGTTGAGAAATTTATGCACTTTCCTCTCACATATACTTTTCCAAACTTACTGGACTTCCTATCATCACATGCTTCAGATAGGTTCACTATGAACTATTTCACAAGAATCTCATAACATGGTGGAAAGTGAGTGACAGTCTTCATTAGGCCTGCCTTAAGAATAAGGTCAATGATCATTTTGCTGTCAAGAGCAGTTTGAGCTAACTCTCTTTCCAAAGCCAGCCTCTTTTGATACACATATTTCCATCTGTTAACACATGATGGATAGTGAAAGGAGATATTATCAATAGGCACCTCAGGAACATTTTCAGCCAGCTTGCTGGTAGAAGGTTTCCTCTTAGAATGGATGTTAGTGACATCCATAGCAACATCAGAGTCTATTTCTTGTTCTGGACTTGATTCAATCTTCATCTTCTTGATGGTTACCTTGCTCCACCCTTTTGAGGGTCCAATCTTAGTTCTCTTTGTTCCAGCTTTCTTGGTGGAGAGATTTTGGTCAGCAGTCCTCTCAGCATCCTTTTTCTTGGGTGGGCTTTGGTCAGCCACCTTTTTCCCTTTCCTTTTCATTAATCTTTTGGCTATACCTGGGTTGATTGATGCTAAGAGGTCATTGTCAGAGTATTCCTCTAGGTCTATCAACTCAGTCTCTTTAGTGCCTTACAGATCATCAACTCCTTTATCAGACCTTTCATTATTGTTATTCCCTTCTGATGGGTTGTCTGTCAATGCTTTGACATTGTGTGAGACATCAACTTGATCATCTTGATTAGGCTCTATCCCCTTAATGGAAGTTGATGTGGGAATGTTGAGAACATCAGCGACCATTCCTGCAATTTTAAGGTGATATCTCCTAGCTTCCTCTATATCTAGGTCAAAAGATGCAATCGCAAGAGGATCTTAAACTGAACCACGGGTTTTAGGTCGTCGTGCATGCAGCTTTCTAGGTTTCTTTACCAACAATCCTTCAGGTGTGATCGTACGTAGTGGAGTAATTTCTAGGATTTCATTAGGGTTTGCCTCAACATTGCTTGTATTGATTCTCGAGGTTTGTTGCGCCATGGATGGTGACTTTGATTCAGATGAGAAACCTTTTCTTTGCGTGTTTGAGATGGTATGGAAGCTAGAGAGTTTGTTAATACACCAGAAGTAGAGGGAGTGTTTTGTGCGCGTGGGAGTTAGATACGAGTGCCCACTAGGAGGAAGTTTACCGTTTTGATTTAAATGACTTAATTTCAAAAAGTAATTCCCCATTCCCTTTAATTTCTATAACTCATTAGTACTAGAGGGGCTCAATTTTTTTAATTGGTGTCCCTTGATGTCACAGAACAGGGTCATGACATCCAGAGTAACACTGCTTCTTTTCTGCATATTAGCCTTCATGGACTCCACCAGGTTCCAATATAGCCTATCTAGCTTTACCTGATGGTCAATATTTGGATATCCCTTCTTGTCTAGCCTCCCCTTATGACTTCTCTTACCTCCTGTCCTCCTTTCTGAAGCATACTTTGAGGATCCTTTTGCTGATGAATTGGTCTTGATCCTTTCTATTTTTAGAGGTTGTCTTCCTTTCTCTAGCCAAAGTTGGTCCTTCACCAATCCATTCATGTTACTTCTGGGCTCCTATAGGTAACAGTTATTAATGGATCTGGATCCCTTCATTACCTCCATAACTTCTTCATTTATGACCAAACACTTATCCTTGGAGAATTGGACTTTCAACCCTTGTTCACATAGTTGACTTATGCTTATTAGATTAACAGTTAGTTCTTTAACCAGCAAAACATCATTCAATTTTAGACCTTTAGGACTATCAAGTTGTCCAGCTCCTTGGATTTCTCCTCTAGCTCCATCACCAAAGGTTACATGCCTTGAAGAGTGAGGTTTGATGTCTTTTAAAGAATTCCCCATTCCTGTCATGTGTCTAGAGCAGCCACTATCAAAATACCAATCTTCATTGGTAGGCATCCTTGGAGAAGTTTTAGCTATTAATGCCACAGTCTTTGCACACCATTGTCTTTTCTTGTAAGGGACCTCCTTCTTGGGTTTGGCCTGATGATACCTCTTGTCATGATGCTGCCATTTTCCACGC
The DNA here is from genome assembly GCA_963859935.3 of Lathyrus sativus. Classification (NCBI taxonomy): domain Eukaryota; kingdom Viridiplantae; phylum Streptophyta; class Magnoliopsida; order Fabales; family Fabaceae; genus Lathyrus; species Lathyrus sativus. The sequence continues at coordinate 364,746,337 of OZ012741.1, forward strand.
TGCTGCCTTTTGGTCTCTCTTTGGCTAGGGAATCCATGCAGCCAGAAGCACACTGCTTGAATATGCTCGAGTTTTCCACAGTGGTAGCATCTATGCCCTTGGAATTGCCTCTTGACTTGATTCCAATTTCTGTGTGAAGGATGTTGTGACTTTGGCTGTGACATCCGTTTTAGCTTTTGAATCTCAAGCTGTAATATCTTGAGTTTCAAGACAGGATTTTACTTTTCAACAAATCCTAGACCAGATCTATTTCCTGCAGTCTGACCAATCTGAAGGATTTCCTCTAGGGTGTCAGTTCCAGAGTTTAGCATCCTTATGGATTTGGCCATTTGATCCTTTTAACTTTTCAGCTCATTTACCTCTCCTCTGAGTGTGTCTATTGTGGCCAGATGCTCTCTCTTTTTAGCTTCTAACTCCTTGACGATTTTCTTCTAAAGCTCTCCTTGCTGATGCAGTTCTGTACTTCTGATGTGAAGCTTTTGATATGAGGCTGCAAGTTCCTCATAGGTCAACTCTTTTTCACTTGAGTTTCCATCAGAGATACACACACTGTTAAGGATAGTGACAAGTTTGGAAGGTTCTCCTTCTGATCCACTTTCTGAATCTTCATCAGACCAAGTGATTGTTAGGCCTTTTCCCTTCTTCTTGAGGCATGTTAGACATTCCTTTCTAATATGTCCATATCCCTCACACTCATGACACTGTGCACCTCTGCTTTGGTTGCCTTTATCTTCAGATTTCTCTTTGTCAGCAGTCATGCTTTTGGAATAAGGTTTAGACTTAGCATCTATCCTTTTGACCAGTTTGTTGAACTGTCTTCCAAGAAATGCTATTGCTTCTGATAGATTCTCCTATTTTTCATCATCTGAGTCCTCAGTAGTATTTGAGACAAGAGCTATACTTTTGCTCTTTTTCTCCACAGCCTGATCACACATTCCCATCTCAAAGGTTTGGAGAGAACTAATGAGTTCATCCACCTTCATGTGGCATATGTCTTGAGCTTCTTCAATGGCTAATACTTTCATGGCAAACCTTTTAGGTAATGACCTCAGAATTTTCCTTACAAGCTTCTCATCAGTCATCTTTTCTCCTAAAGCTCTTGAGGTGTTTGCTAGTTCAAGAACATTCATGTAGAACTCATGAATGATCTCATCTTCCTTCATTCTTAGACTTCCAAATTTTGTGGTTAGCATTTGAAGTCTAGACATTTTGACCTTGGAAGTTCCCCCATGAGTGGTTTTGAGAGTGTCCCAAACATCCTTTGCTAGTTCACAGTGGTGTACCAGCCTGAAGATGTTTTTATCTATGCCATTGAATAGAGCATTCAATGCTTTAGAATTTCCAAGAGCCAATGCCTCTTGCTCTTTGGTTCATTCCTATTCAGGAATTTTCACAGATGCTCCATCCTTGTTAGTCTTCACAGGATGTTCCCAGCCAGATTTTGCAGCTCTCCAAGCTTTGTTGTCTAAGGATCTTAGGAATGCAATCATCCTAGGTTTCCAATAGTCATAATTAGAACCATCCAGAATTTGAGGTCTACTGGTGAATCCTATGTCTTTATCCATAGCACCAGAATTTAATTTCCCTAGATCTCACCCAGATTAAACAGGAAGGGTGCCTGCTCTGATGCCACTTGAAAATTCTGGCAGGCACATGATGGATGTTATTACCAAAGTTATAACATCCACTATGACATTGACTACTGCACTAACTATTTAGACTGTAAATAAAGGCAGTAAATAACACAGCAATTGTTCACCCAGTTCAGTGTCAACAACACTTACATCTGGGGGCTACCAAGCCAGGGAGGAATTTCACTATCAGCAGAATCAATTCAAAGTCAAACAACCAGTTCACACTTCTCACTTAATCTCTACCCAATGACACTTCAACCTAGAGACACTCTAAACCTGAGTATACCCACTCACTCCCCTTCAATCACACAACAGTGATATTAACGAATTACAGAAATCAATATGAAGAGACACTTCATAAACTCTTGATCTTGCTTCACAACTTTGATCAAGGTACTCACACACTCTTGCTTCACAACTTTGAGTGAGGCACAACCTAGAATCTACCTAACCAAAGCAATCATCAACCAGACAATTACTTGGATTACAAGTATTCCTAAACAGACTTTACACGTGAAGACTAGCCTTCTTCACTTACTAGGACTCTCTGCTTTGCACTCTCTATTCTTCTGTCAATAGCTGCTCTTCTAGGATTGCTCCTTCTGTTCTTATAGCAGCTTCAGTCCTTTGGGCCTTGGTGCATAAATTAGGTTTTATCCATAATAAAACCTCTATTTAGCATTCTGTACGCTTGCCACTTTAATCAGGTACAAATTAGTTCCCCTAGGGCTTCTAAAATGTCTCTTGCATTCCAGCTTGAGCTTCTGGTTTGTTTCCTGAGTTCTAGCTACCAGAATAACAAACCTGTGCTTGATGTCATACGACCTATGTCATAACATTGAGTATGACATCCAGCTTAACTTATAGTTAGCTGTTTTATCTTACCCTGCATAGTCCACATTCTGAATGTACCAACATCATACAAGACATTCATACATACACTAATGTTATGCCATAAAATGCAGCCAATCAAGAGCACTTACAATCCTTAATGAATGGAAATGCAAATGCAAATGCTGATGCGCAGAGATGCAGGAGTTGGGGAAGTATGTTATGGTTAGGTGCGCATATGATGCAAAATGTATGCAGAATGCTGGGGATATGAGATAGTCTGGATTGACAGTCATGCTAAGCGTGGTTGGGCTTGATGGGGAAATGGAGATATGCAAGGTAAAAGGTACCAGTCAGAGATGGTTTTACAAAGAAGTGCCAGCCAAAAATGGCTTCAAAATAAAAAGGTGCCAAATATGATTGGGCTTTGGACCGGATGGAGAACAAGCTCGACTTCTCGATGTCATTTCTTCATGATGCAAGCAAGTTTTAGAGATGCTAAAAATCCCAATTTAATTCCAGTTTCTTATGGTCTAGATGATTTGTCTCGGTCAAGTCACCTCGTGGTTTCAAACGGTGTTCCTGAATGTTTCTCGGAGTCGGGGTCACCCTATAGTTACCCTAAGAGAAGAAGTAATCCATTAATTCATTTCCACCATAATGCTATTATGTGCAATACATAATAAAACAAATCTTGCAAACATATAATAAGAAAATGAAAGCGAAACTTTTTAATGAAAGTAATCTTTATTGATGAGGGACTGGTAAACAGGAAAATTACAAAAGGAGGGAATTCCTAAAAGAGGTAACTGCTTTAAAAGAGAAATAAAAATACAACGGCAATGTTCAAATCAGTTTATGTCGAGTTTCAATTCTGCTATGACCCATATATCTCTGAAGACCCTTTATGCCTTACTTTTGAGCGCAACGATTAAATTGATCTCTCCCATTCGGAGCTTAAAAATCATGGAGGAAAGTTCACACGTCTTTTCAGGATGCAGTTTTGCCTTTTGAATCCCTAACTTTTGCCTAGGCCGCCCTTTTCGGGTTTTCAGCCTACTAGGCTATTTCCTTTATTTTAGTCCCTAATTTTTGCCTGGACCTTTTCTTTTTACATGGTCCACCAGGTCTATGTTTTAGGCATAATATTTTTTAACTACATCTGAATTCACAGGGGATGGAAGACCATCATCGTCCATGGTCGAGAGAATCAAGGCTCCACTAGAGAAAACCTTTTTCACTATATATGGACCCTCATAGTTCGGTGTCCATTTTCCCCTTGGGTCAACATGAGTTGGCTGAATTTTCCTCAGGACCAAATCTCCTGCTTTGATGTGTCGCGGGCGAACTTTCTTGTCAAAGGCTCTCTTCAACTGCTTCTGGTATAATTGACCATGGAAGATGGCCGTCATGCGCTTCTCGTCAATGAGATTAAGTTGGTCGAGTCTTGCTTGTACCCACTCAGCTTCGTCTAGCTTGACATCTGCTAAAATCCTCAGAGAAGGAATCTCTACTTCAATAGGCAGCACTGCTTCCATTCTGTACATGAGAGAGAACGGGGTTGCCCCAGTGGAAGTGCGCACTGAAGTGCGGTAGCCATGCAGGACAAACGGCAACATCTCATGCCAGTCCTTATAAGTTTTTACCATCTTCTGGACAATCTTTTTGATGATTTTATTCGCCGCCTCAACAGCTCCGTTCATTTTTGGACGATATGGCGTCGAGTTGTGGTGCTCAATCTTGAAGCTTTCACATAACTCCTTCATCATTTTATTGTTGAGGTTCGAACCATTATCAGTAATGATTTTATTCAGAACCCCATATCGGAAGATGATTTCTTTCTTGATGAAGCGAGTCACCACCTGTTTAGTGACATTGGCATAAGATACAGCTTCCACCCATTTGGTGAAGTAATCAATGGCCACTAAGATGAAAATGTGTCCATTGTAAGTGGTTAGCTCGATATGTATGATTACGTCTATGCCCCACATGGCGAAAGGCCAAGGCGAAGTCAACACATTCAAAGGAAGTGGTGACGCATGAACTTTGTTTGTGTAAATTTGGCACTTGTGACATGTTTGAACATGACGATAACAGTCTGTTTCCATTGTCATCCAGTAGTATCCTACCCTCAAGATCTTATTAACCATTGTGTGTCCACTAACGTGTATTCCAAAAGACCCTTCATGCACTTCATTTATGATACGCTCTGCTTCGTGTCTATCCACGCACCTAATCAGAACCGAATCATAACTCCTTTTGTATAACACATCACTGCTGAGGAAGAACTTTGATGAGAGCTTCCTAAGATATTTCTTGTTGGTGATGGTAATGCCCTCTGGATATTTCTGTGTTTCTAGATACCTCTTGATATCGTAGAAACAAGGATGATCATCAACTTTAAGCTCTGCAACATCGATTTCCAAGCAATAAGTAGGTTCGTCAAGGTATTCTAAACGGATGGACGCTGCCTCATTCTTCCACTTGACTTGAAACATGGATGCCAATGTTGCTAGAGCATCTGCCAATTGGTTTTCTGCTCTGGGAATATGATGAAAAGTGATCTCATCAAAGTATGGGATTAGCTTCAAGACACGATCTCGGTAAGGAATCAACTTGACATCAAGTGTTTCGTATTCCCCTTTTATTTGGCATATGACAACAGCAGAATCTCCATAGACTTCTAGAATCTTGATCCTATTATCAATAGCAGCTTCAATTCCAAAGATACAGGCTTCGTACTCGGTCATATTATTAGTACACTTGAAGCACAATCTGGCAGTGAATGGCAAATAAAATTCAGTTGGGGAAGTAATGACTTCCCTGATTCCACAGCTGGTCGGTGGTTTTTTACACGTTATTTTACCGTTTGTTTTAGTTAATAAATTGTTATGTCTTATCGCATTTTATTTGTTTTTATTACATTTTACGTGTCGACTTGGTATTTTCACTGTTTCTAGGTTCAGATAAATAATAAAGGAGAAGCAGAGCGAAAACCGGGGAAATGGTAAGAATTCAGAATAGTTTTGAGGTGGACCAGGAGCCTGACACGGCCGCCCGTGTCCTATGACACAGCTCGTGTCAGGAAGAGCTCAGAAAGACAATAAGTTGAATAGCCAACCCAAGAACCAGAAGCCTGACACAGGTGCCCGTGTCCTGTGACACGGCCCGTGTCAAGGCCTCTGAAGATGAAAATTGTCATCCACGAGCCAGCAGCCTGACACGGGTGCCCGTGTCCCATGACTCGGAGGGCAGTTTAGGCATCTCGCATTGTAATTTGAATTCTAGTATATTAGACGCATCGTGAAATTGAAAAAGACTTTTGGACAGAAAAGAATTTCACGAGAAATATTGGAGCGATCAAGGATTTGGGAAACTGAAGGTCCTCATGAGCAGAAGCGATTGAAGATCAAGGCAACCAATTATCTTGTAATGTTTAGTCTTATTGTTGATTGTATCTGTATTATTATGAGTAGCTAAACCCCCCAATGCTAGGGGGTGTCCCTGAATTGACTCTGTAATGACCTTGTTTCCTTTGAATTAGTAATTTCACTGCTTTCTAATCATCGTTGTTATTGTATAATGTTCTTAAGGCTTTTCTTATCTGATAAATAGGTTTCAATTTACGGTTAACTTTAGGTTTGGAAAAACGATTGTTAACGCTTTTATACGATAATACTATAGTAGATATTGCCTAGGAATGGGGATACCCTATAGTAACCGTAATGTTTTAGATAAAATATATCTCTTGGTATTGTTCCTATACCGCCAAGGAATTGGGGCATAGGGAGAATACCAAAGGGTTTTCTGATAAGGAATTAGAGTCAACTAATCTTTAAAACCGATAACGATTAAATTGAGCAGTGATTTCTGAAAACTAAAGATTAAGGTTATTACAAGGCTTTTCATACAGTCTAGCCTAGCATGCTTCTCATAATTGTTTAAAACCTTTATTTTAGTGTTGTTGCCTTCTGACCTTTATAATTTTAAAGAAACAAACCAAAACCCCTATGACTTTTTATTCAATTGCATTATTATAGAACTTATGCTCATACGCAGTCTGCGAGATCGATATTCGGGGAATTTCCCCTCATTACTACATCGGTAAAAATAGTACACTTTCTATTTTACCGGTTAAGTTTTTGGCGCCGTTGCGGGGGACTGCCACAATATAAGTTTGATTATAATTCAATTGAAATTTTGTTGCTCTGCGACCAAAATTTTATTTTCAGTTTTTATTTTTATTTTTATTATTATTATTATTTTGTTACGACTAATTTGCGTCTAACATATTCATGCGAGGAGACCCCTCAGCTAATTTTTCTTTGGACGCAGAAATTCAAAGGACTCTACACGAAAGACGTAGACAAGCTAGACTATTAGCTTCAGAAGAAGAAAGAGTTTTTGTTCATTCAGATTCAGGTTCGGAATCAGAAAGAGACACTGAAGCTATGGCGGATCTCCCACCAGCGGAGAGACTTCTTGGAGACTATGGAGGGGTCAATGCTCAACCAAACCGGATGACCGTCGTAAATCAATCGGCGAATGTGGCACACTTTCAACTGCATCCTTCCACCATTCGCCAGTTGGAGAGCAAGCCTTTCTCTGGAAGAATCAAAGAAGATGCAAACAAGCATCTACAAAGATTTCTAACGACTACCCCATCTTTGAAGATAGAAGGCCATTCTGAAGAGGCCAAGAGACTTGTTATGTTTCCGTTCACACTGACTGATGATGCGAAAGAATGGTTCTATTCACTTCTAGCTGGGAGTATCGCCACATGACGAGAGATGGAAACTGCATTCCTTAACGAGTATTTCCCTGCTTCAGTGTTTATTCGAAAAAGATACGACATTGTCAATTTCAAACAAAAAGAAGGGGAATCTCTAGGAGATGCATATAAGAGGTTTAAGAGGTGTCTGACGGCATGTCCTACTCATAACATGGATGCCATTGAGCAGATGCAGAACTTTGTGAATGGATAGGACTCAAGACAAAACAGCTTATAGACACTGTTGTCGGTGGCTCAACTAATTTCTCAACAGCCACTAGTATCAAGAGGATCATAAAAGCAATTGCCGCCAATGAGCATCTTGAGTTGTATGATCGCAGTGTGAACCAACCAGAGGGTAAGATTGATTTGAAGCTAGCGGATCAAGTTGTGAACATGGAAGAGCAAATCAAAGCTGAAGTGGAAAAAAGGTTTAAGGGAATGAATGTGGGTACTGAAATTGTAGCTCAGGTTTAACCTGTCCAAGCTGTGAGTTGTGAGGTTAGTAATGGTCCCTATTTTACTGCACATTGTCTTGCTATTGCTCAACAAATCGAAGAGATAAAATATTTGAGGCAGAATAATCCATATTCTCAGACATATAATCCAGGATGGAAGAATCATCCTAACTTTTCCTGGAAAGACCAAAGTCAGCCTCCATATCCACAACAGCAACAGGCCCCTCAGAAAGCAGAATGGGAGTTAGCTATTGAAAGAATGGCAGCTCAAAGTATGCAATTCCAAGAAGAGACCTGTAATGTTCAAAGGAATAACACAACTTCCATCAAAAATCTTGAGTCGCAAATGGGGCAGATAGCCCAACACCTCTCAACACACACTCAAGGAACCCTCCCGAGTGCGACAGTACCGAATCTGAAAAATCAAGAGAATATTAATGTTGTCACAACAAGAAATCAGAAAATGATAGAAGAAGAGGAAACAAAGGAGGGTGAATGCATAGAGGTGGAACTTGAGGTAAGAGAAAAAGTGAAAGAACCAGAAGAAGTTGTACTATCTGAAAAACCAACTGGGGAGAAAAAGAAAGAGGAGGTTAAACCAAAAATCAAACTATCGTTTCCTCAAAGAGTTACCAAGAAAGATCAGAAAGAGAAAGACTTTGGAAGGTTCGGTGCAATGTTCAACAAATTGGAAATCAACATGTCGTTCTTTGAAGCACTTGAGCAAACGCCTTTGTACAAGAAATTCATGAAAGAGGTTATAGGTAAAAAGAGATCAATAGAGAAAGAACCGAAGACCACAACCGAGCAATGTAAGGAAATATCACAAGAAAACAGAATCCCCGTCAAGAGGAAGGATCCTGGACCAGTTGTAATCCCTTGTACTATAAAAGATCGAACTTTTAAGAAAGTCCTAATTGATTTAGGTGCTAGTGTGAGTCTCATGCCGTTATCGATTTTCAAAAAGCTGGATATTGGAAAAGTGAGCGATACGGGAACAAGCTTGAAGTTTGCCGACCACACAACTAAGATGGCATATGGTCTAGCAGAGGATGTACTGGTGACAATTGATAACTTCGCTTTCCCAGCTGATTTTCAAATCATGGATATACCAGAGGATGAAGAGACTTCGATCATACTTGGCCGGCCGTTCTTGCTTACTATTCGGTGCAATATTAATGTGGAAACAGGTATGCTCACTTTGAAATCTTTTGAGGAGGAAATCACGTTAAAAGCTATAAAGGTTAGAAAGAAAGGTAAGGATAAATATGTTAAACCATCAGTTGGGAAGATCAACACAACTAAGAAAGAAGAACGATCAAAACCATTTCAAGTTGCTCTTATCTCTGAACCTGACCAACATTCTGTTGCAAAGAAGTCAAGCAATAGAGTTTGGAGCCTAAAGCACCCCCCATAACAATGGGGAGTCGACCGTCGAGCCAGGTGACGTTAAACGAAGCGCTGCGTGGGAGGCAACCCACGGATTTTAAGAATTGATGTTTTTTTTCTTTTTGTGGTTATTGTTTGTGCAGGAATAAACGAGAGTTTGCAAGGGAAAACGTGGAAGCAGCAAAGAGGTGCTGCATTACCTGTCGACCCCTCTAAGAGGATCTCTGTGAGTACACCTCTTCTTCTCTTGTTCTTGAACATTGAGACAATGCTTAGTTCAAGTTTGGGGGAGGTTTTACAATTTTGAATTTTCAATTTAAATACCTTTTTATGTTCGGTAAAAATCACGTCGAATTCGCCCCTACGAAGACTGTAAAATGTTTCTTGTGATTGGTTTGTGTGTAAGGTAGTCAAGAAAGTATTTAGAGTTCAAGGGAAGAGGAGTTTGAACTAAGGAACTTGGAAAGTTTGGAAATTGAGGTATAATTTGAACACCCTAGGTTCCCTGGAGTAAGGAAACGAGTCCAACGTGTAGATTTGTGCCATAGTACTTGGATTTGAAAAGTATGCCCCGATTAGTTCATTGTGATAGTCTGGCATGATTGAAAGAATTGTATATATTGATTTTGAGAATAACTTGTGGCACACAAAAAAAGAGTTGAATAATGACGGTAAAGACAACCTGTCCTTCTAAGTTGGGTAACCCTCACCCGGTTATTTAGCCTAACGGCGGTTGAATCTCTATAGCCGTCCCAAAGTGGACTAATAAATGCATGCAAGCGAGAAAAAAGAATAAAGGTGCTACGGAAAAAGTCTCGAGAAAAATTGTACATGCCTTAATCTGATTATCCGAATGAAAGGGGTAGAAAATCGAAGAAAAGACTTAATCCCAAAGCATAGTTGGAGAGGTGGCCGAAAGGGGGATTTAGGTCCGTGATTTTACTGCGGTGTGTGTTTAAGTAATGCCTTCATTAACGGATGAGTATCAAGAAAGCTGGTTTAAGACAATCAGAACTAAGACTCACGTATGAGTATCGGCACAACTTGCATACTGAGTCATTCACTTGATGTCTTGTTTGATTTGAAAGTATTTATCCAAGCTTTTTGCTTGAGGTCAAGCAATGGTTTAAGTTCGGGGGAGTTTGATCGGTGGTTTTTTACACGTTATTTTACTGTTTGTTTCAGTTAATCAATTGTTATGTCTTATCGCATTTTATTTGTTTTTATTACATTTTACGCGTTGATTTGGTATTTTCACTGTTTCTAGGTTCAGGTAAACAATAAAGGAGAAGCAGAGCGAAAATCAGGGAAAATGGAAAGAATTCAGAATACTTTTGAGGTGGACCAGGAGCCTGATACGGCCTGTGTCAAGAAGAGCTCGGAAAGACAAGAAGTTAAATAGCCAACCCAAGAACTAGCAGCCTGACACGGGTGCCCGTGTCTTGTGACACGGCCCTTGTCAGGGCCCCTGAAGATGAAAATTGCCATCCACAAGTCAGCAGCCTGACACGGGTGCCCGTGTCCCATGACACGGTCCGTGTCAGGGCTACTGAAAGTAAAATGTTTTTATTTTGTGTTTTATGCTGACTGTGCTATCTCAGAGGGCAGTTTAGGAATCTCGCAATGTAATTTCAATTCGGGTATATTAGACGCATCGTGAAATTGAAAAAGACTTTTGGACAGAAAAGAATTTCACGAGAAAGATTGGAGCGATCAAGGATTTGGGAAACTAAAGGTCCTCATGAGCGGAAGCGATTGAAGATCAAGGCAACCAATTATCTTGTAATGTTTAGCAATGGTTTAAGTTTGGATGAGTTTGATTGGTGGTTTTTTACACGTTATTTTACCGTTTGTTTCAGTTAATCAATTGTTATGTCTTATCGCATTTTATTTGTTTTTATTACATTTTACGTATCGATTTGGTATTTTTCACTGTTTCTAGGTTTAGGTAAACAATAAAGGAGAAGCAGAGCGAAAATCGGGGAAATGGTAAGAATTCGGAATAGTTTTTAGATGGACCGGGAGCCTGACACAGCTCGTGTCAGGAAGAGCTCAGAAAGACAAGAAGTTGAATAGCCAACCCAAGAACCAGCAGCCTGACACGGGTGCCCGTGTCTTGTGACACGGCCCGTGTTAGGGCCCCTGAAGATGAAAATTGTCATCCACGAGTCAGCAGCCTGACACGGGTGCCCGTGTCCCATGACACGGCCCGTGTCAGGGCTACTGAAAGTAAAATGTTTTTATTTTGTGTTTTATGCTGATTGTGCTATCTCGGAGGGCAGTTTAGGCATCTCGCATTGTAATTTGAATTTTGGTATATTAGACGCATCGTGAAATTGAAAAAGACTTTTGGACAGAAAAGAATTTCACAAGATTTGAGCGATCAAGGATTTGGGAAGCTGAAGGTCCTCATGAGTGGAAGCGATTGAAGATCAAGGCAACCAATTATCTTGTAATGTTTAGTCTTATTGTTGATTTTATTTGTATTATTATGAGTAGCTAAACCCCCCGATGCTAGGGGGTGTCCCTGAATTGACTCTGTAATGACCTTGTTTCCTTTGAATTAGTAATTTCATTGCTTTCTAATCATCGTTGTTATCGTATAATGTTCTTAAAGCTTTTCTTATCTGACAAATAGGATTCAATTTACGGTTAACTTTAGGTTTGGAAAAACGATTGTTATCGCTTTTATACGATAATACTATAGTAGATATTGCCTAGGAATGGGGATACCCTATAGTAACCGTAATGTTTTAGATAAAATATATCGCTTGGTATTGTTCCTATACCTCCAAAGAATTGGGGCATAGGGAGAATACCAAAGGGTTTTCTGCTAAGGAATTAGAGTCAACTAATCTTTAAAACTGGTAATGATTAAATTGAGCAGTGATTTCTGAAAACTAAGGATTAAGGTTATTACAAGACTTTTCATACACCCTACCCTAGCATACTTCTCATAACTGTTTAAAACCTTTATTTTACTGCTGTTGCCTTCTAGCCTTTATAATTCTAAAGAAACAAACCAAAACCTCTATGACTTTTTGTTCAATTGCATTATTATAGAACTTGTGTTCATACGCAGACCACGAGATCGATATTCGGGGAATTTCCCCTCATTACTACATCGGTAAAAATAGTACACTTGCTATTTTACCGGTCAACAGCCTTTAGCGTTTGCGGCACCATCGAACACGAACGTCCAACGCGGTCCTGGCTCGGGTCCATCGTTTGGGCCTAGTGTTGTATAGTCTCTAGCAAACATGATGTCTTCGTATGGAAAATCAAAGTGCATAGATTGGTAGTCGTCCACAGGTTGGTAGGCAAGATAATCAAAGAGAACACTTCCTTTGATAGCCTTCTGCGTGACATACTGGATGTCATACTCTGTCAGTTCCATATGCCAACGAGTCACTCGTCCGATGAGAGCAGACTTCTCAAATATGTATTTGACAGGATCCATCTTGGAAATCAGCAAGGTTGTATGAGTGAGCATATATTTCCTCAAGCGCTTTGCTTCCCAAGCCAATGCACAACATGTCTTCTCGAGAATTGAGTATCTTGTTTCACACTCATTAAATTTCTTACTAAGGTAGTAGATTGCATGCTCTTTCCTACCGGTTTCATCATGCTGACCCAACACACATCCCATGGATCCTTCTAACACAATTAGGTACATGATCAGAGGTCGTCCTGGTACTGGAGGCATCAAGATTAGTGGTTCTTGTAGATAGTCTTTTATTTTCTCAAAGGCTTTCTGACAATTAACGTTCCACACAACAGCTTGATCTTTTCTAAGTAGCTTGAAAATGGGTTCACAAGTGGTCGTTAGATGAGATATGAATCTTGCAATTTAATTCAATCTCCCAAGGAAACCTCAGACTTCCTTTTCGGTTTTAGGTGTCAGCATGTCTTGGATAGCTTTGACTTTATCTGGGTCGACTTCAATCCCCTTTTGGCTTACAATAAAACCTAGCAATTTACCAAATCTTACACCAAAAGTGCATTTGTTGGGATTTAATATCAGTTTGAATTTTCTCAGTCTTGCAAAAAGCTTTTCCAAATGAATGAGGTGTTCTTCCTCAGTCTGGGATTTTGAGATCATATCGTCTACATAGAATTCAATCTTTTTATGTATCATATCATGAAAGAGAGTGACCATAGCCCGCTGATATGTCGCGCCTGCATTCTTAAGTCCAAACGACATGACTTTGTAGCAGAAAGTTCCTCATGGGGTGACGAAGATTGTCTTTTCTCTATCTTCTGGCGCCATTTTGATCTGATTATAGCCAGAAAACCCATCCATGAACAAAAAGACAGAGAACTGGGTTGTATTATCCACTAGCATGTCAATATGTGGCAGAGGAAAATTGTCTTTTGGACTTGATATGTTGAGGTCTCTATAATCAACACACATTCGCATCTTCCTATCCTTCTTCGATACTGGAACAATATTTGCTACCCATTGTGGGTAGCTGGATACTGCCAGGAAACTAGTGTTTAGCTGCTTCTGAACTTCCTCTTTTATCTTGAAGGACATCTCTAGCTTCGTTCTTTTCAAATTTTGCTTCACCGACGGCAATCTTCTTTGAGAGGTAACTTGTGCACCACAATGTCTTCATCCAGACCGGGAATGCCTTTGTAGGACCAAGCGAACACATCAACATACTCTTACAGCAACGTTACCAACTTTGTCTTCACCTCTGCTTCCAAGCCGGAACCTATCTTGATCTCCTTGGTATCCTCTTCAGTTCCCATGTTGATGACTTCAATTTCTTCTTGATACGGTTGAATGACCTTTAATTCTTGCTTTAACAGTCTAGCCAACTCTTCTAGGAGATTACAATTTTCCTTGCAGTCTTCGTCAACATAGTAAATTAGGTTATCAAAGTCATATCGGACCATAGCAGTATCATTATCAACAAGAACAGGGTAATATTTGCACAATGAATGATTTCATGCTTTTATTTTAAGAAAAATGAAGAAGAAGAACACAAAAACATTGCCTTTTAAAAAAAAATTATGTGCAAAAGTAAAAAAATGAAAGAAAGGGAGCGCAATTGGATGCAAAAATCATTTATTTATGATAAGTCTGTGCTTTTAAAAGCAAAAAGGCTCTACGACATGATCCATATGCCTTGGGCAGAGCATAGGATTTTTAGGATAAAAAAAACAGAAAAACAGGGAATTACTCGTCTATTAGAATAACTTCGGGGATTTCGACAATACTCCAGTTGTTCAATGTTTGATTGGGTGCTCTGGGGTACACCATACATAGTTCTTCATGCCCACCATCTTCAGTCTCCAGAAATGTGACTTGATCATCATCGAGATGGCCCCCATTAGTAAAAACTAACGGAGTCGTAAGTCTTTTACCTCTATCAGAGGTGTTCTTCTCTTGTACTTTCTGCTTATAACCCAGACCGGCTCCATTCTTGTTGACAGGCATCTCCAACGCTCTGCCCCATCCTCGAGGGTGACCTTCTTCTATAACTGTCTTGGCATCCTTCCAAGTTACAATTGAAGACATAGGCTTCAAATGAATCATTTCAATGTTGATCATTTCAAAGGCTTGGAACGGAGTCTCATGCACTTCGTCTCCTACCTCAACATAGCAGAAAGAAGCAAGATGACTCACGAGAATATCTTCTTCACCTTCAATGATAACCATCTGGTTTTTAATCATGAACTTGAGCCTTTGATGAATGGTCGACGTTACATATTATCCACAAGGAAGCACATATGATTCATCATAAGGGATCTGCAGAGGGATATGAGTCTGCCCATACATATTATCCCAATCTTCTTCATTACAAGGAATTGTTAACGGAATACGAGCCAAATTATTGGAAGGGTTCTATGATTCACTTTCATCATCATATGGTATTTCCAATGCCTCAAAAGGAATATCAAGAGTAGAAACTTCTTTAGCCTTCGAGGTTTGTTCTGCCACCAATATGCCCTGATCAATCAGACATTGGATGCCTTTCTCCAGTCCAATGCATTCTTGAGAATTACTCACACAAATGTGACAATCAGCTGGACAACCAGAATAAATATTTCTCAACAAGAGCTGCTCTTTAACAATGGAGAGAGGTGTCTTCAGTTTATCAATGTTCAAAATTAATCGAATCCCTCCAGAGCTCTCAATCATATTTGTAGAGTAATGATGAGACGACATCGGATTTATTTTGATATTTGAAGTGTTTCTGGTGAAGTTAATTGCTTTTGAATCGATAAGGTCTTGGACGACATACTTCAAGGTCTTTCAGTTTTCAATGTTGTGGCTTGGGGCTCCAGAATGAAATTCACAGCGTGCATTAACATCATAACCGGGGGGAAGGACAACTGAAGGGTCCCTAATTTCCCTCAATTGGACTAACCCTCCTTTTAACAGGTACAGAAGTAGTCTAGCATATGTCAATGGGGTCAGATCAAATATTCTCTCTGGCCTTCTTTGTCTTTGTTGGCCTTGATACTGGTTTGGTCGCGATTGGTATGGTTGTTGTTTTTGGGTTTGTTGTTGTGCCACAGGCTGGCTAGCCGGAATGGAAAGCGATTGTTGAGGAGTAACAACGGCAATATGGTGGTAACCCTGATGAGTCTTTCCCCTTTATGTGGAAGCGGCACGGGCTTCTCCTTCCTTCTTCTTAATGAATCCTTGATATGGCTTTTTGGACCGCTCGAGGATTCACTAGCATTTTGAATCTTTCTAGCTTTCACCAAACTTTCAAATCTTTCACCGGCCATGACGAGTTCGGAGAATACTGTGGAAGTAGTAGATGCTAGACGTTCAAGAATTAGACCTTACAAAGTCCCCATGAAGATATCGGTCAGCTCTCTCTCCAGCAATGGGGGTTGTACTCTTGCAGCTAATCCTCTCCACCTTTGTGCAAAGTCTTTGAAAGACTCATTAGGCTTTTGGGTCAGACTTTGTAGTTGCATATGGTTTGGAGCCATATCAGTGTTGTACTGGTAATGCTTTACAAAAGCATCCGCTAACTCTTTCAGATTTTAACATGGGAGCGTTCGAACTGCATATACCACTCCAGAGAAGCCTCAGTCAAACTGTCTTAGAAGAAATGGATTAGGAGCTTCTCATCATCTGAGTAAGCGGCCATCTTCCTGCAATAAGACCTTATGTGGGTCATGGGACAACTATTACCTTTGTACTTCTCAAAAGTTGGAATAGTGAACTTTAGAGGTATCTTAACTCCTGGTACAAGGCATATTTCCGCAGCGTCCAATCCTAGGACATCAGGACCTTGCATCGCTCTAACCGTTTCTTGCAGAGCATTCAATTTCTTCTCCAAATCAGTGTTTTGTGGCCCATACACATCCATCGTCAAATCCTCGTAGAAATCCTCGTGATCATCGTAATGAATTGGAGGTGGAAGCGCACCACCGGGGGGTCAGACCGCACCAACTGGTGGATGAACTGTGCTAACAGGGATATGGACTACACCAACGGGGGTTGGAACTGCACCAGCAGAAACTGGGATTGCACCATCTGTGCTTGGAACTGCGCCAGCAGGAGTATGTGGGTTATTAGCATTTCTTTCTGCTGCTTGTCTCATTTCTTCTTGGGTTCTAGCCATGTTCTGAATTACCTCTATTAGCTAGGTGATTTAAGTCTTCATGCTTTGCATCTCTTCCCTCATAGCAGCTTGATTCTGTTCTAGCTGATCCATGATTCTTCTTTGATTACTCCTTGTACTGTATGGATTTCGAGAAGTCATCTTGCTCTACTACAGAAAGGGAAAGTGATTTGTGAGGTCGGGTTTTAGGGAATGCAAAATGATGCGCGGGTATATGTAATGTTCGAATGATGTTTAAGATACTTTAGAGACCTTGTGATTATCATTGGTATTATAGAACTGTGAATAAACAGTAAAAATGCAAAATTGAGTCCAAATAGCAACCTTTCATTAGTTCAAGGCAAGATCCAATACAAATGATTTAACCATCGCTCAACAAGCTGAATGCAAAAGTTTATGTAACAAGAGAAAGAACTGGACAACTAAAAGGTTTTCTTTCGGAGGCGCTCCTCAAGCTTCTTCGAATCAAACATGAATCTGTCAACCATCTGATCATAGAGTTGGATGAAGTAATGAACTGAAGGAGGGACATTGTTCCTTTCCAAGTATTGAATTGCACTTCCCAACCTCCATGGATATCACGAATCATGAGTTTTCAATGCTCTACTAGATCATTATACTTAGCATGGTACATGTCTAGAGTCGGATGATAATACCTAAGAGAATCCACATGAGTGTCCAACAATTTGTTGAGTTGAACTTCTTTCTTGAGCCATTGTGAACTATCCCTTTTCAGAGCGTTAAAACAATCCTTCCACAAAGTGGCTGTTTCTTGAGCAGTCTCCAACTCTAAGCACTTGTTATTCCACATACTAAGAGTGACATATGAAGCTCTTAACACTTCTTCTTTGAGTTGACGTTCTTCTTCAGCTAGAGTTAAGGCACTTCTCAGTTTCTCTTCGAGATCATCAATGTCAGCCTCAAGTTTTTCTCTGATCCTCTTCTTTTTAGTAGAATCCAGCTCACAAAAATGCCACGCTCTTTCACAAGATTCCTTGGCTTCCTTCAAGCGTTGTTGAAGAGTCTTTACTGACGCATCAGCCCCTTCAAAGTCATTTTGATACATGACCCTTAGATATGTCTCTAGCTTCAACTTTTTGCTGCTTTCAGCTACTTGGTCTTGCTCAACCTCTATTTTTCTCTTGAATTGGCCATTTTCCACACCAGTTCGGTGGATTTCAGCTTGAAGATCTTGGTTTTCTTTGGTCAAACTTTCCACTACTATCTTTAGCTTCTCATATTCTTCTATGGATACATGAGTGGGAACAGGAGGTTTCTCTTGCATGGGAGATTCTGGAGGAAACAGTAACAACTTTTCAACCACTCTAGCTAACAACCATTTGTTGTATGGCTCCTTAGCCACACATTGTTTTCGCTTTCAGCTCTTTCCTTCCCTTTGTATGGATTTTGGTCCATGCCCTAGCAATTTTCCTAACAAATCCAGGATCTTCTGTTTTGCAGAGCAAGAAAAAGCTTTGGATTTTTTCTGCTTCGGGCTCGTCTTCCATAGCATAACCTAATTGACGCAATGCCATAACTGGTTTGTAATTAATGCAGCCAGCTCTCCCAATCAGAGGCACATTACTGAATTCTCCATAGGTAAAAATAATCTCCACATCATATTATTCATGGTAATACCAAGCAATGTCATTGGCTACCAAAGACATAATGCATCTAGACCACTTCAGCTTCTCTTTGTTCTCCATAAATGGTCCTTCCTTTGGAAAATGGGAGGCATACCACTTGAACAACAAGTAAAAACAACACTAGACCATCCCTATCTTCTTTTCACTCCTCCAATGAATGGAGTGGTAAGTGTCAGCAAGGAGGGTAGGAATAGGGTTCTTCTGAATGAAGAGAGTGATGGCAGTGATATCTATGAAAATGTCTATATTTAGAAAGAGAACAATCACATAGATCATCAAAGCAACAGAGACACCAAATCTTTCCCAATCCTCATTAGTCTTGTAATGGACAGCCTTGTCAAGCAGAAACTTCAAAGGGAATCCCTGAGTACCTCCCTTGTTGGTTAAACCAGCATCTACCTCTTCCTTAGTCATACAGAGGGCGAGAGCAATAGCAGGAGACTTTGGTTCTTCTTCCAGACCGGTGTAAATGGGTTGGTCCTTAATCTTGATATTCAGCAGGTAAGAATATTCTTCAAGAGTGGGGGCCAATTGATAATTTTGGAAGGTAAAACATTTGAGCGGAGCATCATAGAATTGAGTCATAGTAAACAAAGCCCAAGTGTCCACTCCAGAATAGAGGAGATCAAGTAATTTCTCATGCTTTCCTTGAAAGTTGATTTTGACAGCCTTCGGCACATCAGTCAGAAGATCTTGGATGACTCCCAATTTGGGTTCCCTAAACTTCAAGGAGTTTGTGCTTCTTTTTCTTTGTTCAGTCATTGTTCAGTAACATCTGAGATAATTACAGTCTCTTAAGTCCCTTGATATGTAAGAATGTTATACGATGCAATGCTTTATGAATGCACATGAGAACAAATCAACAGCGGGGATCAAGGTCACAGATCCTGCAAGACAACAAAATGAGATATCCCTCACCTCGGTGGGCAATATATTGGTTTATAACAGGGAATTCCTAAAGTTTTCAAACAAGGTCCCATGCACTAACCCTCAAAATGTTTCCATCATAATAACGATTCGTAAGAAGGTAATCCCTTCAAAGGATTAGCACATAGTTATGTCTTAATAACCTTTGGAATAGCATTCTAAAAAGGTCCTCAGAATCACAGACTCCCAGGTCGGAAATAAAGATGACATTACGACTACTCGTAAGACATAATCATCCCAAAGGGGCCTCATCTGAGTGGTGGAAGTCAAACCAACTCAACGAGTCCAAAGTCTCACAAATCAGAAAGCAACCACCTCCTAACTTAGTGTATACTAGAAAAGCTCGGGTAGAAAGCCTTTATCCTTACAAACCATCCCCAATAAACCCAACAGATAGGACGAACACAACGTATTAATAAAAAGAAAGTAAATCACACATGTGACATGTAACACCCCCTTTCTATACCCCCAAATAAACAATTAAATCATTTAGGCACTTAATAAAAAATTTCATCAGAGTATAATTAACACATGGTATAAAAGAGGCACGTCACATTATCCAGGAAAGTCAAAACACATACAACACCTGCTCATAAAGATATGCAACAAAGGGTAAATCACCACCAAGGAACTTAATCCTTAAAACCTACACATCAATATTTAGAATAAAAGCATAAACATCTAAACATTGATTCACTTCATTCATATAAACATTGTATACATTAATAGTTTAATTTAAGTCAAAAGTTATGGTTACAAAACATTCCAGCAGATACATACACAGATGTATCACAACAGAACCCAAAAGAATTCCTAACTACCCGCTGCTACATATCAGAGCCAACCGACCAAAAAGAACGAAGTCACGCTTCGCAAAAGACCTCCAGCAAACCTACTCTGTAATACCTCATAGAGCATTATAAAACAGCAGAAGGGTGAGAAACATTATCATAACAAACAATGCAAATAATATATATATATATATATATATATATATATATATATATATATATATATATATATATATATATATATATATATATATATATATATATATATATATATATATATATATATATATATATATATATATATATATATATATATATATATATATATATATATATATATATATATATATATATATATATATATATATATATATATATATATATATATATATATATATATATATATATATATATATATATATATAAATATAAATATATATCTATGTACACCAACTTAGAATACACATACTACATTTCTCACCACAATATAACACAACTCAATCATATACATATTGCAACACATATATAATTCATCACAAAACATACACAGTTATGTTCATCATACCGATATATCATATCAAGATAATAATGCACTCATAGAGACCGACTCACGACTCTATGCAGATGCAAATGCGGTACCGACTCATTTCAGCAGGTTCAATTGAAGAACCAAATGAACCATCGCTCGTTACCGAAGTAACTCCCCGTCGGGCCTACGATGTTCACCCATCGCTCACACCCCATATGGGCACACGATGTTTTAGGATTGCTCACACCCCACAAAGGCACACAATCGTTCTGCAGATTCTCCACGGAATCAAAATAAACTATCGCTCACACCCCACAAGGGCACACGATGTCTCTGCAGATCCTCCTAGGGATCAAGGACAAACCATCGCTCACACCCCACAAGGGCACACGAGGTTTTTGCAGATCCTACGCGGGATCAGACACACAAGAATGCAATCATGATGCTTCACAAACAAAACGACTCCATACGTTTTTGACATGCATACATATACACCATATATATTCATGTATATTTCATTTCAATTCAAACAATTGCACAACATTGCCAAAAGGCCATATTTCGCACTTCACGATTCATGGTCTAGGATTCACGCCATACAGCTACCCACAGCATTCCATATCACACACACAACCATGCATAATAAAAATAACTAATCACACTTAAATCGGAGAATCAATCAAGGAAGTGAAAACACAATAAAATAACACCCTGCTATGCTCGCTACCCTATTCGCCTACCGAACTCCCAGCGAGTGCTCGCTACCTGTTCGCCTAGCAAACAAGCTCGCGAGAGCAAACAAAAGCCTCTGACTTGCTTCGCTACCATACTCGCTCAGCGAAGGTATAGCGAGTCGCTCGCTACCCCTTTCGCTACCAGCGAAGAACACCACAAACCATTCTGCCCAAGTCTGGGACTGTTCGCTACTGCCTTGCCACAGCGAATGCCCAGCGAATGCTCACGACCCGCTCGCCTAGAGAACGTCCTAGCGAGGGTCTGAGAACTCAGAATCCTCACTGCCTAAAACTCCTAAACTCATCGGAGTCTACCCATTCAATCCCAACTCGTCTCAGCAGCTTAGTCCAACGTTCCTCAACTAAATTCTACCATTCTTTCTCACTCTTAAACGTGAAAACTCGGTTTCTAACGATTTACTCAAATTCGACCTAAAACGGAAAATGAGCAAAACTCTTCCCAATCCAAAAACAAACCAATAGAAATATACATAATCATATACATCGAAAGAATGATAAAGTCTCACACCCTTACCCGATTAATCAAAGCTTAGAAGTTTGATTCTTGATGATTCTAGGTTTTCTCCTCTTTCTCTTCTCTTCTTCTTCCTTCCTTTCTATTTCTTTCTATCTCATTTCTTTTCTCTCTAATTCCACTTATACTCTTTCTATTCTATTCCTCTCAAATATCTACTGATCAAGGATTATCTAAAACACCCTCTAACTAATTCCCCAAAACTCTCCGAATAATAAAATAACATAATAAGCACACATAACATATTCATGTTCAAATTCTACAATTAAAAGAATAATTCAGTTAAAATAAATTAAAAGACTCAACAAATATGGGAAATTCAGAATCGGGGCGTTAAACAAACTAGGTTTGGCTTGCTAGGTAGTCTCCAGTAGAGTCGCCAGGTTGTCGCTACTCGAAAAAATGCAACGATGGAGAGGCAAAAATGGAAGAACAGAAGAGTCGCCATCGAAATTTATTTATCCCAAAAGGGGAAGCGGAAACATCGAGAAAACCCCAAGAAAGAAACGAATAAGATAGTCTCACAACCAACAGAAAGGGTTCGGAAGCCGATTATGCGAAGGAAAGGTATTAGCACCCCTCGCATCCATCGTACTCGATGGGAACCATTTGCTTGTCTATTCGCGAAGGTATTTGCTAAAAGATACTTTTATAAAGAGTGTTCTAAGGGGAGAGATAAAGGTTGGGAACAGGAAAAAGAGACTCGGTAGGACCTTGCAGTCTTATGCCTACATATTCTCAACAGGTATGAGAAAGTCAGAGTCGACGTAGTTCAGAGAACTACGGATAAAAGACAGGAAAATGCTCGACAAGAATTGGGGCCCTTGTGCCTACGTATCTTCACTTAAAAGAAGTGAAGAATCAGAGCATTCATAGTTCGGCCTACGGTTAACTGGTGTTTATGTGGATGATGCTAACGCACGCATTCTAGCAGTTAAGTGTATTGCAGCTCGCTTGTGGAGTCTTAGGTGTTACCTATTTGTGGTAGAACGGACGTAACATATCCTTTTGAAAATATATGGTTTTCGCCATCGAAGAAAGATGTCACATTTGATTTGTGAAAGTAGTTTTAAAGGGGAAATAAGTTCTCAGATAGTAACCCCTTACAGATAGTACCCAATTCTTTATCTCAAAAGATTTATTGTGAAAACGGTATGGTGAATATAGTCACATCTTCGTATTGAAAGACGAGTATCGAGACCACACACTCTAAAGTGAGTATCCTGATACTCGGAGAGGAAGAAGTCTTCACCAATCCTCTCTCTTTAGTTCAATACAAAGAGAACTCCATTCTCTTGTTAAAGATGTTTTGATCTTAAATGGTAAGTGCTTTACGATAGTGAACCCTAAAGGTAATGTCAAGCACTCGGGATAGGAGAAGGCCTTCGCCTAACTACTCCACAACCATCCAAGTTTATTAGGAAAAGAGTTATGAAAATTCACTTGGTACGAGACCAAGATTTTTAGACTCAAGGAGACAAAAAGAAACGTAGAAAAGTTTTGAAAATAGAGGATAGTGAATAGATCGGGGTAGGTTGATGGCGACATGCGAAGCAATCGACTTACAAGGGTGGAATACATACAAGGTTAGTGTGGTTTGATGGAAGAGATGTGGAAAGAGAGGGAGAAACCCTAAGGTGGTCCAAGTTGAAATGAGTTTGAAAATGATTTGACGTTGGATTAAGCCTCATTTGTTCTTTATTTTGAAAACATGTTCTAGCCTAATTCGCTTTTATCTTTCTTAACAAGTAAGCAAGCAAGCATGAAAAGAAACTAAGTTATTACACTGTGATGGAGATAGGGATACATATAAAGTACATGGGATTGTGAGAAATAAATGGGATCATTGTCAGGTAGCCCAAGAGGAAGTTGTGTGTGTGCGAGGCGTCCTAAACTAAACAACGAAAAAGAGCTCGGAAAAAAATAACCAAACTAGGGTTTATGTATAAGGTCTAGACTCCAACACCCAAGATAGTGACCAACAGTCCTCCAATTAATCATTTTTAGTGTTTCAATAGTTTTATTGTGTTTTTGGTATTTTAGAATGAGATAAACAAGAAAAGGGTTAGATGAACAAGATATGAATAATATGTTAAAATGAATATAAACAATGATAATAAGATGAACGATATAATGAGCAAGATAAGAAGCAAGATAATATCAACAATAATATAAACAATAATATGAGCAAGGGTGTATAAATAGTGATATATTAACCGAAAGGTAAAAGCAAGGATAACCTTGAACAAAAATTAAAATCAAAGGTTAATGATTGACTGAATGAAATGGGTCGAAATGTAACGCTAAACCATCGTAGCTCGGCTTATGACGAAAGTCTGACTATAAGAGGTCGCGTAAATCGATATTCGTGCTAAAAACAAGATAGAGAAATGATATTTAGGATCATTCTCTGATTTAATCGTGTCGCACGGACCAAAGAGAGTGGGATCTCGCCTTAATCATAAACTCGTGTCGATTAATCGAAGGTAGCCTATCACGATCCCAAAGTAGAAAAAATGACCCAAATGGTCATTTTCCATATATTTGACATAGTGAAGGTTATCGACTTCGATAAATCGATGTTTATGAATGTAAAGACTTCATTGATCGATAAAAATAAAATAAAATCGAGACGAAATTGAAAGTGAGGTTGGATCTAGTCTTAATCACAAACCTTATGTTAATTAATCGAGGGTAACCTCTAACGGTCGCATAGTATAGAAAAATGATCCAAATGATAATTTTCTACAGATTTGAAACAATGAAGGATAACAACCTCGAAACCTAACGTTTGTGAATCGAAAGACTTCATCGATTCCAAAAATGAAAATAAAAGCGAAATAGAGAAGAAAATGAAAAGCGAAAAAGAAGGTGCTCTCGGATTAGTCACCATTTATCAATAGTTTGACCAATGGTAACTTTTGAAGTCTTATCATCGACCCAAAAAAAACGAAATAAAGTGAATAAAATCGAAAATAAAAAGAAAATAGAAATAAAATTGAATAAAAAAAACATAAGACTAAAATTAGTAGTAATAAAACTAATATTTGTGAAGCCCCTTTTTTAAAAGAAATAAACAGTAAAAAAATATTTACATACTAAAAAAACCATAAAAAACAAAAAAAAAAAAAAAAGAAAGGAGGTGTATGAGTCAGAATGGGGTGGGGGTCAGGAATAGAATCACTATGGGCTTCAAGCCCATTCATCTATGCAAACGTTGAAAGAAGGAAAAAAAAACAGATGGGCCAACATTGATTAATCCTCTAGCGCAAGTTTCACAAATGCAGCAATCCATCTCGTTTTTAAAATCAAAAGACTATAACGGTCAAAAATACGAAGAAACCACAACTTTGCTTTTTCATATCCTCAAGATACAATCACCAACAGGAAACAAAAACAAAAATGGTGATGTATCCGAAGGGACAAATCCAACCTTTTCTCTGTCGTTCCCGCTCAAATCTCTTTTGTTTCATCTTCACTCAGCTCGTGATACGTATTCAAGCTCGTTTCTTCAATTTTTCCGGTTAGAACTTGTTTTTTGTTTGGTCGGGTGTCACCTTCTTGGACTCGATTGGCTTGATCTACTTCATATTTTTCTTTTGTTCTGATTTCTGGTTTTATGGTGAGTTATGAATGATGATTCTGGGTAAAAAGAATAAAAGGAAAGGTTGAAGAAGGGTTAGGATTTTAAAGGTTTATGAAGAAATAGGGATCTGAAATAAGGATTGAGGAAGATCAGAATCTGTGCAGTCTTTTTTTCGCCACCCCCCCCCCCCTCCGTTTACAAAGTTGAGGTTGCCTCTATTTATGGAGAATTGAGGTGAGAGATAAAGTCGCAAATCGTTGTCGTTTTCTGCGTCTTGGTTTTGTGCAATTTGTTTGTATTGCGCTGTGTCATACCCCAAATTTTACCCTTAGATTATTCAGGTTCATTTCGCATCCCATTTCATTCTACATTGCATTGTAACTAACTGTTAACCAGTTTGCTCAGTATGTTGGTTTTTGCAGAAAAAATCACACTGTGTGCGATTTAATTGGTGAAGGGCAAAAGGGTCATTAATTTGCATTCTGCTGACAATTTATGAAGCAAAGTCGTCATCAGAAATTCCTCAAACGATTAGGGTTTCAATCTCCGAGTCATGCAATTTTATTTGAGAATAAGCTGAATTTTATGACAGTATGGACGACAGGTTACTTATGACATAGTACATTTTATTCGAGAGCCAAGATTTAGTCGTCAATTGGATTTCAGAAATGTTGTTTGCTTCCTAAACCATATGGATTTGAGTGCATTGCAATATAAGTGGATTCAGGTTAAATAGGTACGAGCATTTGTTGCAGTGGAAATAGGATCACAAACTATTAATGAGTTTGAATCGCAATTCAATTCACAACCGCTCTTTGATTTATCCGAAGGAAAAGGTCAAAAGAGGGAAAACCTATTTTGCATCGTAAACACAATGCGGGGAAAGATCTAGGGTTCGGGGGTTGGTTAAATTTAGGGAAGGTATTAGCACCCTAAACTTCTGTAGTACTCTACAGGAACCTTTTGTTCAGATGTTCACTATTTGCTTTATTTATTTGTTTAAGGTATATGTACAAAGGATTAAAAGTGAGAAAAGAGACCTAAGGGGTTAGTTCTAAGTTTACTCGGCAAGACATTGCATCTTGTGCCTACGTATCCTTACGGGAGTGGAATCAGAGTAATCGTAGTTCCCCTCAAAAGGGAGGTTAGAGACTTCTTAACTGTGGTCAAGGTCTCAAGGGGGATAAACGCATCTTAAGGACACGCTTACATGGAGTGTAGAAACTCCAAATCTCTATGTTGAAATGTTAAGTTGTAATTGGTTTAATTAGGTTAGGGATTCCGCGGCGGGAAACCCTAAAATGAGCGCGGCGGCTCTTTGACCTAATGCTAGGGGTAAAATTGTAATTTTGCCTACGGCGAGACATTTATGGAAAATTAGGGTTTGTGAGGTTGTAAGGGTTTGAAGTTGAGGACTATTGACGCGGCGACCAAAAGCTAGACCTAACCTTCGGATGTGTGTGATGTGACAGGAGTATTGATGAATGTGTGAGATAATTGAATTACGCAAACAGAGAATAATGACAAGAAATTAAAACCATACATGCAGAAATTTAAAGGCAGAAATTAAAACGCGATTATTAGGATTCGCGAGGTTACAGATGAGAAGCAGTTACAATAATAATGAAATTTAAATAAAACACCACACAATAGTAGCGACCAAGAGCTGCAAAAGATGAACACCCGTTAGCAAACGAAGTTAGACAGTAATGGGACGGGTCAGGAGGAAAAATGCAATATTGAAGATTTTTGTTGTTTTGAAAGAGATGTTAAATGAACTTATAAAAAAGGAAAGAGTAATGTTAATTAGAAAAATATTTTAAATTTAATCTAAAAAAGTTTCAACTTAGATATTTTAAAAAGAATTCTTAAGTTATTTATTTAAAAAAGTTTTTTATTTTTATTATATGAAAAGAGGTTTTTTTTAATTTTATTATAAAAAGGTTTTTAAGGTTTTTTATTTATTTAAAAAAAACAATTTTTATATTTATACAAAAAAGGTTTTAAAAACAATTTTTTAATTATAAAATAAAATGGTTTTCAAAAACTTTAAAAAAACAACAATAAAATAGTTTTTAAAAACTTTAAAAAATCAAAAATAAAAGGGTTGGGCCGGTAATCACCTCCGGACCCAACCCGGATGGTGGAAATATGAAGTAAGGGGAACTAGGGTTTTTAGAACCCTATTTTCTTCCCCGCGGCGCCGTTTGTCTTTCTCTCTTCCATCTCTCTTGGTTACTTCCGATCTTCTTCATTCCTTTCATTAACCTGAAATAGAACATGAAAATTGTAAGGAAAATGTCTCATGGCTCACATTTATGGTGAAAACGGCCGATGATGAAGTGAGCTGAGGCTTAGAGTTGATTGCCCGCCGGCGGCGAAGGCGGTCTTCTCGTCTGTGATTCGCGGCCGTCTGTGATTCGCGGATGATATTGATGTTCGGTGATGATTGTTGTTCGCCGTTGATGATCTTCGTTGCTGTTTCTTACGAAGACGATGATGAGGACTTCGTTTCCTCTGAGTCTCGGCTGTTCTCCTTATTTGCGCCGCCTAGGGTTTTGCATGCGATTTTGTCCGTTTCTCTCTCGCGGCTATTCGTATTCTCCGTCTAGGGTTTCACCATGGTGAGATCGTCCCTTTTATAACTTCTCTTTTTGGGCCTTTGATACCAGTGGATTGGCGTTACTATTGTATTTTCGATCTGATATGATTTGCTGTGATTTTTTGATATGGTTTGAACACTTTTTCGGATTCACTCTTGCTTGATCAATTTTCTGATACCCTGATTGGATTTTTCTGATACTGATATATCTTGTTTCCTTTTTTAGGATTTGATTGGGGTTTTTAGCACCAGCTTCTGATATGATTTCTTTTTTCTGATCTGATTCGAAGCTTTCCATCTTTAGGGTTCATTCCGAATGGATTGTATTTGATAAGGCTGGATTTGATTTGAAAACCACGTTTGACTTGGATTTTCTGGATCTTTGCAGATGTGGATTTTCGCTCATTTGAAATTGGATAACTTACTTTCTTCGGTTTAGCCCTTGATGGCTGATACGGTTTCGGATTTCAATTCCTTTGGTTATGAACATCAGTTCGGAACATACACTCACTTTTCTTCTTCTTCTTTCAGGATGGATGCTTTGCATTGGTCTTTGCCGCCGAGAATGGTACGCGGTAATGATGACACTTGGTCTGAACCGTCGGAACAGGATACTACAATCCTTGCTTTTGATTATGTTGTTGCTTCTGATTTGTCTGGTAACTGAACTGCTTTGTTTTGATTTCGTTTGGACATTGCTGATTTCGATTTGATTTTATCTGGATTCACGTTGGGTTTTTTTTTGATGCAGGCCTTTTAGTATGGCTTTGATGTTCATGACAGCTTTGTCGTCCACATGATTACGAACTCGGTTCTGATTGTTTGATTCAAGATGGTTTCAATTATCCCTTGGCTGAGATGTGACTGTGAACTGGGCCATGATGCTGATTAACTGAGCCCTGAGCTTCTGTGCCTCGATTTTCCTACGCGACCCTGGGATTACTGTGACTGATATGAACTGGTTCTGCTGTTTGAACTTGTTCTCCTCTTTTCCAGATTGAACTGTTTTTTACTGCTATGGTTTTGTGAACTTATTTATCTTCTGAACTGATGTGATGGCGTGAGCTTATCCTTGCTCGTTCTGGTACGATTCGTGCCATGATTTTGTGCCGTGATTTTGTGCTGTGATTCGGTGTGGCTTGCATTCTGAACTGATGCCGTCCGCTTTTCTTTTGATCTTGTTGGATACTTTTCTGTCAGTAGGAGCTAAACTTTGTGTGACAGATTTGTTGGATGTTTTCTTCTTGCTCTTGCGCATGAACTTGCCAATCATGACTTATTGGTCCCTCTTTTCCTTTCTGAGTTTGGGCCAGCTTTGCATTTATGATGTTTGTTCAGATTCGATGCAGTTTATGAATTGCTTTGGTTTTGAGTTCTGAATTCTGAACCTGGTACTGATGCTGTTGTGGAATTTCAGGTATTGGAAAAACTTTGAACATAAAGTGATTCAGACCTGCCGGCATCCGGGTCTGAGTCCGAATTTGCCGTGCTGCTTCACCCTTTGTATCAGTCTTGGAAAGTAAATTGGGATTTATTTGATTTTGAAATGAATCCAATTACGGAAAAAACGAATCAGTCCCGCTTCTTTTATCACTTTTATCTCTCGGATGTCCCGCATGATAAGAACAGATGCTAACAGTTGTATGTCGGGGTCGGGAATAGGAAATGGGGGTAGGTTTCGGCATTAGTCGTGCCCTCCCGACACCCAATGATGACACTGTTCTGAGGGTGTCAAAATATTCCTAACACTTTTCTCTGCTTTGTTTGTTTGCTTTACTTGTGCAGGTATTCGGAGATTTGCGGAGAAGCTCAAGGGACATCATGAAGGACACTTAGAAATCTTTAGGATTTAGGACCTTTTAGAGTGAATGTAATTCCTTGTAACAGCAATTCAGAATGTGAAACAATTTCCTCCTTTTTATATAATGATATCTTTTATGAAATAAAAATTCCAGAACTTCTTTTATATATCCATGATTGCTCAGTTTCGAATCTATTTATATTTATTTCTAGTTAAAAAAAATTATAAACGTTTGTGAATAAATCCACAAATATTTAAATTCATTAACATAGTCATAAACCATAAACATTCCCGAATGATATTCTTGTTCGTGCACTTGTCTCATTTGTAGTCCTAATCTCATCACCTGATTAAATTTACCAAATTCTAAGAGCAACAATCCAATAATACCCAATTAAATTGGGCCTTATTAACAGAAACGGAAGTGTGCCGGAAATAAGCCACGAGCAATAAAATAGGTCTTAAATCCAGTTGGGGCCCGACAAATTTCAATACCGAACACATCGAGTTGGCGCCTTGATATAGTCAAACCCGGTGATAAATAAATGCCTCAGAAATAGTGTCTCAAATGTCTCAAAGCTCAGTAAAAGCCCATTTTCAAGGAATTAGCGGAATCCACATAAAATGACCAAAATACCCCTGGAACCAATCCTGCAAACAAATACCTCCATGACTTGATAGTGGTTAGCAGATGCACAAATGAGATGCTATGCGAAATGACTGACTAAATATAAGGGTAAAATTTGGGGTATTACAGTTGCCCCTATTTAAATAGCTACACCAGATGATTTGAGCGACGGAGACTCGAGGAATTATGGTGGAGGGATTTAAATATAGATAATCGAAAATTTTGCCCTTATATGCGGCGATATGCAATGCTATGGACAAAACGAGGACAGATTAATGTAGATGATGCCATGAATATGATATGACGCGTATGCTGGAATGATGAATTGTGAAAATGCTGACGAATGCGACGACACAGGGACAGACGCTACGAGAAGAGCACACTGAGGAAAACAACGCGCGGGGACACAACACAACACCGGGGAATTCTAAAATGATGGTCAACTGGTGCGAACACGACCAATTGTCATTTTTAAAACGGGACGAGATTCTCAAATGGAGATGGCACCTATGAGACGGCCTCCACTGGGGAATCTAAAAGTAAAACTGGATCATGTGCGACCGCAAGATCGATTACAGAACGCTGGAGCATTGAGCAAAGAATAACATCCAAGCTTCTGTAAACTATCCCTCGTGACAGGATCAAACGGACCTTTCGGGAATCCGTAGCAGATATACAGGGTAAAAACCGGCTGTATGCCAAAATAAATGGACTTTAGGAATGAGATCCTTAAATGGAGATGGCACCTATGAGATGACCTCCACTTGGGAATGTATAATAATAACTGGATCTACACGGTTGCAAGATCGATTACAGAACGCTGGAGCATTGAGCAAAGAATAACATCCAAGCTCCTATAAACTATCTCTCGTGATGGGATCGGACGAATTTTTCGGAAATCCGCATCAAATATACAGGGTAAAGACCGGCTGTATACCAAAGTAAATGGACTTTAATGGGAAATGCCCTGATAAGCTTCTCGAGGGAGGACCGTCACTTATCGTTGGAAGGGACTTATGTGCCGAAATGGATAAGCACTCAAATAAAGAGGCTGCTGCTTATCTGATATATAAATTTTCTCATATTTAAGGTCGGCGCCTGGAATACGATTCTGATTCTTTTTTTTTACTGAAGGATAAATGAACTTCTTCATACTTCAAGATCGTGCTCTCCTGAATATGATTCTGCTCCTTCTTTTACTAAAGGGTAAATGAACTTCCTCATACTTCAAGATCGTGCTCTCCTGAATATGATTCCGCTCCTTCTTTTACTAAATGGTAAATGAACTTCCTCATACTTCAAGATCGTGCTCTCCTGAATATGATTCCGCTCAAACCTCCCCGTACTTCAAGATCGTGCTCTCCTGAAGACGATTTGGTTCAAACCTCCCCATACTTCAAGACGACAGGGAAAATGGAAGCCCAACTGCTCAATGGAGATGGCCATTTGCTGCGAGTCATAACGAAGATAGGATTGGTTTCTCAGGCGAGAGATGTCGCTTATTTTGCAAGAGTAGCAATAATAAGCCTCTCATGTAAGAACTGCTTGTAGAGGTGATAACAGATGATGATGAGCTTCTCAGGCGAGAACAGGTGCGTATCTGCCATGGTATGGTGAAAATCTTTAGATGGTGCAAAATAAATGCACGTTCGGTTGGGCTTGACGACCGACAAGACTGAGATTCAATCTAGGATCGAGCTAGAAAGAAAACTGGCAATCAAGACTCCATCGAGGGAATGAACTCGAAGGGTAAATATCTTATCCTGGCGAGGAAAGATAGCTGAAGTAACCGTCATCTACGAGGATCGAGCTCCGTGGGGAAACTGGAAACACATGTGTATTTTATGCTTAGGGCTGACGATCTATTTGGAGAGAATGGACAAACCCAGTTACTCGGCGGTAACAACCAATGATGGTGAGACACAATGAACCTGCGAATGCTAACACATGTGTAAATGTATATGTTAATATGAATGTATGTTAACGTCTATGTAGTTAAATATGCAAGATGTTATGAAATGAATATGTAATGAGTATGTGAAATGGATATGTAATGAGTATGTGAAATGAATATATGAAGTAGGCATGTGATGCTTATGCCCCTGCGTATGCTGACGAAACAGACTAGAGACGGGACGAGAGATGAAATAAACATCTCGACGGAGGTACCCGGCGTTCTCTGCAACCAATACGTCAATCATGGGTAAGAAAAAAAATCAATGGTAGAACCAAATCTGGTTTCAAAAGTTCTGAATTCTATGGGGAGAAGGTAATATGCTTGGGTGCACAGTATCCCGTCTTCACATGGGGAGAAGAAAACCTGAGGGACACTTTCGAGTTACCCAAGAAAAAGTTGTCAGCTTATAGTCTCGCTGGGGACTGTGATGAGGCAATAGTTTAGGAGTCTGTTGCAACACTGAGATTTACTGGGGAATGAAGGCCGCTGTGAGTAAAATCCCTCAGGTGCACGAAGAAAAGTTGTGAAACCCCATGGTTTTGATCTTGAAGAACCTTATAGTAGTCGCCATTTGTTTCTTTTAAAAAACGCGGTGCCCCAGGATACTTGCGTTGTGAGGTAGGGTCATCTCAAGAGGATTTTATAGAGAACACGGAGTCTGGTTGCCCCACTGTTTTCAAACTCTTTGAGAGATTTGTTAGGTCTGGCACAAATTAAGCGTGTTACGTCGACATCTTTGAGAAATAGCTCCTTAAGAGCGTCAGACTCGTGTTGGTAAGCAAACTGGGAAACTGCCTCCCCCTGTTTAGCAGGATCTTCAAGTTCCACGGGTTATGTCCATATGTAAATCTCTAAGATATCAAGCAAAGTCGTCATGCCTGAAATGCCTATCCTGAGCTTGTCAACGTACACATATATTTGTCTTGAATTTTTGTTTTGAAAAAAGATATCGCAATAACTTGTGACCGAAATCACTAGTCGGGATATAAGTTTTAATTATAATGCCAACATGAATTTTTTTAAGCATAGCTCGTAGGAGTCAGGAAACGTGATCTTGTCGAGTATGCTTTCAACCGAAGTCCTACTTCAATTAGGTCTTTTAAAGTTTGTATCGTGGCTCGGTTCACGGTTTAAGAAACAAAGGATATAGGCTCAAAGTTATATTTGTACCCTCCCATTCTTCGTGATGTTCTCCAATCCTAATTCAATTAATCGGATACGAACGCTCATATCTCAAGCGGATTTGCTATGGTCGAGAACTTATCAAGGCTTTGGGCATGGCAGTCATTCACCTATTTCTAATGGCATTTCGATCACACAACTTTGTTCTTTATAGGGATTCTAAAAAAAAACTACTGGTTCGTTATCCTTATTCCCTAACTTTTTTCTGGACAATGTCTTTTGATCTGACTTTGGAGTCCAGCGGGATGCCCCAGTTTTGCCTAAGTCTCCTTCATAGGTTTTGACTTAGCGGGCTCTTATTTTTGAATATTCTTTTATGCACAAGTCGTGTAAAATCTTGTGAAGGCTCGTGACTGCCCCACTCCTTAGGTAACCGAGGGATAGTCATTGTATTGGACTTCTTAAGATGCTAAGGATAAATTCTCGAAGGTTTGCTCTTCCTTTTTGAGGATCTAAGCGCTCGATCGGTTTAACTGAAACCTACCCTACCCCAGGTTAGGATGAAGGTTCTTAAAAGAAAGAAAAACTTCTACTTCAAGGATCAAAGAGGTTAACGAGGGATTAACATGCTTATATCTCCAGTGTTTGGGATTTGAAACAACGCCTTACATCATCAGCAGGTTTTAATTGAAAGCATACGACAAGAAATCTGACGTTTTGGGTTCGTCATCCTCCCCCCAATTCTCCATCAGAACAAGAGATCGGGTAAAGTTGGCATTATGATTTATGAAAACGTTTTTTTTGAATGAGTGAAACGAATGGATTTATTCAAGACAAACATATGCGTTGCATTAATTAATCAAAGATAAACAAGTTCGTGCATGCTAAATATGCTTAATCAAAGAGAAATAAACAAATGAACTGTCGGAAAAATCCTTCTAAATGTTTATGAAATCTTGCATTCAAGAGTAACAGTTTCCTTTGGCGGAGCCTCAACGGAAAGAACGTCAGGTTTATGATCACTGTGAGTCGTCATGGCTTGCCCCAGTTATGCTGGTCACATCTTCAACAGTTTTCAGTCGTTGCTTCAAAATAACTTTCCCAGATTCTTTGTTGATCCCGGTCATATCATCTTGAGGGTTACTGAAATGAAGCGAGCTAGGCCTTTGAATAATTACTGGATTCGGCTGATTTGCTGAGGGGACAACATACTTTGCAGAAT
This sequence comes from Lathyrus sativus, assembly GCA_963859935.3. Taxonomy (NCBI): domain Eukaryota; kingdom Viridiplantae; phylum Streptophyta; class Magnoliopsida; order Fabales; family Fabaceae; genus Lathyrus; species Lathyrus sativus. The sequence goes on from OZ012741.1 coordinate 364,781,095, forward strand.
TTAAGCTTGACAAGCGGGGAACCCCGAGAAGAGTCTCGATCTTCGGCTGAGCATCGCTAAAAGACAACTTCTTCGTTTCTAGCAAATTTCTGACAACTTTCTTAAGAGCGTAGCAATTCTCTAGATCATGGGCGGGCGCACCCTCATGAAATAAACAATGAGCGGCAGTGTTGTAACCTGCAGGTAACGGATTAGGCGGAGGACCCAAAGCACGGGTGGTAATCAGACCTTGTTGTACCAAATGGGAGTATAACTCAGTGAAAGTCATCGGAATTGGAGGACAAGGCTTATACTGACTCTTACGGAGATAAGGAACCTGATCCCGTGATTGTTGGTGAACAGGAGCGTTGGGCACTCGTTGACTGTTGACAGGAACTTGCATGGGCGGATAACCGGAAGGTTGTTGATAAATCGGTGCTTGGTATACCGGAGCGGATTGCACAGGCTGGTATGTAGGAAACTGCTGATCGAAAGGAGGTGCAACAGTAGCTACATAGGGTTGTTGGACATATGGAAACGGATAACCTTGAACATAACTCTGCTGATGTTGCCAAGGTTGAGGAGTAGCTGTTTTGCGGTTCCTCGAACGGGCAGGTCCTTTACCATGGTCGGAGTTAGGAGTTTTGCACTTTGGAGGGGTAGCTCGTCGAACTGGTTGAGCACTAGGAGGCACCAGACCGGATTGAAGACCGTGAGGAGGTACATTCTCGACAGTAACAACTGGTTGAGGTTCCATAACGGTATTAGTCTCAGAAACAACAGTAGACTGAGCGTCCACCTTCGCACTAAGAGCTCGTAACATCCCCGAAATCTGCCCCACACTTCCTCGAAGATCTTCGAGTTCATGGCTGACACGGTTGATCTCTTGGTTTTGATCTTCCATCCTTTTGAAGGGTCGTATCGATGCAGAAAACTCAGGGTGACAAAACTGGAAGGTGAGAGAACCGAGTATGAGAAAACGGAAGACACATGCAATGCAAGAAAACATATGATGCTATGATGCAAATGCAAATGAAGATTTCATGGGATTCAAACATTTACGAATGTCGTGGGGTACCAAGGAAACTTTTAATTCATTGAAGACAGATTACAAATAAGATTCTTGCAACCAAAATAGCTAAATAAAAGCCTAGAAAATCCTAGAGAAGCATCTTCCACAACTTCAGTGAGCAGACGGAGATTCGGAGGAAAATAAATATTCGTAGAGCCTTCTCTTCTTGTAGGATTGTATCTCATCATTCTTCAATTGAATCTGCTTTTGAAGTTCTTCGTACTTGCTGACCATCACATGGTATTTGTTCTTCCATGATTCTGCTTCGCATTGTGATTTCTTCAAAGTGATCTTCAAAGTCTCAGCTTCAGTCATGAAATACTGGACAGGTTCTTCTCTTTGAGGTAAAGGGTCTTGGCGAGAGTAGGGCATCTTCAACTCAATAGCTCTTCCTCGGACCCATTGAAGGTATGGTTCCATGGACACACAATTAGGTCTTCCCAAACTTTCTTTGTCTTTCCTATGCAGATGATTCCAAGAAGATAGAATCTGATCTTGAAGCTTTTTGTCGTCTTCGAAAAAGATTTTCTCCACATGAATACCTTTAGGAGGTTCCTTCAAGGGGTATCCCAACTGTCGGCGAGCTAAGACTGGATTGTAGCTAATTCCTCCATTGAAAATGAGCAAAGGCACATTGTTGAAGTTTCCACAGCTATCAATGATCGATATCCCATCGTACATGCGATTATACCAATCAATATCAGAGTGAGTTAAAGCCATAACTTTTTGCGACCAACGTTCCTGATTAGGTCTCCAGAATGGACCGGACTTGGGTAAGTGAGAAATAAACCACTTGTATAGTAATGGCACACAACATGTAATCATTCCTCCACCATGAAAGTTTCGTAGATGCACTGAATGATAAGTATTACCCAATAGTGTTGGAACTGGATTTCTTCTCATGAAGGTCTTGATTGCATTAAGGTCCACAACCCCTCAAAACTAGGAAAAAGCAGCAACCCATAAATAAGCAAGGCAAAAATTGTCTCAAAGGCAAACATGTCTTTATGATCGGCATAAAATTGGGCTTTCTTAATTAGGAAGTCTCTGGGAAAACCGGAGATCCCCCCTTTGGTGATCATATTGTTTTTGACCTCGGATATCCTTAGACAAATGGCTTTAGCAATATCTCGTTCTTTAGGGTCTTCCTCCAAGAAAGGGAATGGAGACTTATCCAAGATAGGTAATCCCACCAACTGAGAGTACTCTTCTAAGGTAGGTAAAAGCTGATAATCTGGAAAGGTGAAGCAGTGATAATCTGGATCATAAAACTGTAACAAAGTCGCAAGAAGTCCTTCGTTTACTTGAATCTTCAACAAAGACAATAACCTTTCATATCTGTTTTGGAACTTTTCTTGATCTTGAACCAAATCTCTTAGCTTCTCTAGGACTTCCAAATTAAAACCCTTAAACGTAAATTTCAAAGTATGCTTCCTAGAGTGATCCATGGTATCCTGCAATGTTCATAAATAGAGTTTGAATTCTATGAAATCTTAATGCAATATGATGCTTTATGGATGCAATGCATGAAAACACATAAAGTCCTAGGTTAAAGGAACGTGAGCGGAGTTAAGGTCTACCCATCCCAAAAGGAGTGTACTATAGGTTAGTTGTACCTGCAGAACAAGGTTCTAAAAAGTGCCCAAAGTCATCAGCCCATCTTTCGGATATTATCAACTTTCCGACTGACTCGGAGGTGAATAATATTCTCAAGAGAACCTCTTTTGAGTGTAGTATCGCGTAGCAACCATTGTAGGACTACTCCCACATAGTTCCCGCACTACGTCCTAAATAAGGCCAAGGTGGTGTAAAGGTACTACGGTTCCCAATATCACAGACTCCAATCGACCATGGAAAAAGTTTTCACGATTACTCGTTCAACCGAACCATTTTCGAAAAGGTCTCAACTAAGCGGTGATTCTCGAATCAGCTTGGTCGGGATTCGACTCCCTATAAGCCTCATCGAATATATCCCCATCCTATAATAATGTCACTAGTCCGGGCGTAGGACTTATCTCACAACACAAGGAACCATCCCAAAATCAGAGTACAATATATACATACAAATGAATAGTAAAACAAAACATAATAAATGTGAACAAATTAGGGATAACCCTCAAAAGTTAAGGGAGTCCCCAGTGAAGTCGCCATTTTCTGTTGCGGTGGAAATAGGATCACAAACTATTAATGAGTTTGAATCGCAATTCAATTCACAACCGCTCTTTGATTTATCCGAAGGAAAAGGTCAAAAGAGGGAAAACCTATTTTGCATCGTAAACACAATGCGAGGAAAGATCTAGGGTTCGGGGGTTGGTTAAATTTAGGGAAGGTATTAGCACCCTAAACTTCTGTAGTACTCTACAGGAACCTTTTGTTCAGATGTTCACTATTTGCTTTATTTATTTGTTTAAGGTATATGTACAAAGGATTAAAAGTGAGAAAAGAGACCTAAGGGGTTAGTTCTAAGTTTACTCGGCAAGACATTGCATCTTGTGCCTACGTATCCTTACGGGAGTGGAATCAGAGTAATCGTAGTTCCCCTCAAAAGGGAGGTTAGAGACTTCTTAACTGTGGTCAAGGTCTCAAGGGGGATAAACGCATCTTAAGGACACGCTTACATGGAGTGTAGAAACTCCAAATCTCTATGTTGAAATGTTAAGTTGTAATTGGTTTAATTAGGTTAGGGATTCCGCGGCGGGAAACCCTAAAATGAGCGCGGCGGCTCTTTGACCTAATGCTAGGGGTAAAATTGTAATTTTGCCTACGGCGAGACATTTATGGAAAATTAGGGTTTGTGAGGTTGTAAGGGTTTGAAGTTGAGGACTATTGACGCGGCGACCAAAAGCTAGACCTAACCTTCGGATGTGTGTGATGTGACAGGAGTATTGATGAATGTGTGAGATAATTGAATTACGCAAACAGAGAATAATGACAAGAAATTAAAACCATACATGCAGAAATTTAAAGGCAGAAATTAAAACGCGATTATTAGGATTCGCGAGGTTACAGATGAGAAGCAGTTACAATAATAATGAAATTTAAATAAAACACCACGCAATAGTAGCGACCAAGAGCTGCAAAAGATGAACACCCGTTAGTAAACGAAGTTAGACAGTAATGGGACGGGTCAGGAGGAAAAATGCAATATTGAAGATTTTTGTTGTTTTGAAAGAGATGTTAAATGAACTTATAAAAAAGGAAAGAGTAATGTTAATTAGAAAAATATTTTAAATTTAATCTAAAAAAGTTTCAACTTAGATATTTTAAAAAGAATTCTTAAGTTATTTATTTAAAAAAGTTTTTTATTTTTATTATATGAAAAGAGGTTTTTTTTAATTTTATTATAAAAAGGTTTTTAAGGTTTTTTATTTATTTAAAAAAAACAATTTTTATATTTATACAAAAAAGGTTTTAAAAACAGTTTTTTAATTATAAAATAAAATGGTTTTCAAAAACTTTAAAAAAACAACAATAAAATAGTTTTTAAAAACTTTAAAAAATCAAAAATAAAAGGGTTGGGCCGGTAATCACCTCCGGACCCAACCCGGATGGTGGAAATATGAAGTAAGGGGAACTAGGGTTTTTAGAACCCTATTTTCTTCCCCGCGGCGCCGTTTGTCTTTCTCTCTTCCATCTCTCTTGGTTACTTCCGATCTTCTTCATTCCTTTCATTAACCTGAAATAGAACATGAAAATTGTAAGGAAAATGTCTCATGGCTCACATTTACGGTGAAAACGGCCGATGATGAAGTGAGCTGAGGCTTAGAGTTGATTGCCCGCCGGCGGCGAAGGCGGTCTTCTCGTCTGTGATTCGCGGCCGTCTGTGATTCGCGGATGATATTGATGTTCGGTGATGATTGTTGTTCGCCGTTGATGATCTTCGTTGCTGTTTCTTACGAAGACGATGATGAGGACTTCGTTTCCTCTGAGTCTCGGCCGTTCTCCTTATTTGCGCCGCCTAGGGTTTTGCATGCGATTTTGTCCGTTTCTCTCTCGCGGCTATTCGTATTCTCCGTCTAGGGTTTCACCATGGTGAGATCGTCCCTTTTATAACTTCTCTTTTTGAGCCTTTAATACCAGTGGATTGGCGTTACTATTGTATTTTCGATCTGATATGATTTGCTGTGATTTTTTGATATGGTTTGAACACTTTTTCGGATTCACTCTTGCTTGATCAATTTTCTGATACCCTGATTGGATTTTTCTGATACTGATATATCTTGTTTCCTTTTTTAGGATTTGATTGGGGTTTTTAGCACCAGCTTCTGATATGATTTCTTTTTTCTGATCTGATTCGAAGCTTTCCATCTTTAGGGTTCATTCCGAATGGATTGTATTTGATAAGGCTGGATTTGATTTGAAAACCACGTTTGACTTGGATTTTCTGGATCTTTGCAGATGTGGATTTTCGCTCATTTGAAATTGGATAACTTACTTTCTTCGGTTTAGCCCTTGATGGCTGATACGGTTTCGGATTTCAATTCCTTTGGTTATGAACATCAGTTCGGAACATACACTCACTTTTCTTCTTCTTCTTTCAGGATGGATGCTTTGCATTGGTCTTTGCCGCCGAGAATGGTACGCGGTAATGATGACACTTGGTCTGAACCGTCGGAACAGGATACTACAATCCTTGCTTTTGATTATGCTGTTGCTTCTGATTTGTCTGATAACTGAACTGCTTTGTTTTGATTTCGTTTGGACATTGCTGATTTCGATTTGATTTTATCTGGATTCACGTTGGTTTTTTTTTTGATGCAGGCCTTTTAGTATGGCTTTGATGTTCATGACAGCTTTGTCGTCCACATGATTACGAACTCGGTTCTGATTGTTTGATTCAAGATGGTTTCAATTATCCCTTGGCTGAGATGTGACTGTGAACTGGGCCATGGTGCTGATTAACTGAGCACTGAGCTTCTGTGCCTCGATTTTCCTACGCGACCCTGGGATTACTGTGACTGATATGAATTGGTTCTGCTGTTTGAACTTGTTCTCCTCTTTTCCAGATTGAACTGTTTTTTACTGCTATGGTTTTGTGAACTTATTTATCTTCTGAACTGATGTGATTGCGTGAGCTTATCCTTGCTCGTTCTGGTACGATTCGTGCCATGATTTTGTGCCGTGATTTTGTGCTGTGATTCGGTGTGGCTTGCATTCTGAACTGATGCCGTCCGCTTTTCTTTTGATCTTGTTGGATACTTTTCTGTCAGTAGGAGCTAAACTTTGTGTGACAGATTTGTTGGATGTTTTCTTCTTGCTCTTGCGCATGAACTTGCCACTCATGACTTATTGGTCCCTCTTTTCCTTTCTGAGTTTGGGCCAGCTTTGCATTTATGATGTTTGTTCAGATTCGATGCAGTTTATGAATTGCTTTGGTTTTGAGTTCTGAATTCTGAACCTGGTACTGATGCTGTTGTGGAATTTCAGGTATTGGAAAAACTTTGAACATAAAGTGATTCAGACCTGCCGGCATCCGGGTCTGAGTCCGAATTTGCCGTGCTGCTTCATCCTTTGTATCAGTCTTGGAAAGTAAATTGGGATTTATTTGATTTTGAAATGAATCCAATTACGGCAAAAACGAATCAGTCCCGCTTCTTTTATCACTTCTATCTCTCGGATGTCCCGCATGATAAGAACAGATGCTAACAGTTGTATGCCGGGGTCGGGAATAGGAAATGGGGGTAGGTTTCGGCATTAGTCGTGCCCTCCCGACACCCAATGATGACACTGTTCTGAGGGTGTCAAAATATTCCTAACACTTTTCTCTGCTTTGTTTGTTTGCTTTACTTGTGCAGGTATTCGGAGATTTGCGGAGAAGCTCAAGGGACATCATGAAGGACACTTAGAAATCTTTAGGATTTAGGACCTTTTAGAGTGAATGTAATTCCTTGTAACAGCAATTCAGAATGTGAAACAATTTCCTCCTTTTTATATAATGATATCTTTTATGAAATAAAAATGCCAGAACTTCTTTTATATATCCATGATTGCTCAGTTTCGAATCTATTTATATTTATTTCTAGTTAAAAAAAATTATAAACGTTTGTGAATAAATCCACAAATATTTAAATTCATTAACATAGTCATAAACCATAAACATTCCCGAATGATATTCTTGTTCGTGCACTTGTCTCATTTGTAGTCCTAATCTTATCACCTGATTAAATTTACCAAATGCTAAGAGCAACAATCCAATAATACCCAATTAAATTGGGCCTTATTAACAGAAACGGAAGTGTGCCGGAAATAAGCCACGAGCAATAAAATAGGTCTTAAATCCAGTTGGGGCCCGACAAATTTCAATACCGAACACATCGAGTTGGCGCCTTGATATAGTCAAACCCGGTGATAAATAAATGCCTCAGAAATAGTGTCTCAAATGTCTCAAAGCTCAGTAAAAGCCCGTTTTCAAGGAATTAGCGGAATCCACGTAAAATGACCAAAATACCCCTGGAACCAATCCTGCAAACAAATACCTCCATGACTTGATAGTGGTTAGCAGATGCACAGATGAGATCCTATGCGAAATTACTGACTAAATATAAGGGTAAAATTTGGGGTATTACACACGTTTTCCTGCTTTCTGCTAGTCAACAGTCGATTTTAAAGGAACAGTGGAGTTTCTGTGCGCGTTGAATTTATAATGAATATTAGTTGGTTTGGTCATGATTGTCAGCCAAGTTGATTCAGGTTACCGAGTTGAAACATTCGATATGCGATTTGAATTTTCAATGCAGAAGACGGTTCGTTTTGCCGTTTAATTGATTTTCTCTGCTTATTCGTTCAAGAACATATTCACCAATTTTACTATAGGGTACGAATTAATTTGCAAAGGGATTTGTTTGAACTCAGCAGTTACGTCGGATTTAAATCGTGCAAGATGATTAATTGTCAAATTCGGAGTTTTGAACGTCACAATCAGACGAATTTATTTGGATGAGTTTAATCAGATGAAGTTAGTCGTTTGAATTTAATCAGATATTTTTAATTGGATGAATTTATTTGTATGGATTTAAGCAGATGAACTTAGTTGGACGAATTTGATCAGGTGAACTTAATCGGACAAATTTATTTGGAGGAACTTAGTCAGTTGAATTTAGTCGGATAAACTTAATTAAATGAATTTATTCGGTTGAGTTTAATCGAATGAATTATCAGGAGAAATTTGATCGGATAAATAATTTCAGTTTATTAAGGAAGAATCGAATTTATTTATTTAAATTCTATTTTTTATTATAAAGGAAATTACAAATACGAATTTAATTCCTAAGTCCTAAATGCCTAATTTTTCTAAAATGGTCTTCGTGTTGATTCTTCAACCTTCGATTTTTCCGAACCTGCAAAAGAATCGATAACAGAGAAAATAATTTAAATGGTTAGAATCAATAAAAAATGATTTTTGATCGGTTTCGATACCCTTAGTTAAAGTTCATCATCGGGTATGTCGGGAGGGCAACAACGACGAGGTCGTCGTTAGCTCCTGACTTTTAATCCGACCTCGGCACGGACCTGGCAGATTTCTGTTCATTTATTCCAAGAGAGAGAAAAGTGATTTTTTTTGGAAAAGTGATTTTGAAAAAAGTGCTTTTGGAAAAAGCGCTTTTCCTGGAAAATGATTTTTTGCCAAACAGGTCATAAACAACATTTCCCAAAAGTTCTGCAACAAAACGAATCAAAACCAACTTATCCATGAAAAACGCAAACAACAACAAACTTTCCCCAAATCCAAATCTCAGTCAATCAACGCAACAACACAACATCAAAACAGCCGCAAATCCTGAGGAAATCACAACAACAAAATCAAATCCGTAACCATCCAAAACAAGTTTTCCTGAAAAAATGCAGAAATCCCACAACAAGTTCATCCTCCAAAATCGCAACAACCGCAAAATCGGCCCAGGCCCATAGAATCAAAATATAAGAACAACATACAAGTTCAACTTCAGAAAGGGGGGACGAGTTCATCAGAAGATAAAAAAGGGTTCATCAGACCCAGAAGAAGATCCTCCGCTCATCAGATCATCATCAGAAAAAAGAAAAGGAGGAAGAAGATCACGTGTTCATCACAAAGTGAGAGGAAAGATTTCTAACGAATCTCAGCCGCGAACCCATCTGCAGAAAGAACAGGACCACCATCTGCGGTGCCGTCAAAGCCACCATCTGTCACGAGGACGAGCGGCAGACAGCAAAACCACGACAACCTCAAAAGCTCAACTTCATCACCGGCATCTACCAACGACTCAAATCGCTTCAAACCTCACGAAGCAGATGAGCAATTTTGATGCTAATCGACTTTTTCTTTCACTTTGTGTTTTCAGAACCATACAGGGAAGAGAAATAATGGTGGAGAGAAGGAAGAGAAAAACTTCAAAGGCTCAACAATGGCTGCCGCCCATGACAAGGAAGAAGATGAAGCTCGGACATGGGGAGGGACCGCGCCACTGCGAGGAGCAAGAGGAAAGGGGTTGTAAAACCCTAAATGTTTCAGCACACCTCTCCATTCCCCCTTTTATTTATGTTTTATTTTATTTTTTCTTATTTAGTTTAACTTTTGATTTTGTTAATTCAATTATTTAGTTCTATTTTAGTTGTAAGTAAAATTTAACCTTAAAAAACCTAATCAAACTTAAAACCATTTTAAAACATTTTTTAACACTTAATTAAAAGTATTTCTTTAAAAACTCAATATTAAAATTTAAATCTAAAACTAAAAAAAAAAAAAAGGAAAACTTAATTTAAAGCTTAAAAAGTTAAAACCATTTTTTAAAATCTTAATTCAAAACATTAATTAGGAATTAGTTTTCTTTAATTAAAAGATTAAATTTTTTATAATTTAAAATTAAATTCTAACAAAAATAAATTAACGTAACATTTATAAATTAAAAAATAACCTTTTTTGAGCTAAGATTTTTCTTTAAGAATAAAACCTAACATAAAATAAAATAATTTTTAAAAATAAAAGTCTTTCCTAAATTAATTTCAAAACTTTTTCTTAAAACATGTTTAACCAAAATGTCTAACATTTCACTTTCGGTTTCAAATTGAACTGTCATATAATTGTGGAGTTGATCTCTAACCTCGCCCCGTCTAATTTCGTCTAACTTTTATGTCGTTTCTTTCGTATTTCTCAGTTGTATTGGTTTACTAATCCCGTACTTTTCGCATTTCATTTTTCATTTTTTGGTTGTAATTTATGCGAGGCAATCGTCACTTTTGTTTCATTATTATGCTTACATACTTTCTCATATTTCAATACCGTTGCTCGATTAATTTTTCATTGTATTTACCGTTAATTTCCCCTATGAAGGAATAGGTCTAGCCGTTTGACCGCCGCGTCAATAGTCCTCCCCTTTGACCCTTTCAAAACCCTAATTGCATAAGCGTCCCGCTGCGGACCAAATTACCCTTTACCCTAGCATTAGGATAAGGAGTCGCCGTACTCCGTATTAGGTTTCCCGCCATGGAATACATATTTTACCCTTTTTAAATTCAATTCAATTACAATGTAGAAATAGGAGTCGCCGCACTCCACGTAAGCGCTTCCTTAAGAACGCTTATTCCCCATTGAAACCTTGACCACCGTCAAGAAGTTTCTTTTCCTCCCTTTCGAGGGGAACTACGATTAATCTGATTCCATCCCCTACCTCGGATACGTAGGCACAAGATGCGAGTCTTGGCGAGTAAACTTAGGACTAACCCTTAGGTTTTTCTTTTCACCTTCTAACCCCTAGCATATACCCTTAAGCAGATAATTTTAGCAAAATAGCAAACATTAAAACAAGGGGTTCCTATAGAGTACTACAACAGTTTAGGGTCCTAATACCTTCCTTAAGCTTAACCAACCCCTGAACCCTAGATCTCTCCCCGCATCGTGCTTACGATGAAAAATTAGGTTTTTCCTTCCTTTGACCTTTCCTTCGGATAAATTAAAGACCGGTTGTGGTTCAAATTAATTAATAATTTGATATCCTATTCTCACCTCAACATGCTATGTTACGACATTTTTGGCGTATGATGTTGTGAAAAGCTCTTTATCTTTGTTACTGAGGTTGGCTATCTTGCAGGTTTGTGAAAATTGGTGGGGTAAAGGCGCGTAGTACACTACTGCAAAGTCATGATGTACTGAACGGTTTTGTCTGCTTGTGAAGTCCTGTAGGTTGATGTATGAAAATGGTACGATGTGTTTGTTGTGGGGTCACGTTTTGTTATTGGTTTACCTTGCAAAAAGCTGCCAATTTGTGGGTAATGGCACGCCGTTATAATATTTGGTGCAGGTACCAACCTATGTTACTCACTACTGGCTTGCGTGAGGGAAATGTGGCAGATATTTGGATACAACATTTGGTGGTTTGCTCTATTGTGAATAAGGCCTTTGGGTGGCTTTTGAAAGCTTGGGAAATGTCTTCATGGGCCGTATGAGCTTCTTCCATCATTTTTATTCTCTTCTTTTTGGGTTTTGGTTGTAGTAATGGGCCAATATTTTGGAATGGTTCTTTATACAATTGATTCCCTTGTAACCTTTTTGTGAAAAATAATGGGCCTTTTTGAATTGAATCAATGATGAATTCTTTTTTTGTAGAACTTTTTTTTGTTGTAATTTTCTCAACAAAATGGATCATGGGCCTTTGGATGAAAATGGGCTTTGACAATTATTTGCACCACACTCTTAAGATTCTTGATTTGAAATTAAGACAAATTAACCTTGAAATTCCAAAATTCCAAAATTCTAGACTTGAAACTAATGTAACTTGAATTAACTTTAAAAATGTAATCGACTATATATGAATCGAGTTCTGAATTTTGCCATATAATATCAATCTCTTCATTGTAGGCCTTCCTTGACAACACTAGATCCAATGAATCATGCCTTGAGAATCATAGAATCAAAGTTTGAAGTATGAACCCTAAAGCATTGCTCAAAACCCTGATTGAAAAATGAACTAGATCCAAACCGCTATCAACCATGAAGCATAAAGAACTTGACACAGCCTAACTACAAACCCTTAATTGCAAACTCAGACCCATACAGCTTGAATCAATTGTCTTCAATCCTTAATAATGAAATAACAGTTGTCTGACCAAAATTAGGTCAGACCTGAACGATTATTAACCCCTTACTGAGCTAACACATCCATACAGATAGACCTTAAATGAACCCTCAATCAATCTTGTAACACCCCCTTCCTATACCCCCAAATAATTGAATAAATCATTTAGGCACTCAATATAAATTTCATCAGAGTTTATTTTAAACATGGTATAAAAGAGGTGCATCACATTATCATGAAATTAAACGCATACAACACCTGCTCAAGTAGATATGCAACAATGGGCAAGTCATAACAAAGAAATCTTAGTCCTAAAACCCACATCTCAACATTTAGAATAAAAGCGGAAACATCTAAACATTGAATCAATTCATTCATATAAACATATATACATCATTCAGTTAATTCATGTTTACAAATCATCCATAAGCAGATACATACACAGATGTATCACAAAAGAATCAAAACACTTGTATCTCCAAAAAGAGCCAAAGGCTTCCTAATTACCCAGATGATACATATCAGAGCCAACGACCAAAAACAATGAAGACTCGCTTCACAAAAAGGACCTCCAGCAACCTACTCTGCAATGCCTCATAGAGCATTATAGAACAGCAGAAGGGTGAGAAACAATATCATAACAGTCAATGCATAAAATTATATATTATACAAATTACACATACTTCACATTCTCACCACGATTCATTATATAAACTTCAATGCACATTTCGTAACTGGGCATATTCGCCAATCATACTTCTACACATACACATTATTTCCACATAACATTTACAATATAACACCAAGCATATCCAATATGCGTCAACCATGTTTATATTAATTCATAAACTCACAAAACATACATATACATACATTCACATATACATATATATCTTCAAGCATACCAATCATTCCAATCATCCACAATTCACATAAACATTTACACTTATGTTCATTCACCATACATCATGCAAGATGTCAACATGCAACTCATAGAGGCCGACTCACGACTCTATGCAGATGCAAATGTGGTATTGACTCATTTCAACAGGTTCAATTGAAGAACCAAATGGAATCATCGCTCGTTACCGAAGTAACTCCCCGTCGGGCCTACGATGTTCACTCATCGCTCACATCCCACATGGGCACACGATGTTTCAGGATTGCTCACACCCCACACGGGCACACAATCTGATTGCTCACACCCCACATGGGCACACAATCGTTCTGTAGATTCACTACGGAATCAAGAAATAACCATCGCTCACACCCCACATGGGCACACGATGTTTCACATGCGACATGACTCATGACACTCATGAAATGCACACATGTTTACAAACACACTCGTGCATTCTTCACATTTATCGCATATATTCATTTATGCATTCAAAATATATGTATCACAAAACATATATATTCATCATTCATTCACACCATTCAAACATGGCTCACATTCACAATCAATTCCTCATGCATTTCTCTTCAAACTAAGCAAATGCACAAAATTGCCAACCGGCCACACTTATGCTTCACAACCATAAACTAGGATTCACGCCATACGGCTACCTACATCACATCACAAATCAGCACACAAGCTATTAAACCAAAGAAGGGTCGATCGCCACCAAAACCCCAAGCCACAACAGCACACAGCAGCAGGGAAAACCCATCCTGCTACGTTCGATACACGCTCGCCTAGCGAACTGCTAGCGAGCGTTCGCCACTTGCTCGCCTAGCGAACTGCTAGCGAGCACAACAGAAGCTCCAGACTTCGTTCTCTACCTCGTTCGCCACAGCGAACCTCCAGCGAGCTCCTCGCTACTCCCTTCGCTACAAGCGAAGGACATCAAAACCATTTTGTCCCAAGTCTGGGACCGTTCGCTGCGCACTCGCCTAGCGAACTTCCAGCGAACACTTGCGACCTGCTCGCCTAGCGAGCTGCTAGCGAGCGTCTGCGATTTCCACTTCTCCCCACTGTTCAGAATCCAAAACCACCGATAAAATCACCCGATGAACTCCAACTCATATCCAGTAGCCTTAGTCTAACATATATCGACTAATCTACGTCATCTAATCACAATTCTAACCGTTAAACAACGATTTCTATCGATTAAACCAATTTCGACCTAAAATGGAAAGTGTAGAAAACTACCAATCAATCCAAAACAATCCAACAAAAATCATACATGATTATACACATTGATATAATAATAAGGTTTCACACCCTTACCCGATTGATTGAAGCTTGGAAGTTGTTTCTTGATGAATTTCTAGGTTTTTCTCCATTTCTCCTCTTTCTCTTCTCTTTTCTTCTTTCCTTCCTTTTTCTTTCTATCTCATTTCTTTTCTCTCTAATTCTCACTTATACCTCTTTCTATTCTATTCTATTTCTCCTCAAAATACCTCTTAAAATATTTTCTCACAAAATACCCCACTTAATATAAAATACTAAATGTCTAAAATACCCTTTAATCTATTTTCCCCGAAAACTCTCCGAATCGGTAAAATAGCACAAAAAGCAATTAAACGTATCGACACATAAATTCCATAATTAAAATAACATTCATCCAAATAAATCAAAAAGGACTCAAACAAATTGGGAAATTCAGAATCGGGGCGTTACAAATCTCACTGCTATAACATCCTAAGTTCAGACCGTGAGTAGAAACAACATATATATTTTTTTTTGGATTTTCTAGATGATGGTTAGTGGATAGATATACAGATAAAAAGTGTACACTGGTAGGACAAACTTGGGGTATGACAGGACCTAAAGAGATTTTTTTTATCAGGGAGGCTGAGAAGATTTCACAATCCTGCTTCTACGTATTTCCATGTGCAATAGAGAATTCAAGGCTTATGTATTTATAGGTAGAAAATGTTTGTTTGTTAGTCGATTTTAGCGAAAATTATCTTGTATTAATCGACGAAAAATATTATTTTACCCAAAACAGGTGAGAAGCGGGCGTTTACATCACATTGAATGGATTTACAAATCAACATTCACGAGAAAACGTCACTTATCTCAACTCAACGATTGTGGATGAAGCATTGTTTCGCATTATCTTAAGACAAAATATCTTTCATTTATAAAAAGGTTTTTGAGATCACACAGCGGCAAGAAAAAAAAAGACTTTGATTGGTTGAATGTATTTTATAAGTGAATGACAATTGTTTAATGAGAACAAGACATAAGTCTTTGAATTAATCATTCGGGGTTGCACTAGAATGTTAGATTCCAACGGTCCTTTTTCATTCAAGGTTTATTAAGAAAAAATTTAATGGACAACGAACGTTCGATAAGAACAAGACATGTGTTTTTGAATCAATTGTTCAAAGAGTTATGCTAGAATGCTAGATTTCAATGACCTTTATTTTTCCAAGTTAATTAAGTATTTTTAAGAAAGAAAGAAAATAATGAACGATTAATGCAAAACATGTGGCTCGAGACCGATCATTCGAGGGTTCACACCGGAATGTTAGATTCCAAGAGTCCTCTTCTTTCGTATTTATTTAGAAAAATTTTGATATTCCGTTTGATTTAGAAAATAGTTTAACTGTGTAGAATTATGATTTGATTAATATTTGAAGTTAATTTGAAATGGTTTTAAATTTCAATGTTAGTGAGATGATTATTTACATATGTTAGGACATGAATATGGGTAAAGATTGTATAATTAAACGGCTAAGCACATCACAAATTCCTGAATAGATCATTAAACAATACATTTAGTAATTAGAAAATAATCAATTAAAACTATGATTGACTAATCAATAAAAATTAACAAATAATTAAACTAAACAAAATAAAATAAAATAAAAGTAAAATAAAACACTAATTACGAGAGTGCACATGGGAGGTGTAAGCCAGATGTCTTTAACAACATAAACCTAATTTAATAAAATAAAAGATATTAAAGTTATGATGTTAATATTAAAGAAATAAAATAAATAATACTAGTAAATGAAGGGGCAGCGCTGCTTACTACAAGATCCTCTCTTGTTAGTTTTTTAAAACATAAATGCTCAAAAAGTATACATGTTGCATTCATATTGCTCATTTGGTTTCAAAGTTAGTGTGTTAATGAATCATTCCATTGTATTTGTTGGCATTGTTGGAAGGATGAATGTGCACCGTGTGTGGAGGTAGCAAGGAAATGAAATAGTTTTGATGCTTTATGAGAAAAGATGGAAGAGAGGGATAATGGGGTTTCGTGTGATGCAACCGGCGGTCATAGGGAGCTTTTACGGAGGGGAAATGGAAGACGAGGGGGGTTTAGGTGAAGTTATGGTGTGTGAAATAGCGATTATTCTGACTGACAATTTAGACGTCATGCATGATGAAATACATGTTACATTATGCAGATAATATTAAAATCATGATAAATGTATTGATTTAGCGATTCATTGTCAAAATTGAAGTATGACAATAGTGATGGAGTATGCGGCTAGCGGAGAATTCTTGGAGAGAATATGTAATTCTTGACGGTTTAGTGAATACGAGGTTAATAACTTTTGTAAGAAAATTTGCAGGAGTGGAAATGCTTCCAGTATTTTCTGTGTATTGTTCGAGCTGGATTGAGTTATAGAGTTTGGTTCATGTTTTTGTTGTTGGAGACATATGCACTCGCAGATTGATGAAATACGGTCAAATTTGATTGTTAGTTTTATAAATAACCATGATTCTCAAAGTGAAAGTATTATTTAATTGAATACATAAACTACAGAAGCTTTGTGAATACATAAATTACACAAGTTTAATTACATTTTGGTGGTGAGGCATTTTTATAAATATCAATCTCATTGACGAATGAACATATAGTTAACTATTCATATTTAGTTTCATGACAGCGTCTTCTTTTATAGTATGCAAAAATAGAAAGTCAACAAAGTATCAATATAACATTGTGACAATGTCTCATTTTAATATTACATCTCAATACTTCATTTTATTTAATAATTATGTTAAGAATTCACAAAATACATACATTCTAAAATATAAAATTAACATGAACTATGTAATTATATTTATTTTTGCTTATATTTGTTCTCCTATATAATAAAATTTGTTTTCTCATATCGTAAAAATATTTGAAATAGAAAAAATTTAATTATTAATTCAATTATTGTTATAAATGAGAACAATTTTACTATCGATCAAAATATTTTTATAAATAATATTAAAATTAAAATTAATAATTATATAGGAAAAAATACGTTATTGATTAAAATATTTTTATATAAGGAAGAAAATACTATTGTTATAAACGGGAACAACTTTACTATTGATTTAAATGTTTTTATAAATATTGTCAAAACAAAAATAATATTTAGATTCAAATATTTTTATAAACAGAAATTATTTTACTATTAATTCAAATATTTTTATAAGTAGTGTCAAAACAAAATTAATATTTATACACGAAAAAAAATACATTGTTGATTAAAATATTTTTATAACGAAAAGAAAATATTACCGTTATAAACGGAAACAACTTTACTATTGATTCAAATATTTTTATAAATATTGTCAAAACAAAAATAATATTTTGATTCAAATATTTTTATATACGAGAACAACTTTACTATTGAACCAATTATAATTATAAATAATGTCAAAATAAAAAGAATATTTAAATACAAAAAAAAATTGTTAATTAAAATATTTTTATATACAAAAACTAATACTCATATTGTTATAAATAGAATTAATTTTATTAATAATTCAAATATTAAATAATAAAAATATATTCGACCATTATTTTTAAATATATGAAAAAGGTTATGAAGCTTATTAAAAAAGTTTGAATAAATATCTAAAAATTATATTCTTTCTTATAACATAATTGTCTTATTTGTTAAAAAAACCTAAACAATTAATTTATGTAATACAAGTTTCAATAATTTTTTTAAAGCATATTATTTTTAATATTGTTGTTTATCTTTCATATTCTATATATATTATATTTCAACTTAAATTTATTATTATTCTTAGATTTATTTATTTTTTCAATTTTCTACTTTTATGATAATTTGCAAATAAATTCACGTCCAAAATCATCCCCCGTGCTAATTTTTATGACAGTTTACATGCAAATATGCATTCAAAATATTATCTCACCCAAAAACATTCATGGATTTGTTACTAAATGAATTCAACAACACATTATAATTTCACTAAGTAGGATACAGGGATACTACATAATTTAGAAATAAGTCCGGCGCAATTGTTCATTAATAATATTGCCATTCCTTTTTTACTACATATATGATATAATTAAACACACTTTAAAATGTGGATTATTCAACTGTACGACTAATCAAAATTTCACAAGTTTCATTTTGATATAAATTAATCATATATTCAACTATATTAACTACAATTTCATAATGTTGCAACTTACAAGTGTAGGGAAAACTGAGTGTCCATGAGACATTTTTGTTTTCCACACCAAAGTGTTTGTTGCTACATCTGAGTGTCCATGAAACATTTTTGTTTTCCACACCAAAGTGTTTGTTGCTACATCTAACTGACTCTCTCAAATCTTAATCAATCTACAGTGACTTTACTGAGTGTGTAGCAACATTACTCTACCCTTTGTAGATTCATTCCTATGATTTCATTCACTTTCCCATGTGATTTGATTATTGAATCCTGAATAAGACACGCAGGTTGCTGCAAATGTGCTAATTGTGGTTGAAACTGCCTCGTATTGTACCTTAAAGATGTTTGACATATTACCCCCACTGAATAGAACATCTCTTTGAAAAGCAATTAGTTTGAACTGAAGGGACTGTTAAGTTTTACAGGAATAAACATCAAAGAAATAACAGAGCAAATTGCGACCAGAAAAGTTTCTTTCTTGAAGTAACGGGCACAATTAACGATAAAATCGTTCTCATTTGTTTATTGAGAAGATTAAGGCATGCAGCACATTTTCACCAATAGGGGCACCATGTTCGGTGAATGAAGTTTCACCAGCTGCACATTGTAGACATCATCCTTCATTGCAATAAAGGAAATGTAATGACTTTTTCCTGATGTTGGCATAGAACACAAATTAAGAACCACTCTGCAGCTTCCATCTAAACCTCACTACAAATCCATTTTCCATCCTGGCTACAAGAAATAACACTGACACGGATGTCGACCACATTATTGACATCAGTAATAATTTGGACATCAGATGTAAAGTGTCAATGGAGTGCTACATGTCCTGGCCAAGAAGACACATCAACTTCCAAGCATTATATAAATATTTCTATCGCGGTTGATAATCAATCTAATCTGACACGGCAGAGAATGCATGAAGGGCGAAGACATCTTACAGAATCATGTTTCACCATTATTCCGGAGTTATGCTGCCACCAAAAGCCTATTGCATGGTCATATGTCTATATTGATCAAGAAACAGTAACTTCTTCAGCAATTTAGGAGGATGGATCTGCTGCAAACCATAATTGTCCAGGTTCATTACAACGAGATTACACACGCCTATCCTCAGGTTTAAAAGCAAAAAGTATCTATGAAGTTGAAAGAATAGATCCATACTAGATCCAAGGTTTCAACCTTGCTGTCAACTACATTCCTCAAAAGAGCCCTGTGTTTGGACTCTAAGATCGGACAATTCTGCATTGAGTCGTGAGGACTTCGTGCCAAACAGATCCAAGTGTTTACCAAGAATTTCCAGGTGAAATTAAAGCTGGACCTGAAAATATACATCGATACAATTGTCATTTATCAAAGACACCACATATATCACTTTTTAAATCAATCAGCAATTAAAAGAAAACAAAATTCTCAACTGATATGGCGATATTTTATGATGATATGATGGTGCAGCTATGAAGTACAGACACCTCTAAGAGTAGGTGTGTTGCAGTGTCCGACACTTGTATGACACATGTACGACACATGTTGGAAAAGTTAAAGAAGTGTCGGAAAAGTCAGACAAGTGTTCACTAAAAAATATTGTTTTTCTCTGTTTTGACACTGTTCGAATCAATGGTTGACACCCGTATGACACTCATAACAAATATGTCAGACAATTCAGACAAGTGCTTCAAACAAAATTTGTTTTTTTCCTTTGCTATAATACACTTTTATACATATTTTGAACAAATTTCACAAATTTAAAATTGTAATGCGTATAATTAAATAATCTTATCAATAAAGAATTAAAGACATTAATTTTGATTAGAATATTTTCAATTTTTTTAATCATAGATGGATAAATAAAGTTAAATACGCAATTATATATTGCGGTCGGTGTCCTATGTTTTGACATTATTAGTGTCAGAGTGTCCATGTCGTGTTGTGTCCCGATGTCCGTGTCGGAGTCTGTGCTTCATAGTGGTGCAGTGTGTTGAAACTTGAAAATAAAATATCAGGTTTAAACTTTTAAAACCCATGCTTTGTTTACGACATGCATTTACAATCATGTTGTATAAACAACTTCATTAATCACTTGTAGCCTAAAAATTTAATACATAAGTTCTGATGAATAAACTAAGTTCTGATATAAGTTATTTCCACAAGCCAAAGATTTAAGGTTGCACACCTGAATCAATTCTGACTTTTGAATTCCCATAATCATCTTCAAGTACATAAAGAAGCTTCCTGTAAGTATGTCCATCTACAAGGTCCTTTTCTTGCAAGTCTTGCAGAAACCTCATGGCCTCTTGAACTTTTCCTCCTCTACATATCTCATCCAGTACAGTCCTGTATGTAATAAAATCAACTGATCTTTGCTTTTCAATCATCTCCCATAGATAATTTACTGCATCCTTAATCTCTCCGACAAGTGCCAAAGAATTGACAAGCGAATTATAAGATTTACTATTCGGGGTAAAACCTTTGGTCTTCATTTCATGATACAACTCTTTGGCATTCTCTGTTCTTCCTTTGGCACACAACCCATGAATCAAGTAATCGTAAGTTAAAGAATTGGGTTCGCAATCATAAACAACACCCATCTGATGAAATATCCTCAACGCATCGTTAATATGAAGAGAAAGCACATAACCTTTTATCATAGAATTCAACGAAAAAATATCAGGTTCGATCATGTCGTTCACCATTTGCCTGAACAAACATCTCATAGTCTCCATATACACAAGATTTATATAAGCATTGTGTCCTCTGCTCAAAAGTGCACCAAAAAGAATATTATACGTTTTAATCGAAGGCCTAAGACCAAAATTTGGATTTCTACTACTCTTCATGTGCTTAAACACATTAACAGCTTTCGTCAACTTCCGCGCCTCAGTGAAATAATATATGACCATATTAAACACCGCCTCAGACCCAATAGAAGGAACCGCAAGCAACTGGTTCACAATATCATCCATTTCTTGATACATTTTCGCATCACCTAGCTTCTTAATGGTGACATGAAATGTCGACAAATCATGCCGAAACCTAGGCTGGTGAGACGCCCAATGAAAAAGCTCTAAACAAACTAAAGGATCGCGTTGAAGAGAAATAACATAGCATAGCTCTTCAGGAGTGAACCTTGGGAGAAGCTGGGACTGTGCAAACTGAAATTGTGCTTGGTCTAAAATCGGCTTACTGGATTTCAAAAACCGATTTCGAACTCTTCTTCTATAAGACCTTGAAGGAACTCTAGTTGAATAATGATGAAAATTAAAGCTTATAAGTGGAAACAAAACAGGAAATTGAGTATAACTATATTTCCCAATTGAATCATTGAGAACAAATAGTTCAGGAAATTTCTGCAAAAGTAGATTCTCATTTGAGCTATTTCTTTTAAAGTGGCTACAATATTTCAAGCAATTTCTACCAAAAGATAACATTTTTGTGCAGTGTTCAAAGAAATTGATTCTTCTTCCTCAGCCACGATTTACAACCTATGTGAAATTAACCTAAAATATATCAAAATTTAAGGTGGAAAAAACAATAAGTGATAATGGTAGATTAACATTGGCAACTAACCTAGTCGATGAGATTCCGGCAACACTGAAGAGAATCGTGATTCGTGTGATTTCGGTGATTGAAACTGTGATTGAAGAGTGAAAACAATACAGCGGAGGGTGAACTAAGCTCAAACATTAAAGAATTAAAAATTAACAACAAAATTAAAATTAAATTAAACGAATACATTAATGGCTAAATAACTTTTTTTTTTCTCATTTATACTTAAGGAGTCCAATGATATGTGACTTTAAAAAAATAATTAATAATTTCATATTTTTCTAAACAATGCTATATACGTTTTTTTCCTAATCAATTTCATATCTTTTATTTCAACCTCTTCGCTTAAATCATGTTTAAAATCTTCGATTTCCTACTTACAATTTGTTGTTATCAATAGGCCATCAACATAGAAACATAGTATAAGAAATTCATTATTGATTCTCTTTATATATACTCCATGATCAGTTCTGCACTTCACAAATTTCTTCTCTCTTAGAAAATTGTCAATCTTCTTATTCCAAGCTCTTGGAGCTTGCTTAAGTCCATACAAGACTTTATGCAACCTGTACACCTTTCTTTCTTGGTCTTGTTTCACAAACTCAGTTATTTGTGCAACATAAACTTCTTTATCTAAGGGGTCATTTAGAAATGCACATTTCATATTCATCTGACATGTGTGCCAATTTTTCATGTTTGTTAGACCAACAACCAACCTGATTATTTCGATCCTAGCAATAGGTGCAAAAACTTCGTGGAAGTCGATTCCTTCCTTTTATAGAAATCTTTTCGTTACAAGTCTCACCTTGTGTCGAGTTACTTCTCATTTACGATTCACTTTCACCTTGTAAACTCATTTCACATCAATTGTCTTCTTTCCTTTAGGCAATTCGACAAGTGAACAAGTATTGTTGACTTCGATGGACTCTAACTCCTCATTCATTACTTTCACCCACTTAGAAACTTTCAATGTCTCGGCTGAATTAGCTGGTTCGGCATCTGCGTAGAAAGCATAGTGTATCAGCTCACCTTCTTCATCAACCACATCATCTGATGTAATCACACATTCTTGCAACCTTGCAGACATGTGTCTTGTTCATTGAGGTCTGCTTGGGTCTGCTTCACCTCTGACTTCTTCTTGTTGATATTCTCTTTCGAATTCACTAGCTGGTTCTTCACATGAGATTCTTATTAAATTCTTCTTGATATTCTCAGTCTAATATCATTCCTTAAGCTCATATATGATCCCGTTCCTATTGATCACTACTTGCTTGTTCACTGGGTCGAACAACTTGTATCCTCTGGTCAAATGATATCCACTTAGGATCATTTGACTCGACTTGTCATCAAGTTTTCTTCTCAACTGATCTGGCACATGTCTATGTGTTATAGATCTAAATACCTTCAAATGACTTAGGCTAGGTTTGACACCATACCAACATTCTTCTGGCGTAATTCCTTATAGTTTCTTCGTCAGACATCTGTTCAAAATATATGTTGCAATCGACATGGCTTCTCATCATAATTCTTTAGGTAGATTCTTTCCTTTCAACATACTTCTCACCATGTTCATGATGGTTTTATTCTTCCTTTCTGTTGTTTCATTCTGCTGTGGAGTGTAGGATTGCACCACCTCATGCATAATCCCTTCTTTATCACATAATGCATTGAAATCTTTCGACACATACTATCCACCACCATCAGTCCTCAGAATCTTTAGCTTTTGACCACTTTTTCTTTCAACCATGAATTTAAACTTGGCAAATACCTCGATCACTACACTTTTCTTCTTGATCAGGTAAGTTCACAATTTCGACAGAAATCATATATGAATGTAACAAAGTATCTGTTACCTCTAATCAAATTCACCTGGATAGTACCACATACATCAGAGTATATGACTTCGAGAGTTTTCTTCGACCTACTTTTTGCATCCTTGCTGAATCTATTCTTGTGTTGTTTCACCTGAACACATTATTCACACATTTCACTTGGAATGTCAATTTATGGTAATCCTAAAATCATATTTCTTCTCTTCAACTCTCTGATGTCTTTGAAGTTGAGATGGCCAAGTCGATAATGTCATATCCATTCATCTCTACTGGCTACAGTTGCAAGGCACTTATGTTCCATCATATTAAGTTCAATCTTGAAGGTTTTATTATGAGACATTGGAGGCTTCAAGATTAACCTACCACCTGAGTCAAGAACTCTTATCATTTTGTCTTTGATCGGTACCTTGTAGTTCTTTTCGACCAACTTCCTTATACTGAGCAAATTACTCTTCATGCCTGGTATGTACAATACATTGGAAATTATTGATCTCTTGCCATCTTTCCTCATAATCAGAACATCACCAATACCTTCAGCTGCTATAGTACTGTCATTTGCAAATTTCACCATGTTCTTCATTGAGGGCTTTATATTGACAAACCAATCTTTTCTTCCAGTCATTTGTGATGAGCATCCTGAGTCCAAGTACCACTGATCCTGGAATATTTCTTCATCTTTTATTGTGACCATCGACGATATCTTTTCTTCTAAATGTTTTTCCAGCTTTGCATTAGTTTCTTGATTCTTCTTCTTTTCTGGACAATCACTAAAATAATGACCATACTTCTGACAATTGAAACATTGAATGTGACTTTTTTCAAGTTTTCGACCACCACCTCTTCCTCTACCTGCAGCACTACCGCTTTGGTTGCCTTGGTTCCAGAGTTTTCTCTGATTTGACCAGTTTCCTTCCTGTTGATTTCGACCAGCCGAATTGTTGTAGCCTCATCAACCTTTGTTGCCATTCCAGATTCTTTTGTCTTACTTTTCTTTTTATGACTGCGCCTGCAAAGTCATATCACTCTTCGACTTTACTGTAACTCTTTCAATCATACTTTATTCATGAGACTCAAGCGTCCCTTAAATATCTTTCTTCGTCAATGCTGACAAGTCTTTCGGCTCTTCTATGGCTACTACCACATGATCGAACTTTGGAGCCAATGACCTCAAGATCTTTGCAACAACTGATCTTGATGTCAACGCTTCTCCACATACCTTGATTTGATTTACCATTTTTGTAACCCTAGTGAAGAAATCTGTTATGCTTTCACTGTCTTCCATCTGAAGCAATTCATAAGTTTTTTTTGTGAGTTTGTAATTTCACCTCTTTTACCTTTTCTGCACCTCCAAACGATTTTTCAAGCATCTCTCAGGCTTCTTTTGCTGATTCTACATCACTAACCTTTTCAAAATTATTTGGATCAACACATTGATGAATTATAAAGAGAGCTTTCTAACCTTTCTTCTTCAATGCTTTGTGTGCAGCCTTTTCTTGATCTGTCGCATATTCTACAAGCGGTGTTACTCCTTCCTTCACAAGATCCCAAAGATCTTGATAACAGAAAACAACCTTAATTTGCTTGCATCAATTATCAAAATTATCATTCTTGAGAATCATAAGGTTCGCTGGAAAGTTCTTTTTTGGATGATTCATTGCCATCACGATTTTGCTTCCTTGAATCGCAATCGGAGCTCTAGATACCAGATGTTGGAATTCAACCACAATCTATGAAGAAATTCACTCAATATTTATGAACAAGATTGTTATCAATCACGCAATAACAATGGGAAAAAAGTTGAGAAATAAGGAAAGAAAATAACATTGGAAAAAAAGAATATTTTCTGCAGAGTTTCTCTCTGTCCACAACCTGTGGAAAATTTCTTTATTCATTTTGCAACTGCAATAAATTTGTGAATACAATGTTATCAGTTGTTTACAAAATAAGGGTTACTCTTTATTTATAGATTTAGGTTAGCTTACATCCTAAAGCAAAACACAACTAAAAAAGCCCAAAAAGAGTTAACACTACTAAAATAGCCCTAAGTCGACACAAAGAATTACATTCTCAACATAATTTTTATTATTTGAGATACAAAATTCTTATTTTTAAATGTCAAAAAAAATTCTTTTTCTCACCGGTCACTTTCAATAAAATATTTATTTTATTTTTGTTCTGAACTGGGTCGGGACCTGCCCAACCCAACACTATATTGGGAAGGTCCAATAAGGCTCAATTCTCCCATGTCGGGCAGAAGACTCCCTTCACGGGAAGACTCACACGTTTTCCCCATGCGCTCCCCCATGCGGGGACATGTCATCAGACAACTACCCACCTCCGAAAGAGTTGGTCAGCCTACCTTCCGAAGATCATGGGGCAGTTGATCTAGGACAAAGACCATGTGTTGGTCTTCACTATGCCATGTAAGCCCTAGCAGTTGCTTGGCTTGGACCTGGCAGTCTGGCCCAACACAAGTAATCGTTGACCCTGCGCTGGGGTTTCTCTATAAATACCTGCTTTCACTAGAGGGTCAGGTATTTCATTCTATACCTACTTCTGTATTTTCTCTCCCACTCTGATCCTTTACTTACTTAAGCATCGGAATGCCTTGCAGGTACACCCCCTTCTTCTTCCTACCTCTGGTGGAAGTTGCCAGTCGATGATGCGTGGCAGACCAGTGATCCCTTCTGATCAGGTACGATCAGTGGCGCCGTCTATGGAAAAGTAAAGCTTCCCTATTCTTCCGAGTAGTAGAACCAAAGCTTTCATTAACTTATGTGATCATGACCAGCCCACGCCACGACGATGTTGTCCATAATTTTGCCTTCGACCCACTCACCAACAAAGAAGACCATGGTGGGCCCATCAACAACCATGACAGTGACGTTAGGAATGGGCAGACTGCCCCTCCTTTATCCGACGATGTGACACGCAACGCCGCCCCTCGAGCAAGAAGCACAGATGCTTTCCAGCCTGTCCTCACGCCAGCATGGGCGAATCCGACGATGACTGCCCTCTTCACAGCCATCAGCCAAACTAATTTGATGTTGTTCCAGCAGAACGAGCGTATCGGAATGCTAGAACAAGATCTCTCATCTCGCTCTCCCTCGTGGAGAACCTAGCGCGAGGATTCCCAGAGCCTCTCTCCCCGTCAACGAGGGTGCCGACCACAATTGGAGAGACCCCAAACTGCGGCCTCCAAGAAGCGCGATAGGTCACCTCCCCGAAAGGAGAGGCGCTCCCCGGCGCTGAGGAAGAATAGACCTGAAGGTCCGAGTAAGAGGATGAAGGGTCGCGGTCAAGTACCTCGACACAATCCTTCCCCATCACGTTCCCCTGTCCATAGTGACAAGGACAGTCACCGGACTCCCTTGTTGCGAGAAATCATGGAGACCCTCATCCCCCATGGGATGGATAAGCCGCCCACGGTCTCCACCTATGATGGCACGATGGACCCAGACGACCATCTGGAAGACATAGAAGTCATGCTCGACTACCAGAACATCCGAGGAGCCATCAAATGCAGGCTCTTCCCGACGACTCTAAGAAAGGGAGCCATTGCATGGTACAAGAGCCTGGAGTCCGAATCCATCACCTCGTGGAGGGTGCTGAAAGATCTCTTCTCGTAACATTTCACGGCATCCCGACACCATTCAAAGACGGAAGCTTCCCAGAGCGCGATCATCCAAGCCCGGGATGAATCTCTTAGGAATTACATCGAGAGATTCACCACGGAGGCAGTCCAGGTAACTACTTCTGATGACATGAAGCATTACCTCATGGAGCAATGGTTGTGTCGCGGCTCCAAATTCGTCGAGGTCGTGGCAATCCACCGGCCAACCACCCTTCAAGCCTTCCTTGAAAAAGCTCGAGCATACATCCGGTTCGAGGAGACCAAAGCTGCCAATTCCGTCCGAGACTCTCGGAACTGCGAAGCTGCTTGTGGCGCTCGGTAAGAGGAAGCACCAGGCCCCCGGCGCGGGGGAGATCGACGATGAGATGATCTTCCCCGGGAACCCCGAGAACAGAGGGGCCTAGCAGGCCGATTCACTGAGTATACAGTCCTCATCGCTTCCCGCTAGTGCATTCTAGCTGAGTGCGCCAATTTAGAGTTCGTAAGAGGAGGTATCCATTTCCCTAATCATGCACAAAGTCAATGTGGACAAGTCCAAGTACTGCTGCTTCCACCGCGGCCACATACATGTCACTGAGGATTGCATCCATCTCAAGGATGCGATCGAGATACTCATCAAGGATGGGCACTTGAAGAGGTACACCAGGGGAGGGGATGCCCTTCGACAAGAGGCCCACGAGGCCAAAAGGGTCGAAGAGGTTCCTCCGCCCGCCAGCGACACCGGACTACAAGTGGCCCTCAGCATAAGTTAGCCTGAAGAATTTTTCTCTCTAAGAGAACACGACTTCCCTACCGGGCACTAGCTGCCCGAGGAACCAATTCACCTCATCAACCCAACGGAATACTTCCCCACTGTGATGGTCATCTCCGGCGGGGCCCCAAACAAGCTCCTCGTCGGGTCCGTAAAGAGGAAGTTCGACGAGCTGATGAGCAACAGCTCCAGCAAGATGAGCACCCTCGAAAAATTCTACAGTCGGTCTAACCCGATCAAGTATTATCTCAAGGAGATGCTCGGGGGAGCCTCTAACGCCGTCATCCCCTGCTGATCTAGGTACAGATGGAAAACTTCGACGTTCTTCATATCTTGGTCGACGGGGGAAGCTTAGTGGATATCATGTATATCCATCTGTTCTCAACGTTGCAACTCAACAAGACCAATCTAACTCCTTATGTCGGCTCCGACCTCCAAGGGTTCAACGAGATAATGACGAGACCATGGGGGTATGTGGAACTTAAGTTCACCTTCGGGACAAATGAAACGGCCAAGGAGATCAATATCTGCTTCCTGGTCATCGAGTGACCATCACTGTATAATTGCATCTTAGGCTGGACGACCCTGGAGGACCTCACCACAGTGTCATTAATGGTCCACCTTAAGATGAAGTATTACACCAGGCGGGGAGGTGTCATCACCCTCAACGGCAACATAGAGGCAGCCCCATCTGTCATCGACATGGCTTGTTCTTAAGTCATCACTCCTCCGCAGCGGAGCAACGACTTGGAGGGCTCCTGTTCTGGACTGGGCCAAGACCTGCCCATCATTCGGGCAGGCCCAACCCAACACTACGTTGGGAAGGCATAATAAGGCTCAATCCTCCCATGTCGGGCACAAGCCACATATGTCGGGCAAACGACTCCCTTCACGGGCAGACTCACACGTTTTCCCCACGTTCTCCATGTGCTCCCCCACGCGGGGACACATCATCAGGAAACTACCCACCTTCGAAAGAGTTTGTCACCCCACCTTCCGAAGATCACGGGGAAGTTCATCTAAAACGAAGACCATGTGCTGGTCTTCACTACGCCACGTAAGCCCTAATAGTTGCTTAGGTTGGGCCTGGTAGTCTGGCCCAACGCAAGTAACTTTTGGCCCTACACTGTGGTCTCTCTATAAATACCATCTTTCACTAGAGGGTCGGGTATTTCATTCTACACCTACTTCTGTATTTGCTCTCTCACTCTGATCTTTTACTTACTTAAGTGCCAGAGTGCCTTGTAGGTACATCCCCCTCCTTCTCCCTACCTCCGGTGGAAGTTACCAGTCGACGACGCGTGGCAGACCAATGATCCCTTCTGATCAGGTACGATCAATTTTAATTACCAATTGTCTTTATTTGAGACCCAAAATTCTTATTTTCAAATGTCAAAATTTTCTCTTTTTCTCACAAATCATAATCAGCAGAATACCTATTTTATTTTAATTAACAATTGTCTTTATTCAAGACACAAAATTCTTATTTTAAAATGTTAAAATTTCTCTTTTTTACTCATAGACCATTATCAATAAAATATCTATTTTATTTTAATTAATAATTGTCTTTATTTGAGACACAAAATTCTTAATTTCAAATGTCAAAATTTCTCTTTTTGTCACAAATCATTATCAGCAAAATACATATTTTATTTTAATTAATAATTACCTTTACTTGAGACACAAAATTCTTATTTTCAAATGTTACAATTTTTGTTTTTTGTCATGGACCACTATTAATAAAATATTTATTTTATTTTGTTACGGTTCAGTGTCACTTAAATACATACTTTATTTTAATTCATAATTATCTTTATTTGAGATACAAAACTTTTATTTTTAAAAGTCAAAATTTCTCTTTTTTTATCGGTTATTATCAGTAAAATATCTATTTTATTATAATTAGCAATTGCCTTTATTTAATATACGAAATTGTAATTTTTTAATGTCAAAAAAATTTTATTTTTCTTTATCTATTTTACATATCTGTATAATTATTTAACACAATTTAATTTATATTATTATTGATTATTACGTTTTATATATATATATATATATATATATATATATATATATATATATATATATATATATATATATATATATATATATATATATATATATATATATATATATATATATATATATATATATATATATATATATATATATATATATATATATATATATATATATATATATATATATATATATATATATATTCTCTGTCTCAAAATAATAATTTTTTAAAGTTGTTGCATATAAATTAAAAAAGATAATGATAGAATAATTTAATGTTACAATTTTATAAAATTATCCTTTAATTATTATTGGTTGTCATAAAGTATCGTGTGGTGTAATGTCTTGAAAGTTATGTAGACAATATTTATTAGACGTAAAGTTGGTAACAATTAATTATTATTGAATTGAAAACATAAAAAAAAATATTTTGGAACAAATATTTTTAATTAAAACACACTTCTCGATCTCTTCAAACATATCAGCATCGTCACCAAACGTTTGTCGTACATGTCCCTGAGTTCATTGTAGAATCTCTTTTGATGTTGCCGCCTTCATCGGATGCAATCATGTAACTTTACCCCGATCTTCCGATTTCTCTTCGAAAAGGTATACGTCAAACACGAAATCTTTCTCCATATTATATTGATTTATGTTATCATCGTCTTTCCGCTTTTCATTATACTTGCTCAACTTCTTTTTCTTTTGTTTTTATTCCTAAAACTACAAGTGAAGTGTTATTTAACCTTGAGTGAAGGCAACTAATGATTGATGAGATTTGCATTCTTCAAAGATGTGATACCTAGGAACGGGTTCCTCTTCCTTATGAAAAATATTTCGTAGGTTGTCATTAGCTTTATATAGTAAAGGTTGGTCCAGATGGTAAGATTGATTGATTTAAAGCTCGCTTGGTAACCAAAGGATACACTCAAAAATTTTTGTTGGATTATAATGACATTTTCTCGCCTGTAGCTAAGATGACATCAATTATACTTGTTCCCACCATTGCATCCATTCGACATTGGCCTCTTCATCAATTTGACATCAAAATTGCATTTTTACATGGTGATCTTAAAGATGAAGTATATATGGAGTAAACACCTGGGTTTTTTAAGTGGGGTCATCGACTATGTTTTGTAGGCTACACAAGTTTCGTTATGCTCTTAAGCAATCTCCGAGAGTTTGGTTTTTTAGCACTGTAGTACAATAGTTTGGTAAGGTTCGTAGTGAAGTTGACCATTTTGTATTTTATCGTCACTCAGTCCAATAGTGTATTTATCTTATTGTGTATGTAGATGATATTTTAATAACTGATAATGATTAGCAGAGAATACTCCAGTTCAAACAATATCTCTCAAATAAATTTCGTACAAAACACCTTGGTAAACTCCGATATTTTTTTGGTAATGAGGTACCTCAATAAAAATATAATTTTGTGATTTCTCAACATGAATTATGTTATGGATATTTTGGATGAAACATGTTTGTTGAACGTTAAACTAGTTGATACTCTTATGAATCCAAGTGTCAAACTCCTACCAAATCACGGGGAGTCTCTATCTGACTCAGGAAGGTATAGGAGATTGGTTGGAAAGTTGAATTACACTCGTCTAGACATTTACTTTGTAATTATTGTGGTGAGCCATATCTTAAATTCTTTTTTTCATTAACACATCGATGTTGTTATCCGGATTCTGAGATATATCAAATTTGCTTCAGGAAAAGGTCATGTATATGAATATAAAGAACATACTCTGATAGTTAGATGCTCCAATTTTGATTGGGCAGGATCATCCATTGATAGGTGACCCACCTCTGGGTATTTTGTACTTATTGGAGGAAACTTTATATCTTGGAAAAGTAAGAAATAAAGTGTAGTAGCAAGATCAAGCATAGAGGCAGAGCATAGGGTCATGGCAATGGAAACATGTGAAATCATTTGTGATCTGACCTAATCAGAAGAGGACCGTTGACTTGCCACATGTCGTTGATCTTTTTCCTGTTCACCGGTGTTGAGAATGAGGTGAGGGTGTACCTGCAAGACACTCTGATGCCAAAGTAAGAGATTGGACAGAGTGACATCAAATACAAAAATAGGGTAAGAAGAGAATACATGACCCTCTTCTGAAAGAGGGTATTTATAGAGAGACCCCAACACAGGGCCAACGGTCACTTGAGTTGGGCTGGATGGCCAGGCCCAACCCAAGTGACTGCTAGGGCTTACGTGACATAGTGAAGACCAGAATGTGGTCTTTGCCCTAGTTCAACTGCTCCGTGAACTCCGGAAAGTGGTTTGTTAGCTCACAAATTCGACACCTCTTGCAAATTAAGATGTTAAAGAAGAAACACCAAAGTCTGGCTGAAAATAAAAGCTGATTAAAGAGTTCAAAGGTCTTTTGGAAAAAGGGTCGAAACACTTGGAAGACTTAGAAAAATCGCCAAAGGAGGGGGCTTCGACCGTGACGCTACTTGGCAGTAATTCTGAAGATTTGAAATTCAAATAAATTGGAGGGAGTATTTTTGCTTGTTAGATTACTAAGAGGACAGGTGGCATTTCTTGGGTGAAGGACCTCATGCATCATGACAAGTGTCAGAAGATGATGATGTTGGGAAGTTATTGGTAGTTATTTCTTTTATTATAAATAGAAGTTTTTAGAGATTGAATAAGTGTGTTGTAATTTACTTTTGTTCAAGTTACTCTTAAAACTACTCCAAGTATCCGAGTGTAGAGAAAGAGAGTATCAAGGAGAATGTACGTGATGTAAACACACCATGTCCTACTTTTCAATAAAGTTTACTTTGTCTTTTTACCTTTAATAAATGTTATTTACTTTCTTGCCTTTTATACGTTTACTTTGCCT
Source organism: Lathyrus sativus (assembly GCA_963859935.3). Taxonomy (NCBI): domain Eukaryota; kingdom Viridiplantae; phylum Streptophyta; class Magnoliopsida; order Fabales; family Fabaceae; genus Lathyrus; species Lathyrus sativus. The sequence continues at coordinate 364,814,228 of OZ012741.1, forward strand.
TCGACCTCTTTTTTCTTCTTCTAAAGATTTTATCTCTCTTTATCTTAAATTCTATCTTTTTCCTCTCTTCAATCTAATAAACAATTCTACCATTAAGACTTCTTACCCAGTACTGTCGAAGTGTCTAACTTAAGCAGATTCTAGAAAACCAAACCTTTTAGCACATGTCCTAGGATCAATCAGATCGATCCTGTGAGTCACCAAAGTTAGATTTGGAAGATCAACGATTATTTTCCAATTTTTCAGGGGAACAAAATGGCACGCCTAGTGGGACAGTGCTAAAAAGAATTTCTTTCGTGTAATCACAACTTGAAAAATTGCATCTTATTGATCTTTTCGTGAAAAGTACGTTTTATGTTACTAAGAAGTGGTAGAATTACCGTTGTAAACGAAGAGAGATTAACGAGACGAAATACTAGGAATATGGCGAAGGATGCAAATCAGCCAAATAATCCTAACCTTCAAGGAGACAGTTCTAGTGAAGGAATGATAGACGACGTAGTACCACCTTCAATACCGTCGACAGGAGAGCAAGTAACGCTTCTCGTGAGGCCAGTGTCAACACCCTCAATACTAGGGACTGGATCGACCATAATAAGACCTTACATTCAACCAGTGTTAGAATATATTGGACCTCAAACATCGAATCTGCAAACTCCATTAGGGGGAAGTTCGGCGTCTAGACAGTTCGCCCCTCCCGGGTTTCCACAGTTACCAAGAAACCCTCCGCATGGGATGCTCACAACTGTAATGCAAGTGCTCCAAAATACTCCCCCCATATTCTCGGATAATGCAATGGCTTCGCCATTACAAGGGTCAGGATCTGGTTTGAACATTGGTCGAAATCCCCAAAGTCAGAGTCTAGGATATTCGATGCAAGGCCCTAACTTGACCAATACCTCGGTCGCCTGTTTAAGGCAACAAATGGACGAACGTAATTTGCAAATGGTTCAGACTTTTTCTCAAACCATGGGTGAAATATTTCAACCATTAATCCAAAACACAACCCACACCAATCAACAGTTAGCAGTACAGTTGACATGATTGGCTGAATTCATGGGGGTACCTCCTCTGGCCAGAAATCAGGCCCCGATAGCAAACATTCCACGACAAGACTTGGTAAATATGGCGAAAGTCAATATGGGAAACCAGGGAAGATTCAATCCTCCCGTAGTTGAACCACTTAGGGACGAACCATTAAGAAATCAGGTCCATGCTCCAGGAGAGAGAGACCCAGGATTAATCATAATGAATCGAAACTAGGACGCAGACAATGTCGTCCAACAAGTTCAACGCAATAACATGGCTGTCGATAATAATCTAGCAGCCATGGTCGAGATAATTATGGCTCGAAATGGTTTAAACACTGGATTCAACAGGCCAAACTACACCACTCCTATAGTAGACTATATCCTTCAGACGGAGTTACCTCCTAGGACGAAAGTGCCCAAGTTTACTAAGTTCTCAAGAGATACGACGGAATCCACTGTTGAACACGTGCCTCTTACCTGATCGAGGCAGGAGAGATAGCAAATGATGAGGGTCTTAGAATAAATTACTTTCCGAGTTCTCTCACAAAAAACGCCTTTACTTGGTTTACGACACTACCTCCCAATACAGTGTGTAATTTGACCCAACTAGAGCGCTTGTTTCACGAACAGTTCTACATGGGCCAGACCAAGATTAGTCTAAAGGAACTCGCTAGTGTGAAGCGTAATTTTTCCGAACCAATCAAAGAATACCTCAATAGGTTTCGATTACTCAAGGCTAGATGTTTCACATAGGTGCCTGAACACGAGTCGGTCGAAATGGCTGCTGGGGGCCTTGACTATTCCATTAGAAAGAAGTTGGATACCTAGTACTTGAGGGACATGGCTCAATTGGCCGATAGAGTCTGACAATTGGAACGACTTAAGGACGAAAAGATTAAGTTCAACAAAAGCAAGAAAGTAGCTTTTGTCGAATTTAATGAAAACATCGAAGGGGTATGCGAAGACCCCATATATTTCGGTGAAAGCGAACTAGATCTCGCCGAACTTAAACAAGGTCCCCCTTATGCCTGCAAAGTGCTAGCTCCCCCACAGGGGAAGAGTTTTGTCGAATCTGAGAAGAATGATAGGTTCCCAAAGAAAACATATACTTTTGACATCACGAAATGTGATGAAATTTTCGATTTGTTAGTAAAAGATGGGCAAATGAAAGTGCCACCTAGTGCTAAAATACCGTCTTTAGAACAAAGGAAAAAAAGAGGGTTTTGTAAATACCATAATTTTTGGGGTCATAAAACGTCTCAATGTTTTCTTTTCAGGGATCTCATTCAAAATGCAATTCAAGAGGGACGTTTGAAATTCGGAGAGAAGGCTAACAGTTAAATGAAGGTCGATACTGTTGCACCCCAAAATTTGCCCTCTTTCAAGACTTGACTCATTTCTTCATTTCTTTCAAATTCAATGACATAAGGGAGGCCCATCATTCCAAATTCAAGGTTCATGAATTCAAGGCTAGATTCAAGAATATTACAAAGAGAAATTTCATGACATTTGCAAGAATGTCACATTTGTTACAAAATCCAAACTCTTGGTAATGCTTAGGAAATTAAGCTATTTCTAGTCTTAATTCAAGTTTCTAAAAATAACTTCATGCCATGGTATTCCCCATGCCTCATCAAGTCCACATGGTCCTCTTTATGCTTACAAACATGCAAGGAAATATTTAAGAGCTAATTCAATGTTGGAATATCCCAAGATCAAGGCTATGCATACATTCATGGGCAATTTGAATATGGTCCAAAACAGCCCCATGCAAGAAGTGGCAATGTGTATCATATTACAAAATCATTTTATGTCACAAAACCAAGGCTATAAGCTTATTTGATACATCTACACATCAAAAAATCAGAATTTGAAAATGATGTCCAAAAGGTAGTGCATTGACTACATGAGTATGTCCAAACAAATCAACCAACCAATGGGTACAAGGGTGAATAGAGGGTTAGAGTGCTGCAGAAGAAAATACAGCAAAAACATACTAGAAATGGAAGGAAAGTGGGGCTGCACCAAAAGGTGGTAAAAGATATTGCCAAGAATGGAAATTCTGAAAATGGGGAAGTGTGCAAGAGCTGTGGTTTTGGTACAGCAGGAAAAGGCAGCAGGAAAAGGGAGATAAGGAGGCTTGAAGGCTGCACAAAACCATCATTCACTATCATTCACTATCATCAACACATTTTGGAGATAGAGATATGGAGAGCAAAGAGTAAGAGAGAAAACCAGAAAAAATAGAGAGAGCAAAACCAGCAAAAGATTTAGAGAGTGAAAGAGAAATACAAGAGAACCACTAAAGAGCAAGAGCCTTCACAACATAGAGTGAGGAGTGGAGCACATTCATCCAAAACCAAGGAGGACTTGCAAGAAGAAGAAACTCTTGGGTATCCATTTTCTCAAACTTTTCTCTCTTTATTTCTTTGCTCTTATATTCATTTTGTTTACTCTTTTATGTGTTGTTGAACTGTATATACCATGTAAGGCCCCATAAGGGACCAAGAAACCATTGTCAAGAAACTACAAAAACAAAAGAAAACGTAGAAAAAGTTAGGACTTTGGCTGTTTTAACAGGCTAACGGTCGACCATAGCAGGTATATGCGTCGACGCATAGCCTGCATTTTTAGGCAAATTAAAAAAACTTACAGTATGCGTCGACGCATGAGTCGGCGGGCGCTTACCCGTCAGTCTATCAAAATGGTGTGCGCCGAGTGTATGGTCGACGCATGGTGTTTATGCGCCGAGCCGTGGGAAAAGGCTGAAAGTCATGCGCTGACCCTATGGTCGACTCATGGCTTCAAAACTTGCAAAAAAATGAGAAATTTCTGGCTTTGTGCAGTTTGTTATGACTTCAAGTATCTTCCAAAAAAAAACCCTCAAAACTTGCAAAAAAATGAGAAATTTCTGGCTTCGTGCCGTTTTTATTGGCATGTCCCGATTTTTTTAGCCGACTAATCCCATATGTTGTATGATTTTAGTAGGAATGTTGCTACTGTCCTTGGTGACTTTTGATTCCAAAAACCATTTTCAAAAGCAAACTCTCGATTTTATCGAGTCGTTTTTAACCCTTGTAAGTCGGCCGCCTTGTGCGTCTGCCATCGACCTTGCTCGCTTCACCTCAAACCTTTTTAAACAATTAAATCCTTGACCCAACGTCAAGCGAATTTTCTCAAACGATTGTTAAGCCAATTCGCCGTATTTAATAAAAGGGTAAAGTTCTCTTTGTATTGAACTAAAGAGAAGGGATTGAGTGTAGACTTCTTCCTTTCCGAGTGTCGAGATGCTCACTGTAGTGTGGGTGGTTTTGATACTTGTCTTTCAATACAAAGACGTTCTCATCCACACCTTTTTCTCCTAAAACCTCGGTCCCGCACCGAGTGCATTTTCAAACTCTTTTCATAACAAAAATTTGAATGGTCGTGGAGTGGTTAGGCGTAGGCCTTCTCCTATCCCGAGTGCTGACGTTTACCGTAGGGTTCTCTGTCACAAAAGCACTTACCATTCAAAACCAAGAAACACTTTAATAAGAGAATGAAGTTCTCTTTGTATTGAACTAAAGAGAAAGGATTAAGTGTAGACTTCTTCCTCTCCGAGTGTCGAGACGCTCACTGTAGTGTGTGTGGTTTTGATACTCGTTTTTCAATATGAAGACGCTATGTTCGCCACACCCTTTCATAACAAAAACTTTGAGATAAAGAATTGGGTACTACCCGTAGGGGTTACTATCCGAGGACCTATCTCGCCCCTAAAAAATAATTCAACAAATCAAATGTGACATCTTGCCTCGCATGGCGAAAACTTATCTTTCGAAAAGGATATGATACGTCCGTTCTACCGCAAACAGGTAATGCCTAAGTCTCCAGCGAGCGAGCAGCAATACACCTAACTGCTAGAATGCGTACGATAGCATCATCCATAAAAAACACCAACAAATCGTAGGCCGAACTACGGCTGCTCTGATTCTTTACTTTTTCAAGTAAAGATACGTAGGCACAAGGGCCACAATCCTTGTCGAGCACATTCCCCCTTATATCTGTAGTTCCCCAAACTACGTCGACTCTGATTTTCTCATGTCTATCGAGAATACGTAGGCCTAGGACCGCGAAGTCCTACCGAGTCCGTCCTTTCTCTCTTCTTCCTTGTTACGTCCTTTCCCCGTTTCTAAACCCTTTTTCACTGTCCCGTGGAACACTTTTATAACATAATATTTAAGCAAATAAATTTACACATTCGACAAATAAATGGTTCCCATCGAGTACGATGGATGCGAGGGGTGCTAATACCTTCCCCTCGCATAACCGGCTTCCGAACCCGTTCTTGGTCGCGAGACCATCTTATCCGTTATTTTCTTGAGGTTTTCTCGATATTTTCATTTCCCCTCATGGGATAAATAAAATTCGGTGGCGACTCTTCTGTCCTTTTCCTTTTCGCCTTCCCCGTTGTTGCGCATATTTTTCGAGTAGCGACAGATACTGACCCCCTGCAGATGGCAGATGCCCACTATACAGAACCGTTGGAAGCCAACATGGTTGAAGTCACTGATGGCCATGATTTTTCGATCGACATGATAGAGGTTACTGATGACCTCGCAAATAGCGTTGTGATGGCAAAAGTTATCATGGGCTTAGGACAAGAAGATTGTGTAAAGATGGTCACTGACGACCTCAAACAGACTAATGACAATCCAAGTTTGAATGACATGAGTGGTCCAGGTTGGGAGATCGTGACTAAGGAAACTGCAAATCATTTTGTCGAGTTGGACCAGACCACTGAAGGCTTGGAGTTGGGCTTGAAAGGACTGAATCTGGGCGAAGGGGTCGAAATTAATATGGTAGAAATCACCCAGCATGAAACCATTGGGGATAGCGAATCAAACTGTCTGGAGGAAATCACCAAAGAGGCTTACCCAAGACAGGAAGAGACAATTGTCGACTTTCTCCACCGGTGCCAGCGGAAAGGGTCCAGCATGATGTTATACCCTCGTTGTAGCGCTATCTTCGACAAAAAAGCTGCCCAGAAACTAGAAGGAACACAGAGACTCAAACAAGCTAAAGAGAGGCCCATATTCGACACTCGAAGCAACCCCCTAAGGAGATCTGAGCCTCGCATCAAGGCCCCCAAGACTAAGCCTACCAATTTCAAACCCATTGTTGAAATTACTAATGGCAAGTGGAAAAACCCCAATGAAGATAGACAGCAAGGACAGCAGAAGTGGAAAGACTTCGAGGTAAATATGGGATCTTCAGTCACTTATATAAAGGAATTCCAGTCTTCAAGAACCTCCCATGTATTTGAGAACTATAAAGGAAAGAATCCCATGTCCCGATCGCATTGGAGGCGGGAGCAACGCAAGAGGAAAGCTCTCAGGGAAAGTGTCGCTACTGCGAAAATCGGCGCCGGCTGAACAGAAGAGTCGCCACCGCGCGTTATTTATCCCAAAGAAGGGAAAGGAAACGCTCGAGGTAAACCTACCGCAAAACGGGGAAAGGAATGGTCATCGCAACCAAATCCTGGATTCGGGAGTCGGTTACGCAAGGGGAAGGTATTAGCACCCCTCACGTCCGTCGTACTCGACGGGATCCACGCTTGTTTTCTGGTACGGATTGTTATTTCTATCTAAACTAAGGGTTAAGGGTTAAAAAGAAAATAAAATGACTCGGCAAAGTATCGCACTTTATGCCTACGTATTCCCGTCTGGAACGAGAAATCAGAGTCAACGTAGTTCGCCTACCTACGGGAAAGGAGGGGAAGGTTGCTCGCTAGGATGTCGCATCCTATGCCTACGTACTTTCATACAGCATGAAAGATCAGAGCAAACGTAGTTCGGGCCACGTATGACACAAGTCTGTCTTGACTGTTTTTATCTCCTTCTGAAAAAGGGTTTTTCTGATTACTGGTCCAAGCGGACAAAAATGACGTTTTGATGAGTTCACATTCTTTTACAAAAGAAGTGTCTTTTATTGTGTTTGAAATATTTATTGTGTTTTTCTGTTTGTTTTGAGAAAGAAGAGACAAAACTCTAACCTATGGTTGAAAAGGGAATCAAACTAACCTAATGTTATCATGCATGGGTTAAGACCTAATGTCTATCATGTTCCTCTCTTGCGCAGAGAGAAACAGAGATCCTAAGGGATAAACGGAAACAGAAACAAAAGCATATATACAATAAAGCAGTAAAATGCATGAATGCAGCAATACAAGCGAGGCAAGGGAGTCCCACTCAACCTCGAACCTAGAAAACAACAGGCAAAAGCGAACAAAATTCACTTTCAACCTAACAGGTCAATTAGCAAGCAATACAGTCAGGGAAATTCAAACAATACATCAAAAAAAAATATAAACAGCAAAAATAAACAGCCAACAGCAGTCTTCATCAACATCTGTCTTCAAGTCATCTTCAACCATCTACCAGCTTCAAGCAAGCATCAGTCTTCATCTTCAAGCCTTCAAGCAAGGTTTCTATCTTCAATCTTTCACTGGCTTTTCTTCAAGTCTCACTCTCCAAGATGAGCAGCAGTCAACAAGATGAATTGGATGTTAAGCAGTCAATTGCCTACCAAGGGTGTCCTACTGACTGTTAACATGATACTGACAGTTTTCTCTCAAAAGTTCTATCTTTTAAATACATTCACTAATCCTTCCAAAGGAAGGAGGTGAGTATTTAAAAGAGACTTTGAATCATAGAGAAAGAATGGAGGCAAACAAGACCTTCCATGTTTGTGAATCAAGTTCCTATTCTAGAGCTCTACCTAGCTCCTAAACCTTATAACCTTCAACAGCTGCCAGCAAGATACTCTTCATCAACTCTGGAAATTGGTCTTCATTCTCTTAATCTTCAATGGGCTTCATCAGCACAGTCTTCAGCTCAAACCCAAACCCCAAGCAGTCCCAATACCCCACACAGTCAAATAATAACCCTAGAGAGGGCACACCATACAATCAAGCAAATACAAGCAATATACTAATAGTAATAGTAGAATAGGGGAAGCCTAATATTTTCTAAGGGATCTATTATTTACCAATAATACCCCTATAGTCCCATCATTTAATTTGTTCTAGAAAACCCAAAAGAAAATTTGTTTTGTTAAACCTACATTGTATTCACAACCCTAAATGATTAGTCTAATGGTTTCTAACTAAACTACCTAAAATAAATCCTAAAAAATTGGTAGAAAGATCAAGGGGGCACCTAATATATGTATCTAGTTATACTAAAAAATTTGGCCTAAAAAGATTATGAGAAGTACCTAAAAGAAATTCTACAAATACTATGTACAAATTAAATCTATTTAAAAAGGCATTAAAAGAAAAAATGTGCAAAAAATATTAAAAGAAAATAAAATGGAAATTTTATTACATGATATTTTTCTACGCAGAAATATGAAAATAGTAAAAAAATAACCAATCAAAAATATGGAATTTTCAATTTGTTATGATTTTTCAAACAATTAAGAAAAATAAAGGAAATTAAAAGGACTTAAAATGAGTTAGGGGTGTAGTCAGTAATTATTTGCATTGAAAAATGAATGATGGGCCCAGATTGGGGGTGCGCGTAGCAAGGCGCGTCTGGGCCCAGTTAAATAAAAAAAACTAAAGAAAAATAAACACAAAACGGTGTAAAAAGTAATAAACTCAGTTCAATTCGCGTGGGCCTGGATATTAGGGGTGTGAAAAGCATGATCATTAAGCCCAAGATCAACACAGAATTCATTCAGAAAATCCAAGGAAAAATAAAAGGCGCGCGGTGTATTTAGCAAAGGATTGTAGTGTAAAATGCATGGGCCTTTGGGTTGGGGGTGGCAATAATAGTTGGTCCAACTAAGCCCAGATGAGGACTTAAATGAAACGACGCGTTTCATGCTATTAGCTTCCCTCTCAATTCTCATTTCAAATCCAGGCCGTCAGATCAAAATCTCAGTCAACACAGTCTTCTCAATCCAACGATCTCAGGCTCGTCTTCTTCATTAGCCTAGGGTTTCTGCAAATGCCTCCATGAACACAGCTTCATGCACACTATCTTCTATCAACTCGTGCGTGCTCAATTCTTCGTCAAATTCAAACATGTAAAAAGCAAAATCACTCTAATTTTCTCCCTGAATTCGCTCATATCATCAGCATCAATTCATATCACATAAATCATGAAACACGAAGTCCAACTCAGAACTACTCAGAAATTTCATCATCACCAATCCACAATCTAAGTGTACTAATCTCTTCCTGACCTTTCACTGATCAATAATCACTAACAATTCAAGATTCTAACAACCTAATCATCAAGTTCTAAGCCTCAACAGAATTCGTGCTCCAATGGTAAACTCCATTAAATGCTCTCAAACTCACTGAAATTAATCATCTACCTATTCCTAACAGTTCTAACCTAATGATTCTCTATCATGCTATCTATTTCTAGCTAATTCGATAGAAAAACCAACCTGGTGTAATCTTGAAAACAGATAGTGATGCTCTTGGATTCACAGCTAGCAGTGCTCTAGACTTGATCAATGGACTTGGATCTTGGTTTTGTATGCAGCAACACCTGCTCAAATGCTCTTGATCTTGCAATTGAATTCTTCTTGCACTTTGGATGATGAAGTTGGTAGCACACGAATTCTGCTTCAATTCAACCAGATCTTGATGGAAACTTGCTCTATGATGAATGTAGATGATGATAGGATCAAGAATTTTGAAGAATGATGAAGATTTGATAGAGTTTTTGTGTAATTTGCAAAATTGAGGAATGAGATGTAACTATGAGTTTTCAACCAAATGAATCACCAACCCATGATTGGATCCACTCTACTCAATATATAGATGCTCATGGAACCATCTAGAAGTTGCTGGAACTTTCTTGCACTCAAATCCCTTGTGTTTTGGCATGTGTTGCTTTAACCATAAGCAAGCCATGATATCTCTCAAATTTTGAACTAAACTCAAAAATCCACTATTGCCAATGGTCTCAAAACATTCTTTCCAATCAAAATGACCTATAATTTCATCCCATTTGGACATGTTATGAAAAATCTCATTTTTAGGTCACTTTTATTCATTAAATTCACCTTTTAATTGACCAAATTTGCAATCTTGAGCTATGAGCATTTGCCAACTCCCATGACCACTTTTCTAGACTCAAAATATCATTTGGAGCAACTTTGATGTTGTGAAGTTTTTCATTTGAAGCTTCCTTGTATGAGTTTTAGGCATAGGCTTGAAATGACCTATAATTCTCAAATGACCAAAATACCCTTTGCTTGCCAAGGTCATAAGTAGAGTTCAACAAATCATATGAAGGCATACCATACCTTTCTAGAAATCTAAGATCATGAGGAACAACGCTCATGTTGACCAGAAATCCATTTGAAAGCTCCTTGAGGGGTAAAAGTTGCTTGGAAGACAAGTAACTTTCACAGACAAAATTTCAGATGCCTCTGATGACCTGTAACTTGCAAGAACCATAACTTGAGTTCTATAAACCTCCTTGATGTCTTCCACCACTCAAATTAAAGGTCTTGAGATCCTCTACAAGTTTCATGTTGGACAAGGATCCATTTGAGGCTTGCATTTTGAATTATCTTGCTTGGAAGTTTGACCTAAATCAGGGAATTTTACACAGAAACCCTAATTTAGAAACTCCTCTTCTTCTTGATTTCTCTTGATTTCTCCTTGGCACAACACCACATCCATATATACATGTCAAATTATGACCCCCACATCTTTCAAATAGACCTTGATGCCTTTCAATCAAGCATTTGACCTAGGGTTGACCCAGGGTTGACCCAGATGAAACCCTAGTTGACTGTCTTCAACTGCAACTCTTGTAATCACATCAATGACCTGTCTCACTTTCAAAATCACTCTCTAGATCTTCCATGATGTCTATGTACTCCCCATGCTCACTTCACAACTCACAACTTCTTTGATGACCTTCAACTACACTCAACATAGGAGATAGATCCACTGCTTGGTCCACTGACCTCTCTAGGTTTCAATTTCTTTCTGATGACTTGGATAGGATTGAATTTGAATAAGAACCTCTTGATAGGCTCATAGAGATAATAATAGTACTTGGTCCCTTGTTAAATGACTTGCTATGCTATGCTATGCAAATGATTAGACTATGTACATGACTTTTTATGCAAATGACAATGCAATTGAAACATAAACCAAATGAAATAAGTTGAGCAAATTTTAGGGTGCAACAGTTGCCCCTATTCAAGCGACTTGGACCCGACTGGGTGAAATGCCCGGAGCTTTCAGACATTCGAGGTACAAGACGGTTGAATACTAAGAACCCGGAAATTTGCCAACCGCAGAAATAAACTGCCCCACTGTTTGGGGAGCGACATCCACCAACTGAATCTGGTTGTTACGGCAACAACTGATCCAACGCCTGATAATTCTGATTTCAACTTCAACCACCTATGTAACGCCACAGGTACTGAGCACTTTTCGCAAAACACCTCTGTCCACAACTGGACTAACCTTATCAACACAAGAAGAGAGACAAATTCGTCAACACGAATAGAGATTCTGTTGTCACAGGAGTAACCTGGTCCACATCTAGACCCAAATTTCGCCAAATCACGAATAAACGCAAATCTGTCCACGTCAGGACTCACATCACGAAAAAAATCCGGCGATCTCGCTGGGAAACATTTCTGTCTAATCATAGGAAACTTCATCCGTCTATCCATACGGGCAAACCATCTATCTAAACACAGGAAACTTCATCCGTCTATTCATACGGGAACATCATCTGCCTAAACACAGGAAACTTCATCCGCCTATTCATACGGGAACATCATCTGCCTGAACACAGGAAACTTCATTCGCCTGTTCATACGGGAACATCATCTGCCCGAACACAGGAAACTTCATCCGCCTGTTCATACGGGAACATCATCTGCCTGAACACAGGAAACTTCATCCTCCTGTTCATACGGGAACATCATCTGCCTGAACACAGGAAACTTCATCCGCCTGTTCATACGGGAATATCATCTGCCTGAACACAGGAAACTTCATCCGCCTGTTCATACGGGAACATCATCTGCCTGAACACAGGAAACTTCATCCGCCTGTTCATACGGGAACATCATCTGCCTGAACACAGGAAACTTCATCCGCCTGTTCATACGGGAATATCATGTGCCTGAACACAGGAAACTTCATCCGCCTGTTCATACGGGAACATCATCTGCCTGAACACAGGAAACTTCATCCGCCTGTTCATACGGGAACATCATCTGCCTGAACACAAGAAACTTCATCCGCCTGTTCATACGGGAATATCATCTGCCTGAACACAGGAAACTTCATCCGCCTGTTCATATGGGAACATCATCTGCCTGAACACAGGAAACTTCATCCGCCTGTTCATACGGGAACATCATCTGCCTGAACACAGGAAACTTCATCCGCCTGTTCATACGGGAACATCATCTGCCTGGACACAGGAAACTTCATCCGCTTGTTCATACGGGAACATCATCTGCCTGAACACAGGAAACTTCATCCGCCTGTTCATACGGGAACATCATCTACCTGAACACAGGAAACTTCATCCACCTGTTCATACGGGAATATCATCTGCCTGAACACAGGAAACTTCATCCGCCTGTTCATACGGGAATATCATCTGCCTGAACACAGGAAACTTCATCCGCCTGTTCATACGGGAACATCATCTTCCTGAACACAGGAAACTTCATCCGCCTGTTCATACGGGAACATCATCTGCCTGAACACAGGAAATTTCATCCGCCTAGCTTTTCTGCCTATCTTTGCAGCAGCTAGCTCCATCAATCACATGGGTAACACAATCTGAGTCTAATCTTCCAATTTCCAGTGCTGACGTTGCAGCAAATCTGAGAAGGACTCTACTGGGGATTTTTTGAATCCACACTGCCAGACAACTTCCAAAACCGATTCACGAAATCTTTTGATATTGTTATAACAGCAACCTTGAAGAAATACTCCTCTGGAAGGGTAAGAGAAACTTAATTAAGCAACTCTGTGGGGAATAATGCCAAAACTGACATTATCGTTGAATGTCTCACGCCGAGATCCTGAATGTTTGGTAATTAATTTGAGCAAGAGCTCCCTCCACCTGCATGGGAAACAACACTTGAAAACAAACGGGTTAACCAACCTGGTTTATGTTTCAAAATGCATATGTTTGACAATGACGCAATGCTCTATTCGACATGGAAATGTTATGCGTTTTCATTTGGTAGATGCAGATATGACACTATATACCGATGCAAATGCAAACTCGAACTGCTGGGATACAGAAAACTGCTTCAGCAAAATAAATGCTGAAGATAATGCCAACTCCGCTGGGGATAACCAGGCGTTACAAAATTATTCCAGCAACATAAATGCTGGAAGAGTAAAGCCAAATTTGCTGAGGAATAACTGAATGTGCCAATCATGATTGGACTTCTGCTGGGGAGTGAATGGGTATCACACGATATTCCGGCAAAATAAATGCCAGGACACACAGCCAACTCTGCCGGGGAGAGTTTTCTTCGAGTTCCACTGGAAGGAAAGAAAACACTTGCTGGAAAGAGAACTCCGCTGGGGACGAAACGAATCTCTTGGGGAAAATCAACTGACTCCGCTGGGGGAGAGTAAATGACCCTGCTGGGAAGGGTAAACTGTCTAATCACAGCTCACGAGTTGGAAATGCTAATCTTCTGAGGCTAAACCACCCTGCTTGAGATGGGGGATCCTTTTGGGGGACACCACGATATCTGAACACAACCTTCGATCTAGGAATCGTCAATTCTGCTGAGAGTAAACGACTTTGCTGGAGAATGTCCTTTGGATAAGCTACGACTAGCTGGGGAATTTGATCCTTCTTTAGTAAGGGACATTGTTATCTCAGAAGCGCGACCTGCGTGGGGATCGAGTCTTTCGTTACGAGCTTCTGGTCAATACTGCAATCTTTTGATCGTCCACTTCATACGGCTACGAACCCTGCAACACCACAAACAAGACAAGACAAGCCTATGCAACCAAATCTATTCAAGGTAGTGTTAGTGACATCATTTTCAGTTAATTCAAAGTTTTAACAATTATTGGCAAGGGCCAGCGACGTTATACACTTGCTAGTTTCATTAAACCTAGGCGTTTATCATGTACAAAACAGTAAAGAACCAGCATCAAATAATGAATAACGTGTTTTATTGATTGGGCCCCTAAATGGGCGGAGTTTTGTACACGGGATGTAACTCTTGAAAAGAGGAAGCTACGCACACCAAATATACAAGTATGCACAAGAAGCATAAATATAATGACAAATCAAATTTGTACACATGACGGCAACGGGATGCAGACGAACATCATGAACTGATCCTCCTATGACTCGCCCGACTCTAATGCTTTCCCGATATTCACACTTCCGAAGAGATTGTATCTGATAATCGACCCCTCAGTTATATTCTCCCGCACCAATGCTCACTGCAGTATCAAATTCGGACCGCAGTCATTTGCTTTTCAAATCCCTAACTTTTGCGTGAACCGCCCTTTACGGGTTTTCAGTTCACCGGGATACCCTTTTTTGCCGAAGCCGCCCAGTGTAGGTTTTCAACTTCGCGGGTTTACATTTTTTCCATTTTATCCCTAACATTTGCCCGAACCTTTCATTCTGTTTTTGGTTCGCCAGGATGCCCCATTTTTGCCTGGACTCTCTTTTTTCTGTCCAGCGGGTCAATTTCAAGCAAAGTATTTTTTAACTACGTCCGAATTCACAGGCGACGTAAAGTCTTCACCGTCCATGGTGGACAACAATAAAGCCCCTCCTGAAAAGACTTTTCTGACAACGTATGGCCCTTCGTAGTTGGGGGTCCACTTGCCCCTGTGATCTGCCTGTGGCGGGAGAATCCTTTTCAGCACAAGGTCGCCCGTCTGAAAGCTCCGAGGACGTATCTTCTTATCATATGCTTTCTTCATTCGGCTCTGGTACAAACGACCGTATGCTAGAGAAGCTAGCCTCTTCTCATCCATTAAACTCAGCTGGTTCAACCTGTCCTTCACCCATTCTACCTCGTCTAGTTGGACATCTCGTAGTACTCTCAGGGAAGGAATCTCAACTTCCAGTGGTAGTACTGCCTCCATTCCATATACCAACGAGAACGGGGTTGCCCCGGTTGATGTGCGTACCGTTGTACGATAACCGTGCAAAGCAAAAGGTAGCATCTCATGCCAGTCCTTATAGGTCACCACCATCTTCTGAACAATCTTCTTTATATTCTTATTGGCCGCTTCAACAGCGCCATTCATCTTGGGTCGGTAAGGGGAGGAGTTGTGATGCTCGATCTTGAAATTCTGACACAGCTCCTTCATCATTTTGTTATTCAGGTTTGAACCGTTGTCAGTAATTATCCGCTCGGGGATTCCATATCTGCAAATGATATCTCTCTTGATGAATCTGGCTACCACCTGCTTAGTCACGTTTGCGTAAGATTCCGCTTCCACCCATTTGGTGAAATAATCGATTGCTACCAGAATGAACCGGTGTCCATTAGAAGCCGTCGGCTCGATCTTTCCAATCATATCGATTCCCCACATCGAGAATGGCCATGGCGATGACATCACGTTCAGAGGACTCGGAGGCACATGGATCTTATCTGCATATATTTGGCACTTGTGACACCTCTTCACAAACTTGAAACAATCAGTTTCCATAGTTAGCCAAAAGTAACCTGCCCGCAGCAGCTTCCTCGTCATAGCATGCCCCCCAGCATGCGTACCAAATGTACCTTCATGTATTTCCTCTATGAGCAGCTTCGCCTCTTTCTCATCTACACAACGTAGTAGCACCAAGTCGTGATTTCTTCTGTATAAGACACTGTCCGGATTCAGATAGAAATTACCCGCCAATCTCCTGAGAGTCTTCTGATCGTGACTGGATTCCCCAGCCGGATACTCTTTATTTTTCAGGAAATTAAGGATATCGAAATACCACGGTTTATCGTCAGATGCTTCGTCAATGGCAAATACGAAGGCAGGTCTGTCAAGCCGAGAGATAACAATTCTGGGAGCCTCATTCCAGAAGTTGACCTTGTACATGGAAGACAAAGTGGCCAGGGCATCAGCCATCTGATTCTCTGCTCGCGGTACATGATGCAATTCAACCTGGTCAAAGAAAGGCAACAATCTCCTCGCGTAATTCATATATGGTATCAAATTAG
Organism: Lathyrus sativus; assembly: GCA_963859935.3. NCBI lineage: Eukaryota > Viridiplantae > Streptophyta > Magnoliopsida > Fabales > Fabaceae > Lathyrus > Lathyrus sativus. Next base: position 364,830,460 of record OZ012741.1, read on the forward strand.
GCTGACGTGTCTCCCACTCTCCTTTTATTTGATTCACTACCAGAGATGAGTCTCCGTATACATCCAGATTTTTGATTCGCAAATCGATGGCTTCTTCAAGCCCCATGATACAAGCTTCGTATTCGGCTTCATTATTGGTAACCGGAAAGGTCAATCGAGCGGTAAACGGGATGTGCGACCCGTGTGGAGTAGTAATGATTGCCCCTATTCCGCTACCGTAGGCGTTTACAGCTCCATCAAAGATCAACTTCCATTTGGAACCCAATTCTGGTCCTTCGTCTGGCAACGGCTCTTCACAATCTTTCATCTTTAGGTACATGATATCCTCGTCAGGAAAATCAAACCTCATCGATTGGTAATCCTCAATAGGCTGCTCTGCCAAATACTCAGACAGTACACTCCCCTTTATAGCCTTCTGCGAGATATACTGGATGTCGTATTCGGTCAAAACCATCTGCCAACGGGCAATTCTCCTCGATAACGCCTGCTTTTTGAATACATATTTGATAGGATCCATCTTCGAGATGAGCATGGTTGTATGATTCAACATGTATTGCCTCAAACGCTTGGCGGCCCAGGCCAGCGCGCAACAAGTTTTTTCGAGCATTGAATATCGAGATTCACATTCAGTAAACTTCTTACTCAAGTAGTAGATTGCATGCTCTTTTCTTCCTGTCTCGTCGTGTTGACCGAGAACACAACCCATACTTCCCTCAAGAACTGTCAAATACATAATCAAGGGTCTCCCTGCCACTGGGGGTATCAAAATAGGAGGCTCCTGCAAATACTGCTTTATTTTATCGAACGCCTTTTGACAATTTTCATTCCACGTTACAGCTTGGTCTTTTTTCAACAGCTTGAATAATGGCTCACACGTAGCCGTTAGGTGAGATATGAACCGAGCGATGTAGTTCAACCTCCCTAAAAACCCGCGCACCTCCTTTTCTGTTCTAGGCGTCGGCATCTCTTGTATTGCTTTTATTTTTGCAGGATCAACCTCTATTCCTCTTTCGCTCACGATAAACCCCAGCAGTTTACCCGATCTCACCCCGAAGGTGCACTTGTTAGGGTTCAATCTCAGCCTGAACTTCCTAAGCCTTTTGAATAACTTCAGCAGATTCACCAAATGCTCTTCCTCCGTCTGGGATTTGGCAATCATATCATCGACATAAACTTCGATCTCTTTATGCATCATATCATGAAAAAGAGTTGTCATTGCACGCTGATACGTTGCCCCAACATTCTTTAGTCCGAAGGGCATCACTTTATAACAAAATGTTCCCCAAGGTGTTATGAAAGTAGTCTTCTCCATGTCTTCTGGTGCCATCTTAATCTGATTATAGCCCGAGAAGCCATCCATGAAGGAGAATACGGAGAATTGAGCAGTGTTGTCAACCAGCACATCGATGTGAGGAAGCGGAAAATCATCTTTCGGGCTCGCTTTGTTCAAATCACGGTAATCTACGCACATTCTCACTTTACCGTCTTTCTTTGGCACTGGTACAATATTGGCGACCCATGAGGGATATTTTGTAACAGCTAGGAAACCAGCATCCCACTGCTTTTGAACCTCTTCCTTAATTTTCACTGCCATATCAGGTCTGGTTCTGCGAAGCTTCTGCTTAACCGGCGGGCATTCTTCTTTTAACGGCAGACGGTGCACAACCATATCTGTATCAAGCCCAGGCATGTCTTCATACGACCAAGCAAACACATCACTATACTCTCTGAGCATTTCAACCAGTCTTCGCTTGACGTTGCTCTGCAGTGCGGCCCCTATACGGATGTTCTTTTCAACCCCTTCCGACCCCAGGTTAATAATTTCGATGACCTCCTCATGAGGCAGAATGACTCATTCTTCTTGCTTTACCAACCAAGACAATTCTTCAGGCACGTCGCCATCTTCAACAATCTCTTCTTCGGTCTGAAATACCGGGTACTCAAAGTCGAGACGAGTCATAGGCGGTTCAATGATGTCATCTGAAAATGTTATCCTGCAAAAGGAATGGTTAAATGCTTCAAAATGCGTATAAAGCGAATAACCACGTTGCCATTTTATTGTAAAACACAAAAACAGGAAAAACAGAGATCGCAATATTTGTACATGAAAAAACGCCTTTTATTTAATGATTAAACAACTCAATATACATAACAGCACAACCCTAAGCAAAATCATGATGCCTCGGGTAAGACACTAGATTGTTCAACAATTAAGAAAACAAAGTATTACTGTTTGAGAGTCACAGGAACAGTCTCCTGAATAGACCAATTGCATAATCCTTGTCCTGGCACGCTTGGCTGAATCCAGGCGTCCATGTCGCAATCACTGTCTCCTTCTTCGGAATCTGAAACAGCGTTGATGGCCTCGTGACACACTCCACTAGCGGTGATGGTTATCGGTCCTCTGAAACGGGGTGCCCCCGCAGCAGGTGTTGATGACGACGGTTGATATCCCAGCCCAAATCGGTCCATCTTCACGGGAATATCCAGCACCTTACCCCATCCCTTTGTCTCACCAGTCTCTACTAGAGCCTGAGCCTCCTTATATGACGAGACGACTACCTCTGACGCTTTACTCGGCCCGGGACCTTTGTCTTTGATACGCAACCCTTCAAAGGCTTGACAGGGTGTTTCATGAATCTCGCCGTCGACTTCTACATACTTGAATGATGACAGATGGCTAACCAATATATCTTCTTCTCCATAGACTGTGACCACACTATCCCCTACCATGTATTTCAGCTTTTGATGCAAGGTAGACGTGACTGCCCCAACACCATGGATCCAAGGTCGTCCGAGAAGGCAGCTGTATGCTGGCTGGATGTCCATAATGTAAAATTCAGTCGCGAAAACCTCCGGCCCCACCTGTAGAGGTAATGTTATGGATCCAAAGACTGTTCTTCGTGTACCATCAAATTCCCTGACCACCAAGTCACTAGGCGTACAAAGGATTCCTCTGACATCCAGTTTCATCATTGCTTTCTTAGGCAGCACGTTCAAGGAAGACCCGGTATCTACCAGTACATGAGACATGACTGAGCCCCTACACTCAACAGAGACGTGCAACGCCATGTTATGCTCTCTCCCCTTCGGGGTCAAATCAAAGTCTGTAAATCCCAAGCTATGGCCTGCGTTCACATGCGCCAACACCCCCTCCAGCTGATTCACGGAAACATCTTGGGGTACGAAGGAAGTATCCAGAACTTTCAGCAATGCATTTCTGTGAGCTTCGGAACATAATAGCAACGACAATATGGATATCTTTGACGACGTCTGTTGAAGGTGCTCAACAATCTTGTAGTCACTCTTACGAATAAGGCGCATGAACTCTTCCACATCCTTCGACGACGTTTCTTTTTCGTTCCTCTGCACAGGGACAGTCTCATTCATCTTTCCTTTTCCTTTCGCCAGTCGTTCAGCCTCTACCTCAGGCGATATGAAGATTCTCCCACTTCTCGTCATCCCTCCGGTACCGACGACGTTGTCTACAACCTCAACCGGCTGTTTATTAACATCAATTTTCACCCCATCACAATGTACTTCCAACCCATAGGTCCAGGGGACTGCCTTAGTGCTCTCATAAGGGATTGGTCCTGCCTTGGTGATAGTGATCGGCGGTCGCTTGGCCGGCGCTGTTATAGTTATCGTTTTTCGGGGAATCGTCATAGTAGCTACATCACTTTGCTTGTCTGCTGATACCTCTGCAGGTTCCTCAACTGCCGTTCGGTCGAATTGCAATGTGCCTTCATCTATTAAGGTCTGAATACCCTTCTTCAATTCATCACAACCCCCAGCTTGGGTCCAACACTCTAAACAATACTCGTCGCAGCCTGGATACACACCACCTTGCAATAACCTTCTCTTTATCTCACACAACGGTGTCTTGAGGTCATCAACATGCATAATCAAGTTCAAACCCTCCTCGGTTAAAATAGCATTTGCCCCATGGTTGGGCATGGGCTTTTGCACTATGTTCGGACCCGCCTGTCCAAAATTGATAGCCTTACTATCCAATAGATCCTGCACCACATGCTTGAACGCGTGGCAACCCTCTACATCGTGGCCAGGAGCCCCAGAGTGGAATTCACAGTGCTTGCTTGCATCGTAGCCGTACGGAGGAGTGCCTGTTATTGGCGCCAGAGTTCTCTTTTCCACCAAGTTCAAACCCAGTAATGTCTGTAGCAATTCTGCATACGTTGAAGGAGGCTTTTCAAACACCCTCCTTGGTCTGCCCCCCTGGGTTCTGCGCTGGGCAGGATATACCCCATGTTGTGGCTGTTGTTGCTGTTGTTGTTGTTGTATTGGTTGTTGCTGAAATGGAATGGTAACACTTGCCACCTGCTGCGGCTGATTGTACTGGTTTCGACCTCTGTCCCGGCCTCGGCCTCGGCCCCCAAACACTGCACTTGCATCACCTTGACGGCGCCCAACGAAAGCCCTTCTGTTACTGCCAGCTGAAGTGGATTCCTCAGCTTGGAACCTTCCCTGTTTAATGTTGCTTTCAATCTTCTCTCCCATCAGGATTAAGTCTGAGAAACTGCCCAAAGAGGTATGAAACAACTTGTCATAAAACATACCGGTGAATGTTCCTATGAACATATCATTCATTTCCCTGTCCTCTAAAGGAGGATGAACTCGAGCAGCCATGTCGCGCCATCTCTGCGCATACTCTTTGAAGCTCTCGCCCTTCTTCTGGGACAACCCCTGCAATTGGACCCGGTTGGGTGCCAAGTCACTGTTGTACTTATAGTGAGCCACAAATGCTTCAGCCAGCTGCTTCCACGTCTTTATCTGTGTTGGTTCCAACCCCATATACCACTCAAGGGAAGGACCAGACAAGCTATCTTGAAAGAAATGCATTAGCATCCTCTCATCGTTTGAATACGCCGACATCCTTCTGTAGTATGACCGCACGTGCACCTTTAGACAGGTGTCCCCCTTATATTTGTCGAATGTGGGAGCTTTGAATTTTATTGGTACCCTCAGGCCAAGCACCAGACCCATTGTTATCATATCTAAGCCAACAACACTTTGATTTACGACCCCCTTCATCTGCTCCTCGAGCATCTTGATTCTCTGAGAGTCATCCATAGGGCCTTCGAAACCTCCACCGGAGAAAGCATCCTCTTGCTGGTCTTCTTGCCAATTACCGTTCCCAGTTCCGTATCCATCGTACCCGTTGTTACGGCCAACTCTAGTCTGATTCATCACAGGGCCTCGCCCCCTGTTACCATATCCCGGAGCGACTCCTGCAGGTCCGAAAGCCATGAACCCAGCGCCATTTCCATTTCCGAATCCGCCATAACCCTGATTAGTCATACCAAATCCGTCCTGTCCGAAACCTTGAGCGTTGAAACCGTACTTCCTAGCATGATCAAACCCCTGGTCATTGAAGCCGAATCCATTATTACCGAAGCCATTACCTCCTATATTATCACCCAGGTTGACATCTCCGAGCCCAACGTTGTTGACGACAGTCTCGTTGCCGATTCCAATGTTACCGTTCCCGGCGGCAGTGCCATTGTTCACATTGACAGCATGTATGTTTACCACAGGTGGAGCCACCGGTGTGGGGGTACCATCCCCGTGAATAGTGTCGACTCGCACAGAATTATGGTCTTCATTTCCGTGCCCAGCATTTCTTACCAACAAAGGCTGCACCAAAGCTTGCAGATTCTCCTGGCCTTTCGCAATGGTCTCCATTGTCTGCATGAAGAGCGCCAGCTTCTCACGCATGTCTTGCATTTCATTCTGCATCTGATCTATAATTCTTCGGCAGTTGGTACGAGTGGAGTATCGGTGCGGGTGCTGACTTTCAATCCTGAAAAGACCTGGCACAGTGCAAGAAATGAGATATAGTTCGATAATCACCTGTAATGCAATATGAATGGGAATGCAATGCAATATGTGTCTGTGCATTAGGGAAAATCATTCCCCGATTCTAATGCGAATGTGCCAGTGTGGTGACAGTGACAGCAATACGAAGGTCGGAGCCGAACCATAGAAAACACCTCATATATTGTAGAGAAATCCATTAAACCAAGAATACAATATCCATGAGCGTACAATGACCTCGACCAACAATCCTGGTGATGGTCAGCACTATGCAAATAAAGCATATACATTAATACATGAAATGGTCAAGTACTCCCATAGGCCTGGTACTCCTCTAATAACTTCTTAGTCTCTGGATGACTTGGTCGGGTAAGCAGACCCTCAACAAGTAGATCTCTTCGCTTGAGAACACGTCGCAAATCACCAGCGGATTCCTCCCATGCCCCTTCTCCGAAGCGATCCTCTAGCTTCCGCTTCTAAGACACAACTTCTTTCTTGCCTTCGATGGCCTTGTTCAATGCATTCTGGAGACTATATCTGACCATTACCTCCTCTTCATACTTCTTAGTGCTAGCCTTCAACTGTTCTTCGAGTTCAGAAATTTGCTGCTTCAATTTGTCTTCCCTCTTCTTGTTGTTGGTTAGTGTAGCATTCCACGTCTTGTTACAAGAAGAGATTTCCCGGTGAGCGGCATCGAGTGCTTTCTTTTTGGACTCCAATATATCATGAGAGCTTCTGAACTCTTTCCCCAGGCGTTCACGCTTCTTTTTCTCTTCAGTCAATTCAGCACCTAGCCTGTTTACTAACCCGATCTGTTGTTGGAAAGAGTGCACAACCTTGTTCTTCTCACTATGCATCTGAGCCAGTTCCTTTTCTAACCCGTCATTGATCTTCATCAAGGCTTCTTTTTCTTTTACAACTCGCTCGTAGACCTCCCTAGTAACCGTGGTTGGTTCCTCTACCGGAATATGAACAGGGACTGGTGCAGCTGGAAATGGCATCAGCAAATATCTTGCTCTCTCTTGGATCCAAACTTTGTAGGGTGCATAGGCCTGACAATCATTCTTCCCCAACAGTGGTTTCCCTCTTCTGCTGATACGCATCCAAGCATGCTGAAGCTTGGCTAGCAACTCTCCATTCAAGTCACCGGTGAAGTACAAAGATTCTTGTACTTCTTCCTCCTTAGGTGGGTTCTTCAATGCGTATCCAAACTGGCGAACGAACAGGGATGGATTGTAATTGATGCACCCCTTTCTTCCTATCAACGGAACATTAGGATACCCAGAACAACTGAAAATAAGCTCAGACCCCAGCAAGTCTCGGTCAAACCACTCAATGTCTTCAGAAGATAGTCTCATCAGGCGTTCTGGCCAATCAGCTGTAGTTGCACTATCTACAAAAGGTCCCTTCAGGGGGAGATGGCTCCTAAACCACATGTTCAACAGCGGCGCACAACAGTAAACAGTCTTTCCTCTTCTATTTTCATTTTTGTAGTGCAATGAATGATAGAGATCTCCAATCAAAGTAGGTACCGGGTTGCCAGCAGCAAACAGATGAAAAGCGTCCAAGTCCACAAAATTGGGTAAGTTGGGAAACAACATTATTCCGTAGATGCATAGAGCCAAGATAGCATTAAAGACTATCCAGCACCCGCTCTTGGCGTATTCTTGAGCTTTGCCAACCAGAAAATCAAGGGAGAAACCTGGAACCCCGAGCCAAGAAGTCAGTAATAGTTCAGAAGCGTTCATGTGCAAGGCTTTAGCTAAGTCCTCCGGCTGGGGCTTAGCGTCACGATGGATGAAAGGAACCTTATTTTGTACCGGCAGCTCGATAAACTCTGCGTATTCCTCCATGGTAGGCCCAAAAATAAAGTCAGCAAACGTGAAACATCTCAATGCAGGGTCATAGAATTGCATCAAGGTGTACAACCCATTCATCTCAACGGCAGTTGGCTTGCAGACCAGTCTCAACAATCTTCCATGATTCATCCTGAAACTTCTCCTAACCTCCTCATCAGTAAGGGACATCAGACCAAGTAGGGGAGTAATGTCAGGTGTAGGTAACTTGTACGCAACTGTCTTTCTCAAACCAGCCATGATCAATAAGCAGAAGTCCGGGCACTAGAACCAGGGAATATGCAAATGCACCTGCAGCACAGACACACGTTAATGAAATGCATATGATAATGGTTATGCGAGCAATGCGATGCAAATAGATGCAACAGGGACCAAATGCCATGACTGAGAAGCCTGAACCATATCAAAAGTCTCAGATAGACCCTCTAGAATTCCTCAAACCCTGGTCTTGGACAGACCCAATACAAAGCTCCAACACTGGTCTCTGACAGACCCCATAACTTAACTCTGACTGGTCTCTGATAGACCTCACAACTGTCCACAAATACCCAGAATCTCAGATCAAGAAACAAACCGGTATCTGAAGGTCTAGTTACCTGCATAACCCCAAACCCTCTCACAGGTAGGTGTCCTAGTAACTGACAATGGTATGGCATCCTATGCAGTCGTCGGCGTCACAGACTTTCAGGGTTGATGATACGATTCCCATAAGGAGTGGCATCATCAAATCCTGAAGAGGCCTCACTTAGCCAACTTCCAAATGATCGGTTCCTAGAGTCGACAATCCAACTAACCAACAACCCCTTCGACCCAAAGGGTAGAAAAAGAAGCCAACCAGAAGAACCTCGTCCGAGTGTAGATTTTGTGGGACACTAATGCAAGCAAAGCCGGCACGCGCCCACTACTTTCTACTATAATTCTAGGTGCACTCAAGCCGAGGTCCGACTTATCTCTCAATCATAGAACACCCATCACCCTCAATACAGCAATAATAACAATAATATAATGCTGAAAGTAAATGACTGAAAAGATAAATCCATACAAAATCCTCGACGGGAAAACAAGCGTTAGGATTGACTCGCTTAAGGGACGTTGGATCCCAAATGCATAAGGAACTATCGCAGTCTTTAGCAGCCAGGGGACGTTGGGTCCCCAGCAGAGTCGCCAGTTGTCGCTACTGCGAAAATCGGCGCCGGCTGAACAGAAGAGTCGCCACCGCGCGTTATTTATCCCAAAGAGGGGAAAGGAAACGCTCGAGGTAAACCTACCGCAAAACGGGGAAAGGAATGGTCATCGCAACCAAATCCTGGATTCATGAGTCGGTTACGCAAGGGGAAGGTATTAGCACCCCTCACGTTCGTCGTACTCGACGGGATCCACGCTTGTTTTCTGGTACGGATTGTTATTTCTATCTAAACTAAGGGTTAAGGGTTAAAAAGAAAATAAAATGACTCGGCAAAGTATCGCACTTTATGCCTACGTATTCCCGTCTGGAACGCGAAATCAGAGTCAACGTAGTTCGCCTACCTACGGGAAAGGAGGGGAAGGTTGCTCGCTAGGATATCGCATCCTATGCCTACATACTTTCATACAGCATGAAAGATCAGAGCAAACGTAGTTCGGGCCACGTACGACACAAGTCTGTCTTGACTGTTTTTATCTCCTTCTGAAAAAGGGTTTTTCTGATTACTGGTCCAAGCGGACAAAAATGACGTTTTGATGAGTTCACATTCTTTTACGAAAGAAGTGTCTTTTATTGTGTTTGAAATATTTATTGTGTTTTTCTGTTTGTTTTGAGAAAGAAGAGACAGAACTCTAACCTATGGTTGAAAAGGGAATCAAACTAACCTAATGTTATCATGCATGGGTTAAGACCTAATGTCTATCATGTTCCTCTCTTGCGCAGAGAGAAACAGAGATCCTAAGGGATAAACGGAAACAGAAACAAAAGCATATATACAATAAAGCAGTAAAATGCATGAATGCAACAATACAAGCGAGGCAAGGGAGTCCCACTCAACCTCGAACTTAGAAAACAACAGGCAAAAGCGAACAAAATTCACTTTCAACCTAACAGGTCAATTAGCAAGCAATACAGTCAGGGAAATTCAAACAATACATCAAAAAAAAATATAAACGGCAAAAATAAACAGCCAACAGCAGTCTTCATCAACATCTGTCTTCAAGTCATCTTCAACCATCTACCAGCTTCAAGCAAGCATCAGTCTTCATCTTCAAGCCTTCAAGCAAGGTTTCTATCTTCAATCTTTCACTGGCTTTTCTTCAAGTCTCACTCTCCAAGATGAGCAGCAGTCAACAAGATGAATTGGATGTTAAGCAGTCAATTGCCTACCAAGGGTGGCCTACTGACTGTTAACATGATACTGACAGTTTTCTCTCAAAAGTTCTATCTTTTAAATACATTCGCTAATCCTTCCAAAGGAAGGAGGTGAGTATTTAAAAGAGACTTTGAATCATAGAGAAAGAATGGAGGCAAACAAGACCTTCCATGTTTGTGAATCAAGTTCCTATTCTAGAGCTCTACCTAGCTCCTAAACCTTATAACCTTCAACAGCTGCCAGCAAGATACTCTTCATCAACCCTGGAAATTGGTCTTCATTCTCTTAATCTTCAATGGGCTTCATCAGCACAGTCTTCAGCTCAAACCCAAACCCCAAGCAGTCCCAATACCCCACACAGTCAAATAATAACCCTAGAGAGGGCACACCATACAATCAAGAAAATACAAGCAATATACTAATAGTAATAGTAGAATAGGGGAAGCCTAATATTTTCTAAGGGATCTATTATTTACCCATAATACCCCTATAGTCCCATCATTTAATTTGTTCTAGAGAACCCAAAAGAAAATTTGTTTTGTTAAACCTACATTGTATTCACAACCCTAAATGATTAGTCTAATGGTTTCTAACTAAACTACCTAAAATAAATCCTAAAAAATTGGTAGAAAGATCAAGGGGGCACCTAATATATATATCTAGTTATACTAAAAAATTTGGCCTAAAAAGATTATGAGAAGTACCTAAAAGAAATTCTACAAATACTATGTACAAATTAAATCTATTTAAAAAGGCATTAAAAGAAAAAATGTGCAAAAAATATTAAAAGAAAATAAAATGGAAATTTTATTACATGATATTTTTCTACACAGAAATATGAAAATAGTAAAAAAACAACCAATCAAAAATATGGAATTTTCAATTTGTTATGATTTTTCAAACAATTAAGAAAAATAAAGGAAATTAAAAGGACTTAAATGAGTTAGGGGTGTAGTCAGTAATTATTTGCATTGAAAAATGAATGATGGGCCCAGACTGGGGGTGCGCGTAGCAAGGCGCGTCTGGGCCCAGTTAAATCAGAAAAAAACTAAAGAAAAATAAACACAAAACGGTGTAAAAAGTAATAAACTCAGTTCAATTCGCGTGGGCCTGGATATTGGGGGTGTGAAAAGCATGATCATTAAGCCCAAGATCAACACAGAATTCATTCAGAAAATCCAAGGAAAAATAAAAGGCGCGCGGTGTATTTAGCAAAGGATTGTAGTGTAAAACGCATGGGCCTTTGGGTTGGGGGTGGCAATAATAGTTGGTCCAACTAAGCCAAGATGAGGACTTAAATGAAACGACGTGTTTCATGCTATTAGCTTCCCTCTCAATTCTCATTTCAAATCCAGGCCGTCAGATCAAAATCTCAGTCAACACAGTCTTCTCAATCCAACGATCTCAGGCTCGTCTTCTTCATTAGCCTAGGGTTTCTACAAATGCCTCCATGAACACAACTTCATGCACACTATCTTCTATCAACTCGTGCGTGCTCAATTCTTCGTCAAATTCAAACATGTAAAAAGCAAAATCACTCTAATTTTCTCCCTGAATTCGCTCATATCATCAGCATCAATTCATATCACATAAATCATGAAACACGATCTCCAACTCAGAACTACTCAGAAATTTCATCATCACCAATCCATAATCTAAGTGTACTAATCTCTTCCTGACCTTTCACTGATCAATAATCACTAACAATTCAAGATTCTAACAACCTAATCATCAAGTTCTAAGCCTCAACAGAATTCGTGCTCCAATGGTAAACTCCATTAAATGCTCTCAAACTCACTGAAATTAATCATCTACCTATTCCTAACAGTTCTAACCTAATGATTCTCTATCATGCTATCTATTTCTAGCTAATTCGATAGAAAAACCAACCTGGTGTAATCTTGAAAACAGATAGTGATGCTCTTGGATTCACAGCTAGCAGTGCTCTAGACTTGATCAATGGACTTGGATCTTGGTTTTGTATGCAGCAACACCTGCTCAAATGCTCTTGATCTTGCAATTGAATTCTTCTTGCACTTTGGATGATGAAGTTGGTAGCACACGAATTCTGCTTCAATTCAACCAGATCTTGATGGAAACTTGCTCTATGATGAATGTAGATGATGATAGGATCAAGAATTTTGAAGAATGATGAAGATTTGATAGAGTTTTTGTGTAATTTGCAAAATTGAGGAATGAGATGTAACTATGAGTTTTCAACCAAATGAATCACCAACCCATGATTGGATCCACTCTACTCAATATATAGATGCTCATGGAACCATCTAGAAGTTGCTGGAACTTTCTTGCACTCAAATCCCTTGTGTTTTGACATGTGTTACTTTAACCATAAGCAAGCCATGATATCTCTAAAATTTTGAACTAAACTCAAATATCCACTATTGCCAATGGTCTCAAAACATTCTTTCCAATCAAAATGACCTATAATTTCATCCCATTTGGACATGTTATGAAAAATCTCATTTTTAGGTCACTTTTATTCATTAAATTCACCTTTTAATTGACCAAATTTGCAATCTTGAGCTATGAGCATTTTCCAACTCCCATGACCACTTTTCTAGACTCAAAATGTCATTTGGAGCAACTTTGATGTTGTGAAGTTTTTCATTTGAAGCTTCCTTGTATGAGTTTTAGGCATAGGCTTGAAATGACCTGTAATTCTCAAATGACCAAAATACCCTTTGCTTGCCAAGGTCATAAGTAGAGTTCAACAAATCAGATGAAGGCATACCATACCTTTCTAGAAATCTAAGATCATGAGGAACAACTCTCATGTTGACAATAAATCCATTTGAAAGCTCCTTGAGGGGTAAAAGTTTCTTGGAAGACAAGTAACTTTCACAGACAAAATTTCAGATGCCTCTGATGGCCTGTAACTTGCAAGAACCATAACTTGAGTTCTATAAACCTCCTTGATGTCTTCCACCACTCAAATTAAAGGTCTTGAGATCCTCTAAAAGTTTCATGTTGGCCAAGGATCCATTTGAGGCTTGCATTTTTAATTATCTTGCTTGGAAGTTTGACCTAAATCAGGGAATTTTACACAGAAACCCTAATTTAGAAACTCCTCTTCTTCTTGATTTCTCTTGATTTCTCCTTGGCACAACACCACATCCATATCTACATGTCAAATGATGACCCCCACATCTTTCAAATAGACCTTGATGCCTTTCAATCAAGCATTTGACCTAGGGTTGACCCAGGGTTGACCCAGATGAAACCCTAGTTGACTGTCTTCAACTACAACTCTTGTAATCACATCAATGACCTGTCTCACTTTCAAAATGACTCTCTAGATCTTCCATGATGTCTATGTACTCCCCATGCTCACTTCACAGCTAACAACTTCTTTGATGACCTTCAACTACACTCAACATAGGAGATAGATCCACTGCTTGGTCCACTGACCTCTCTAGGTTTCAATTTCTTTCTAATGACTTGGATAGGCTTGAATTTGAATAAGAACCTCTTGATAGGCTCATAGAGATAAGAATAGTACTTGGTACCTGTCGCTACTGCGAAAATCGGCGCCGGCTGAACAGAAGAGTCGCCACCGTGCGTTATTTATCCCACGGGAGGGAAAGGAAACGCTCAGAGTAAACCTCGCACAACATGGGAAAGGTATGGTCGTCGCAACCAAAACCTGGATTCGGGAGTCGGTTACGCAAGGGGAAGGTATTAGCACCCCTCACGTCCGTCGTACTCGACGGGATCCACGCTTGTTTTCAGGTATGGATTGTTATTCTATCTACTCTACAGGTCTGGGGTTAAAAGAAAATAAAATGAAAAATAAAAATGACTCGGCAAAGTATCGCACTTTATGCCTACGTATTCCCGTCTGGAACGAGAAATCAGAGTCAACGTAGTTCGCCTACCTACGGGAAAGGAGGGGAAGGTTGCTCGCTAGGATATCGCATCCTATGCCTACGTACTTTCATGAAAGATCAGAGCAAACGTAGTTCGGGCCACGGAAGACACAAGCTTGTCTTGGTTGATTTTATTCTTTCTGAAAAAAGGTTTTCTGATTAGCGGTCCAAGCGGACAAAAATGACGTTTTGATGAGTTCACATTCTTTTACGAAAGAAGTGTCTTTTATTGTGTTTGAAATCTTTATGTGTTTTTCTGTTTGTTTTGAGAAAGAAAGAGACAGAACTCTAACCTACGGTTGAAAAGGGAATCAAACTAACCTAATGTTATCATGCATGGGTTAAGACCTAGTGTCTATCATGTTCCTCTCTTGCGCAGAGAGAAACAGAGATCCTACGGGAATAGACGGAAATAGAACGGTAACAAGATATATACAGTAAAGCAGTAAAATGCATGGATGCAGCAATACAAGCGAGGCAAGGGAGTCCCACTCAACCTCGAACCTAGAAAACAATAGGCAAAAGTGAACAGACTTCACTTTCAACCCAACAGGGTAAACAGCAAACAATACAGTCAGGAAAACCAATCAATACATCAGAAATGAAACACAGCAAGAAAAATAAACAGCTTCAGCAGCTCTGACTCAACATCTAGCTTCAAGTAATCTCCAAGCATCAATCTCCATCTTCATGATCTTCAGGTAAGGGCTTTGATCATCAGTCTTTCTATCTGCAATGGCTTTTCTTCAAGTTCAAACCTCCAGGATGAGGAATCAGTCACAAGAGTGAAGTGAATGAATGTTAGACAGTTAATTACCTACCAAGGGTGGTTCATTAACTGTTAACATTATATAGACAATTTTCTCTCAAAAGTTCTATCTTTCAAATATATTCACTGATCCTTCCAAAGGAAGGAGGTGGATATTTGAAAGAGACTTTGAATCATAGAGACAGGATGGATGCAGACAAGGCATTCCATGTTTGAGAAACAAGCTTTCTAATCTAGAGCTTTGCCTAGCTCCTAAACCCTAGTCTCCTCAGCAGCTGCTAGCAATAACCTCCTATTCAACTCTGAAAGTTGATCTTCAACATCTGGACCTCCAGTGGCCTTCATCTTCTCAAGTCTTCAGCTCTCCTAAGTCCCCAGACAACCCCAATACCCAAGCAAGCAAGCAATAATCCCCAGAGGGCACACCACACCAGTCAATCAAATATACAGTATATTAATAGCAGTAGGGGAATCCTGACTTTTTCTAAGGGATCTAATAACTACCCATAGCCCCTATAGTCCCATAACTAAACTAGTCAAACCCTAAGTCCTAAGGGAAAAGAATCAAATCTCCTAAGTCATCACCTAAAACCCTAGTTTTATCCATGTTGTTCACACATACACTAAACACCTAAAATTAATTTCTAAAAAATGGGAACTAAATTGAATTTACAAGTTTAATGTCTAAACTAAACAACCTAAAAAGAATGGATGAAAAATATTAAAGCATCTAATAGAACAAAAATTAATAAAATCATGCATGAAATGACACTATTTAAAATGCTATTTATTTGGAAAATATGGGAAAAATATCAAATAAAAAATAAAATGCAATTTTTACTTTTTTATAATTTTCTAGACATTTTAATGAAAATGTTAAAAAAAGAATGAGTTAAAAATAACATTTTTTCATTTAGTTATGATTTTTAGAAGATTAATGAAATATGAAGAAAATTAAAAAATAAAAATACAAGAGAAGGAGGGAGGGGGTGAGAATAGAAATGGATTCACGTGCAATTCACAATGGGCTCAGTACTGGGGGGTGGGGATATCATTAAAACACCTAGGCCCGCCCGTTTCGTTAAATGAAACGGTGCGTTTAGGGCACCTCTCTCAACTCCCTCCAAAACTCAGAATTGAACTCCAGCCACACGATTGGCTCTTTGGTCCATGGTCCAACAAGCAATGGACGATCATGATTACATCTTCTACCTTGGCTCGTGAGAACTTAGGGTTTCCGCCATGAAAACACATGCACGTACCAACCTTCCATCAATCTGTTCTCTCTCCATAGTGCACGAAACATCACGATCCAAACATGAAAATCACTCCAAATCTTTCCCTCTACAAGCCTATGATCATAGTTTGCACTGAAACTCAGTAAATCACTCAACCCGAGCGCATGACATTCTTGGTTCCATTAAAATACTCTGCAACTCATCCTCAAGATTCTTAATCAAACCTATACTAATCTAAACTACACTTCACGTAGATCATTCTGCACTAACAACCTAAGATTATTATGGCCTACCCTAAGAGTTCTAAGTCAAACCAGTTCTAACAACCTGCTATGAATTATCACTAAACTACTCCTAATTAACCAGAAATGCTCTACTAACATCCTACATCATTATTATACTAACAAACTAATGTAAATCTATCTATATCAAGCAAGTGGAAGTAATTTGCACCTGGAGCAAAATCTTGTGGATGATGATGAAATTCGTGGATCTGAGAGCCTTGATGCTTGGATCTGGATCTACTCTTGCTATATTTGATTCTGTATGCAGCACCTTGATGAATTTGGCCTTGGATCTTGAGTTCCAATGGAAATTGCAATTTGAATGTTGTTGATGAAAGTGCACGAAATTGAGTAATAACTACCAAGAATTTGATTGATTCCTACTCCATGATGATGATTGAGTATGATGAAAACAAAAATTGGTGATGATTGATGAAGAATTCGTGGAATTGAAAGGAATTTGCAAATTGGAGGATGAGAGAAAAATGAGAAAATTTGGTGGAGTTTTTGCACAAAATGAGGATTCAACCCTTGCTCAATTCTGATTTCATGAATATATAGTGCTCAAATGAATCTTCTAGAACCATCTTGCAACTTCCCTTGCATTCCAAATTGAATCCATTTTGGTTATGTTTCTTCAAATGCAAGTAACCATAAATAACTTTTCTTTTTCCTTCTAAACTCAAAAAAGTGCTTGAACCATTGTCTTTGAAATGTCTTTTCCATTCAAAATGACCTATAATTTTGCATCATTTGACCAAGATATGAAAAATCTCATTTTTTAAGCCATTTTTCTTCATTAAATTCACCAATTTTGAAACCTTGTGCTATGAACTTTTCCAATCTCTCATGGTCACTTTTCTAGACTCAAAATGTCATTTGGAGCAAGTTTGATGTTGTAAGTTTTTCCATTTGAGGCCTCCTTGTATGAGTTTTGGACATAGGTTAAAATGACCTGTAATTCACAAATGACCAAAATACCCTTTGCTTGCCAAGACCATAAGTTGAGCTCCACACATCATATTAGGGCATGCTATACCATTCTAGAAAGCTAAGACAATGAGGAACAATTCTTATGTTGACCATAAATTCACTTGAAATCTCCTTGAGGGGTAAAAATTGCTTGGAAGTCAAGCCACTTTCACAGACAAAATTTCAGATACCTCAGATGACCTGTAACTTGCAAGGACCATAACTTGAGTTCTATAAATCTCCGTGATGTCTTCCACCACTCAAATTAAAGGTCTTGAGATCCTCTACAAGTTTCATGTTGGCCAAGAAGCCATTTGAAGCTTGCATTTTGACTTGCCTTGCTTGGAAATTTGACCTAAACTAGGGGATTTTACACAGAAACCCTAATTTAGAAACCCCTCTTCTCCTTGATTTCTCTTGAATCCTTCTTAGCATAACAACATATCCTTGTTTTCCATGTCAAATGATGAACCCCACATCTCCCCAATAGCCCTGAATGCCTTTAAATCAATCAATTGACCTAGGGTTGACCTAGGGTTGACCCAGATGAAACCCTAGTTGACTGTCTTCAACTGCAATACTTGTGATCACATCAACAACTTGTTTTCTTCTCCAAATGACTTTCCAAGTCCTCCAATATGTCTAGATACTCCCCATGCTCTCAATTCACAACTCATAATTCCCTTGTTGATCCTCAGACACCCTCAGTTAGGAGATATACTCAGTGCTTAATCCACTGAGCTCCCTGCTTTCAAATTCTTTCTTGATGACTTGAATGAGATTGAATTAGGATAATAACCTCTGGATAGGCCTCTAGAGATGAGAATAATGATTGGTCCCCTATTGAATGACTTGCTATGCTTATGCTATGCAGATGATTAGTCTATGTACATGACTCTATATGCAAATGCTAATGATATTGAAACATAAACCAAGTGAATAAGGTTGAGCAAATTTTAGGGTGCAACAGCTGCCCCTATTCAAGCGACTGGGACCCGATTGGGCGAAGAGCGAACGACCTTCGAACATTCGAGGTACGAGACGGTTGAATACTAAGAACCCGGAAATTTGCCAACCGCAGAAATGAACTACACCACTGCTTGGGGAACGACATTCATCCACTGAATCTGACTGTTACAGTAACCCACTGATCTCGTGCGACCGTGCTGGGGATTGTCTTCACCGTTCTGAAAAGGATTCTGTCATAACAGATTGCTTGCTTGTCCACGTTAGGACTCTGTCTGTCATCGATGCGAAGAAATCTCAACTAAGACCTGTCCACGTTAGGATTCCACTTGTCGTTAACCCAGAAAAATCTCGGCAACTCCGCTAGGGATAATTCGTCTGCATTTCCATAAACTGAATCGTCCACGTTAGGAATAAAACTCTTCCACGTTAGGAGTAACACCTGTCCACGTTAGGAATCATTTCTTCTGTATCTGTCCACGTCAGGACTAACCCTTTCATCTTTCCACGTCAGGAAGCAATCTTCTTTCCACATAAGGAGAACTATATCAATCTGTCCACGTAAGGACTCCAATACCACTTGACATGTCCGCGTCAGGACTCCAATCTTTCCACGTAAGGAATTCAACTTTGGTTCTGAACCTGTCCACGTCAGGACTCAACTTTCCACGTAAGGAGTACATCATTCTTCCACGTTAGGAATCAACTTTTCTTGAATCTGTCCACGTGAGGACCCCAATTTTTCCACGTAAGGAATAAATCTTCTTTTGAGTCTGTCCACATCAGAACTAAACCCCTTCCATGTCAGGAATGCACTCTTTCTTTCCATGTCAGGAATACAAGCCTCTTTCCACGTAAGGAATGCTATCCGTTTTCCACGCAAGGAAACATAACTTTTCCACATAAGGCAACCAATTCCTTCCGATTTGTCCGCGTCAGGACTACATTTTTCCACGTAAGGAATGCCATCTTAATCTGTCCACGTAAGGACTCCACTCTTTCCACGTTAGGAATCACCTCTTTCCACGTAAGGAATCCTCTTCTGATATGTCCGCGTAAGGACTACATCGTCCACGTTAGGACCCACTTCTCCCCGTTAGGAATAATAATTTCTTTGATTTGTCCACGTCAGGACACTGATCTCGTCTTGATTTGTCCACGTAAGGGCTACATCTTTTCTGCTGAGAGAATAGATCTTGTCCATGTCAGGACTTAGTTCTCCATTGATCCCAACCCACAAACTTCTTAGCACTGACGTGACAGCGACTTTGAGATGGACTCTACTGGGGATATTTGGAAACCAAACTACCGGACGCCTGTTCTGACAACCGGCTGTGGCCTCTGAAATTCTGATTCATGGAACCCCTGATGACAAAAGAGAAACTTATCCTGATAACTCTGTGGGGAATACTGCCGAAACTGACATTATCCTTGGATGTCTCATGCCGAGATCTTGAATGTTTGGTAGTTCATTTGAGCAAGAGTTCTCTTCACCTGAACTGCTAGAGTACAGAAACTGCTTCAGCAAAATAAATGCTAAAGATAATGCCGACTCCGCCGGGGATAGCCAGATGCTACAGAATTATTCCAGCAAAATAAATGCTGGAAGGGTGAAGTCGACTCAGCTGGGAAATTAGGAACTTAAACCGAGCACCCTGTTGAGGTAACCCCCTGCTGGGGAAAATAACCTTGCTGGGGAATAGCAAATGTGCATAGTACGATCGGACTTTCTGCTGGAACGTGAACTGATATTACACAGTATCTCTGACAAAATAAATGACAGGAACCACCATCAACTCTGCTTGGGATAGTCTTAATCTCCGAGTTCCACTGGAAGGAATGAAAACCATTGCAAAGAGAATTCCGCTGGGGATGGGATGATTCTCTTGGGGTGAAATCCACCGACTCCGCTGGGAGAGAGTGCATGACCCTGCGGGGAAAGATGAACCTGTCTGAACATAGCCTTACGATCTTGGAATCGTCAATTCCCTTTGCACATGCTACGACTAGCTGGAGAGTTCGATCCTTCTTCAGGAAGAACCTGCATGACCTGCGTGAAGACTGAGTCTTTCGTTATTGCAATCTTTCGATCATCTTTCTCGTACGGTTAGGAAACCTGCAACAACACAAACAAGACAAGACAAGCCTATGCAACCAAATCAACTCAGGTTAGCGACATCCTTTTCGGTTAATTCAAAGCTTTAGCAATTGTCGGCAAGGGCCAGTGATGTTATACACGTGCTAGTTTCAGTAAACTTAGGCGATTTATCATGCACAAAACAGTAAAGAATCAGTATCAAGTACTGAATAACATATTTTCATTGATTGGGCCCCTGAATGGGCGGAGTTTTTGTACACGGGATGTAACTCCTGAAAAGAGGAAGCTACGCAAAGCAAGTATGCAAGTATACACAAGAAGCATGAATATTGACAACTTAAATTTGTACATATGTCGGCAACGGGATGCAGATGAACACTACGAACTGATCCTCCCATGACTCGCCCGACTCTAATGCTTTCCCGGTATCCCCACTTCTGAAGAGATTGTATCCGATAACTGGCTCCTCAAATATATTTTCCCGCATTGATGCTCATTGCAATTAGCCAATCCGGACCGCAGTCATTTGCTTTTCAAATCCCTAACTTTTGCGTGAACCGCCCTTTACGGGTTTTCAGTTCACCGGGATACCCTTTTTTGCCGAAGCCGCCCAGTGTAGGTTTTCAACTTCGCGGGTGTACATTTTTCAATTTTATCCCTAACTTTTGCCCGAACCTTTCATTCTGTTTTTGGTTCGCCAGGATGCCCCATTTTTGCCTGGACTCTCTTTTTCTGTCCAGCGGGTCTATTTTAAGCAAAGTATTTTTTAACTGCGTCCGAATTCACAGGTGACGTGAAGTCTTCTCCGTCCATGGTGGACAACAACAACGCTCCTCCTGAAAAGACCTTACTGACAACGTATGGCCCTTCGTAGTTGGGGGTCCACTTGCCCCTGTGATCTGCTTGCGGCGGGAGAATCCTTTTCAGCACAAGGTCGCCCGTCTGAAAGCTTCGCGGATGTATCTTCTTGTCGTACGCTTTCTTCATTCGGCTCTGGTACAAACGACCGTATGCTAGGGAAGCTAGCCTCTTCTCGTCCATTAAGCTCAGTTGGTTCAATCTATTCGTTACCCATTCTGCCTCGTCCAGCTGAACGTCTCGCAATACCCTCAGAGAAGGGATCTCAACTTCCAATGGTAATACCGCTTCCATTCCGTATACCAACGAGAACGGAGTTGCCCCGGTTGATGTGCGTACCGTCGTACGATAACCGTGCAAAGCAAAAGGTAGCATTTCATGCCAATCCTTATAGGTCACCACCATTTTCTGAACAATTTTCTTGATATTCTTATTGGCCGCCTCAACAGCGCCATTCATCTTGGGTCGGTAAGGAGAGGAGTTGTGATGTTCGATCTTGAAATTCTGACAGAGCTCCTTCATCATTTTGTTGTTCAGATTTGAACCATTATCCGTGATTATCCGCTCGGGGATCCCATATCGGCAAATGATATCTCTTTTGATGAATCTGGCCACCACTTGCTTCGTCACATTCGCGTAAGACGCCGCTTCCACCCACTTGGTGAAATAATCGATTGCTACTAGGATGAACCGATGCCCGTTAGAAGCCGTCGGCTCGATCTTTCCAATCATATCGATTCCCCACATCGAGAATGGCCATGGAGATGACATCACATTTAGAGGACTCGGAGGCATGTGGATCTTATCGGCATATATTTGGCACTTGTGACACTTCCTCGCAAACTTGAAACAATCAGTTTCCATAGTCAGCCAAAAGTAACCTGCCCTCAGCAGCTTTCTCGTCATAGCATGCCCACCAGCATGCGTACCAAAGGTACCTTCGTGAATTTCCTCCATGAGAAGCTTTGCCTCTTTCTCGTCTACACAACGCAACAGCACCAAATCGTGATTCCTTCTGTATAAGACGCCATCCGGATTCAAGTAGAAATTACCCGCTAATCTCCTGAGAGTCTTCTGATCTTGACTGGATGCCCCAGCCGGATACTCTTTATTCTTCAGGAAATTAAGGATATCAAAATACCACGGTTTGTCGTCAGATGCTTCATCAATAGCAAATACATAAGCTGGCCTGTCTAGCCGAGAGATAATGATTCGGGGAGCTTCGTTCCAGAAGTTGACCTTGTACATGGAAGACAAAGTGGCGAGAGCGTCAGCCATTTGATTCTCTGCCCGCGGTACGTGATGCAATTCAACTTTGTCGAAGAAAGGCAACAATCTCCTTGCATAATTCATGTAATGTATCAAATTAGGCTGCCGTGTCTCCCATTCCCCTTTTATCTGATTCACTACCAGAGCTGAGTCTCCGTATACATCTAGATGTTTGATTCGCAAATCAATGGCTTCTTCAAGCCCCATTATACAAGCTTCGTATTCGGCCTCATTGTTGGTGACAGCAAAGGTCAATCGGGCAGTAAACGGGATGTGCGACCCGTGTGGCGTCGTGATGATTGCCCCTATCCCGCTACCGTAAGCATTCACAGCTCCGTCAAATATCATCTTCCATTTGGACCCCAACTCTGGTCCCTCGTCTGGCAACGGTTCTTCACAATCTTTCATCTTTAGGTACATGATATCCTCGTCAGGAAAATCAAACCTCATCGATTGGTACTCTTCAATAGGCTGCTCCGCCAGATACTCAGACAGCACACTCCCCTTTATAGCCTTTTGCGAGACGTATTGAATGTCATATTCAGTCAAGACCATCTGCCAACGGGCAATTCTACCTGACAACGCCTGCTTTTCGAATACATATTTGATAGGATCCATCTTCGAGATGAGCATGGTTGTATGATTCAGCATGTACTGCCTCAAACGCTTGGCGGCCCCGGCTAGCGCGCAACAAGTTTTCTCCAGCATTGAGTATCGAGATTCACAGTCTGTAAATTTCTTACTCAAGTAATAGATTGCATGCTCTTTTCTCCCTGTCTCGTCATGCTGACCAAGAACACAACCCATGCTTCCCTCAAGAACCGTCAAATACATGATCAAGGGTCTCCCTGCCACTGGGGGTATCAAAATAGGAGGCTCCTGCAGATACTTCTTTATTTTATCGAACGCCTTTTGACAATTTTCGTTCCACGTTACAGCTTGATCTTTCTTTAGCAACTTGAATAATGGTTCACACGTAGCAGTTAGGTGAGATATGAACCGAGCGATGTAGTTCAACCTCCCTAAAAACCCGCGCACCTCTTTCTCTGTTTTAGGCGTCGGCATTTCTTGAATCGCTTTTATTTTAGCAGGATCGACCTCTATTCCTCTTTCGCTTACGATAAACCCCAGCAGTTTACCCGATCTCACCCCGAAGGTGCATTTATTAGGGTTCAGCCTCAGCCTGAACTTCCTAAGTCTTTTAAACAACTTCAGCAGATTCACCAGATGCTCTTCCTCCGTCTGGGATTTGGCAATCATATCGTCAACATAAACTTCGATCTCTTTATGCATCATGTCATGGAAAAGAGTCGTCATCGCACGCTGATATGTTGCCCCAGCATTTTTCAAACCGAAGGGCATCACTTTGTAACAAAATGTTCCCCAAGGTGTTATAAAAGTAGTCTTCTCCATATCCTCTGGCGCCATTTTAATCTGATTATAGCCTGAAAAGCCATCCATGAAGGAGAATACAGAGTATTGAGCAGTATTATCAACTAACACGTCAATGTGAGGAAGTGGAAAATCGTCTTTTGGGCTTGCTTTATTCAAATCTCTATAATCCACGCACATTCGAACCTTGCCATCTTTCTTTGGCACTGGTACGATGTTGGCAACCCATGAAGGATACTTCGTCACAGCCAGGAAACCAGCGTCCCACTGTTTCTGCACCTCCTCTTTGATCTTCATTGCCATATCTGGTCGAGTTCTGCGAAGCTTTTGTTTGACCGGCGGGCAATCTTCTTTCAGTGGCAGGTGATGCACGACCATATCTGTATCGAGCCCGGGCATATCCTCATACGACCAAGCGAATACATCACTATACTCTTGGAGCATTTCAACCAGTCTCCGCTTGATATCTTCCTGCAGCACGGCTCCGATACGAATGTTTTTCTCAACCCCTTCCGACCCCAAATTGATAATTTCGATGACCTCGTCGTGAGGCAGAATGGCTCTTTCCTCTTGCTTTACTAACCAAGACAGTTCTTCAGGAACATCGCTATCTTCGACAACCTCTTCTTCAGCCTGAAACACCGGGTGCTCAAAGTCGGGACGAGTCATAGGTGGTTCAAGGATGTCATCTGAAAATGTTATCCTGCAAAAGGAATGGTTAAGTGCTTCAAAATGCGTATAAAGTGAATAACCACGTTGCCATTTTATTGAAAAATATAAAACAAGAAGGACAGAGATTACAGTATTTGCACATGAAAAACGCCATTTATTTAATGATTAACGCGCAATGTTTATAACAACACAACCCTAAGCAAATTCTGATGCCCCGGGCAAGACATCAGATTATTCAACAATTAATAAAGCAAAGCATTACGGTTTAAAAGTCACAGGAACAAGCTCCTGAATAGACCAGTTGCACAGTCCTTGTCCTGGCGTGCTTGGCTGAATCCAGGCATCCATATCACAGTCGCTGTCTCCTTCATCGGACTCTGAAGCAGCATTGACAGTTTCATGACATACTCCACTGGCAGAGATGGTAATCGGCTTTCTGAAACGGGGGGCTCTCACGGAAGGAGTTGATGACGACGGTTGGTACCCCAGTCCGAACCGGTCCACCTTCACAGGAATGTCCAGCACTTTGCCCCAGCCCTTGGCTTCTCCTGCTTCCACTAGAGCTTGAGCTTCCTTATACGATGAGACAACTATCTCTGGCACTTTGCTCGGCCTGGGACCTTTGTCCTTGATGCGCAAACCTTCGAATGCCTGGCAGGGCGTTTCATGGATCTCCCCGTCGACTTCCACATATTTAAACGACGATAGATGGCTGACCAGGATG
This sequence comes from Lathyrus sativus, assembly GCA_963859935.3. Classification (NCBI taxonomy): domain Eukaryota; kingdom Viridiplantae; phylum Streptophyta; class Magnoliopsida; order Fabales; family Fabaceae; genus Lathyrus; species Lathyrus sativus. Next base: position 364,855,619 of record OZ012741.1, read on the forward strand.
TCTTCTTCTCCGCACACGGTGACTACGCTGTCTCCGGCCATATATTTTAACTTCTGATGCAGGGTGGACGTGACTGCCCCTGCTCCATGAATCCAGGGTCTTCCAAGCAAGCAGCTGTACGCAGGCTGTATATCCATGATATAAAACTCAGTTGCAAACACTTCCGGCCCCACTTGCAGAGGCAAAGTGATTGATCCAAAGACTGTTCTCCGCGTGCCGTCAAATGCTCTGACTACCAAATCACTGGGTGTACACAAAATCCCTCGAACATCCAGCTTCATCATCGCCTTCTTGGGTAACACATTCAAAGATGACTCGGTGTCAACCAATACGTGCGACATTACTGATCCTCTACACTCAACAGATACGTGTAATGCCATATTATGATCTCTTCCTTTCGGAGTCAAGTCAAAATCGGTAAAACCCAAGCTGTGGCCTGCATTCACATGTGCCAATACTCCTTCTAGCTGATTTACGGAGACGTCTTGGGGTACAAAAGAAGTGTCCAGGACTTTCAGCAAAGCATTTCTGTGAGCTTCCGAACACAACAACAATGATAGGATAGATATTTTGGACGGTGTCTGCTGCAGATGCTCCACAATCTTATAATCACTTTTTTGAATTAAGCGCATGAACTCTTCTACATCCTTCGATGCTGCTTCTTTTTCACTTGCTTGTACCGGAACATTTTCAACCACTTTCCCTTTTCCTTTCGCTAGTCTTTCAGCCTCCACTTCAGGAGATATAAAGATCCTGCCACTCCTCGTCATGCCTCCTGAACCAACAACATTATCCACAATCTCCGCTGGCTGCTTGTTAACATCAATCTTTATCCCGTCACAATATACTTCCAACCCATATGACCATGGGACTGCTTTCGTGTTCTCGTACGGGATTGGCCCGGCCTTAGTTATGGTGATCGGTGGTCGCTGAGCTGGTGCTGCAATAGTGATCGTCTTCCGAGGAATCGTTACTGTGGCCACATCACTCCGATTATCCACTACTGCCCCTGCAGGCTCTTCAGTTGCCGCTCGATCAAACTGCAATATGCCCTCATCAATTAAAGCCTGAATGCCTTTCTTCAAATCCTCACACCCCCCAGCTAGGGTCCAACAGTCTAAGCAATACTCGTTACATCCTGGGTAGACACCTCCTTGTAACAGTCGGCTCTTTATCTCGCTCAGCGGCGTCTTTAAATCTTCAACATTCATAATAAGATTCAGACCTTCCTCAGTCAGAACGGCGTTTGCCCCATGATTAGGCATGGGTTTCTGGACTATATTCGGACCTGCCGTTCCGAAATTGATAGTCTTGTTGTCTAAGAGATCCTGCACAACGTGCTTAAAAGCATGGCAACCTTCTATATCGTGACCCGGGGCTCCAGAATGAAACTCGCAGTGTCTGTTTGCATCGTAGCCGAACGGGGGAGCTCCCGTTATTGGTGCCAGAGTTCTTTTCTCTACCAGATTCAATCCCAACAATGTCTGCAACAAATCGGCATATGTTGAGGGAGGCTTCTCAAACACTCTTCTCGGTTTACTACCCTGGAATCTTCGTTGAGCCTGCTGTGCCCCCTGCTGAGGTTGCTGCTGCTGTGGCATTGGCTGTTGCTGAACCGGTTGTTGTTGCTGGAGTGGTTGTTGTTGCTGGAGTGGTTGTTGTTGATATGGGATAGTAACACTCGCCACCTGCTGCGGCTGACGATATTGACCTCGTCCCCTGCCTCGGCCCCGGCCTCGGCCTCCAAATACTGCGCTTGCCTCGCCCTGACGGCGCCCACCATAAGCTTTCCTATTACTGCCAGATGCAGTTGATTCCTCGACTTGGAACTTTCCTTGCTTAATGTTACGTTCAATCTTTTCTCCCATTAGAATCAGGTCTGAAAAACTGGCCAGAGACGTATGAAACAGCATATCATGAAACATCCCTGTGAATGTGCCGACAAACATGTCATTCATTTCCTTATCTTCCACCGGAGGACGGACCCTGGCAGCCATATCGCGCCACCTTTGCGCGTACTCTTTAAAACTCTCCCCCTTCTTTTGCGAAAGCCCGGCCAACTGGACCCGATTGGGCGCCAAGTCGCTGTTATACTTGTAGTGAGCTACGAACGCCTCCGCCAATTGCTTCCATGTCTTGATATCAGTTGGCTCCAACCCCATGTACCACTCTAGGGAAGGGCCCGATAGACTATCCTGAAAGAAATGCATTAGCATTCTTTCATCAGTGGAGTATGCAGACATCTTTCTGTAATAAGCTCGCACATGCACTTTCGGACATGTGTCTCCTTTATACTTATCGAACGCAGGAGCTTTGAATTTAATTGGCACCCTCAAACCAGGTACCAGACCCATGGTTGCCATGTCCAATCCCACAGCACTTTGATTTAAGACTCCCTTCATCTGCTCTTCCAGCATTCTAATCTTTTGGGAATCATCCATCGGCCCTTCAAAACCTCCTCCGGAGAAGGCGTCCTCCTGCTGATCTTCTTGCCACATACCGTTTCCAGCTCCGTACCCATCATATCCATTATTACGTCCAGCTCTGATCTGATTCATCCCCGGACCTCGGCCTCTGTTGCCGTACCCTTGAACACCTCCAGCAGGACCAAAAGCCATAAATCCAGTACCGTTTCCGTTTCCAAAGCCTCCGTAACCCTGATTGACCATACCATAACCATCTTGCCCAAAGCCTTGAGCATTAAAGCCATACTTCCCAGTGTTATCGAATCCCCGATCGTTGAATCCGAATCCAGTATTGGCAAAGCCATTGCCTCCTAGATTATCTCCCAAATTGACATCACCCAGCCCAGCATTATGGACAGCAGTCTCATTCCCAACTCCGACGTTACCATTTACAGCAGTGGTAGTGTTGTTGACATTAGCAGCAGGTGTATTGATTACAGGCGGAGCCACTGGCGTGGGAGTACCGTCTCCATGAGCAGTATCGACCCGTACAGACTGATGATCTTCATTACCATGACCAGCGCTTCGGGCCAACAGAGGCTGGACCATGGCCTGCAAATTCTCCTGCCCTTTCGCTATAGCTTCCATGGTCTGCATGAAGAGGGCGAGCTTCTCGCGCACATCTTGCATCTCGTTCTGCATTTGGTCCATGATTTTTCGACAATTGGAGCGGGTAGAATATCGGTGCGGATGTTGATCTGCAATCCTGTTAAGTACCTGTTAAAAGCAGGAAATAAGACACTATTCAAAGATTACCTGTAATGCAATGTGAATGCAATGCAATGTGTCTGTGCATTAGGGAAGTTCATTCCCCCAGTTCTAGTGTGAAAGTGCCGGTGCAGTGATAGTGTTGACAATAGGAATATCGGAGCTGAATCATAGAAAGCCTCATATATTGCAGGGAGAATCAATAAGCCCAGGGTACAATATCACTGAGAGTACAAAGAAGGCATGACCTCAACCAACAATCCTGGTGATGGTCAGCACTATGCAAATAAAGCATACAAGTTACTACATGAAATGATCAAATCCTCCCAAAAGTCTGGTACTCCTCTATCAACTTCTTGGTCTCCAGATGGCTTGGTCGATCAAGCAGCCCTTCAACAAGCTGGTTTCTCCTCTTAAGGACACGGCGTACGTCTTCAGCAGTTTCTTCCCATGTTGCTTCTCCGAAGCAATCTTCTAACTTTCGCTTCTGAGACACTGCTTCATCTCTAGATTTGATTGCCTTGTTCAGTGCATGCTGGACACTATACCGGGTCATCACTTCTTCCTCGCACTTCTCGATGCTAGATCTCAACTTCTCCTCGAGGTCGGAAATTTGCTGCTTCAGCTTATCTTCCCTCTTCTTATTGTTGGTGAGTGTGGCGTTCCAAGTCTTATTGCAAGAGGAGATTTCTCGGTGTGCTGCGTCGAGCGCCTTCTTTTTGGCTTCCAGCATGTCATGGGAGCTTCTGAACTCTTGCCCCAGACGTTCACGCTTTTTCTTTTCCTCAGTCAACTCAGCCCCTAACCTGTTTAGCAGCTCGATTTGTTGTTGGAAAGCATATACGGCCTTGTTTTTCTCGCTGCGTACCTGGGCTAACTCTTGCTCTAACCCTTCATTAATCTTCATCAAGGCTTCTTTTTCCTTCACAACTTGTTCATAGACTTCTCTAGAAACAGTAGTTGGTTCCGCTACCGGAATGGGAACAAGAATTGGTGCATCTGGAAACGGCATCCTCAACTGACTAGCCCTCTCCTGAATCCAAACTCTATAAGGTGCATAGGCCTGACAATCATTCTTTCCTAACAAAGGCTTCCCTCTGGGGTTAATACGCGTCCAGGCATGTTGCAGCTTGGCTAGTAACTCCCCTTTCACGTCTCCGGTGAAGTACAGAGATTCCTGTACTTCCTCCTCCTTTGGCGGGTTCTTCAGGGCGTATCCGAACTGACGGACGAACAGAGATGGGTTGTAGTTAATACACCCTTTTCTTCCTATCAGCGGCACATTAGGGTACCCAGAACAACTAAAGATGAGCTCAGACCCCAACAGGTCTCGATCAAACCACACAACGTCTTCGGAGTATAGCCTCATCAGGCGCTCTGACCAACTGGCTGAGGTTACACTGTCTGCAAAGGGTCCCTTCATGGGGAGATGACTTTTGAACCACATATTTAATAGAGGAGCACAGCAGTAAACAACTTTTCCCCTTCGGTTTTCGTTCTTGTAGTGCAATGAGTGGTAGAAGTCTCCGATCAGCGTTGGCACTGGGTTGCCTGCAGCAAACAGATAGAAAGCGTCCAGGTCCACAAAGTTGGGCAAGTTAGGAAACAACACAATTCCATAGATGCATAAAGCCAAAATAGCATTGAAAACCACCCAACAACCGTTCTTGGCGTACTCTTGAGCTTTGCCAACTAAGAAATCAAGAGAGAAACCTGAAACCCCAAGCCAAGAAGTCAATAACAGTTCTGCAGCGTCCATATGTAAGGCTTTGGCTAAGTCCTCCAACTTGGGCTCAGCAGCAGAGTGAATAAAGGGAACCTTGTTCTGCACGGGAAGCTCGGTAAACTCCACATACTCCTCAACGGTAGGCCCTAGAATAAAGTCAGCAAACGTAAAACATCTTAATGCGGGATCATAGAACTGCATCAAGGTGTATAGCCCATTCATCTCATCAGCAGTGGGCTTGCAGACTAATCTCAGTAATCTCCCATGACTCATTCTGAAGCTTCTCCTAACCTCCTCATCGGCAAGAGATATCAGACCAAGCAAAGAAGTAATATCAGGTGAAGGCAGCTTATACGCAACTGTCTTCCTCAAACTAGCCATAGTCAATACTCAGAAGTCTGGGCACTAGAACTAGGGAAATGCAAATGCACCTGCAGCACAGACACACGTTAGTGAAATGCAAATGGTAATGGATATGCAGGCAATGCAATGCAAGTAACATGCAACAGGGACCAAAGCTGTAGCCGAATAGCCTGAACCCAATCAAGAAAGGTCTCAGATAGACCATCCAGAAGTCATCAAGCCCTGGTCTCAGATAGACCTAAAACAAAGCTCCAACACTGGTCTCTGACAGACCTCAAACCATAACTCCAACTGGTCTCTGGTAGACCTCAAATCATATCTCCAATTGGTCTCTGACAGACCTCAAGACTCTCCTACTGGTCTCTGACAGACCTCAGAACATATCTCCAAACGGTCTCTGACAGGCCTCCTAACTCTCCATAAATACCCAGGATCTCTGATCAAGAAATAACCGGTAGTCTGAAGGTCTAGTTACCTGCATAACACCAAATCCCCTCACAGGTGGGTGGCCCTATAACTGGCAATGGTACGGCATCCTATGCGGTCGTCGGCGTCACAGACTTTCAGGGTTGATGATACGATTCCCAGAAGGAGTGGCATCATCAAATCCTGAAGAGGCCTCACTTAGCCAACTTCCAAATGATCGGTTCCCGGAGTCGACAATTCAGCTGACCAACAACCCCTTCGACCCAAAGGGTAGAAAAAGAAGCCAACCAGAAGAACCTCGTCCGAGTGTAGATTTCATGAGACACTAATGCAAGCAAAGCCGGCACGCGCCCACTACTTTCTACGCTAATTCTAGGTGCACTCAAGCCCAGGTCCGGCTTATCTCTCAATATCAGAACACCCGTCACACCCCAAATACAGCAATAATAATCAATATACAAAGCTGAAAATACAAGGTTAGAAATATACAATAACTCCATACAAAATCCTCGACGGGAAAACAAGCGCTAGGATTGACTCGCTCAAAGGGAAGTTGGATCCCAAATGCATAAGAACCATCGCAGTTCTTAGCAGCCAGGGGACGTTGGATCCCCAGCAGAGTCGCCAGCTGTCGCTACTGCGAAAATCGGCGCCGGCTGAACAGAAGAGTCGCCACCGTGCGTTATTTATCCCACGGGAGGGAAAGGAAACGCTCAGAGTAAACCTCGCACAACATGGGAAAGGTATGGTCGTCGCAACCAAAACCTGGATTCGGGAGTCGGTTACGCAAGGGGAAGGTATTAGCACCCCTCACGTCCGTCGTACTCGACGGGATCCACGCTTGTTTTCAGGTATGGATTGTTATTCTATCTACTCTACAGGTCTGGGGTTAAAAGAAAATAAAATGAAAAATAAAAATGACTCGGCAAAGTATCGCACTTTATGCCTACGTATTCCCGTCTGGAACGAGAAATCAGAGTCAACGTAGTTCGCCTACCTACGGGAAAGGAGGGGAAGGTTGCTCGCTAGGATATCGCATCCTATGCCTACGTACTTTCATGAAAGATCAGAGCAAACGTAGTTCGGGCCACGGAAGACACAAGCTTGTCTTGGTTGATTTTATTCTTTCTGAAAAAAGGTTTTCTGATTAGCGGTCCAAGCGGACAAAAATGACGTTTTGATGAGTTCACATTCTTTTACGAAAGAAGTGTCTTTTATTGTGTTTGAAATCTTTATGTGTTTTTCTGTTTGTTTTGAGAAAGAAAGAGACAGAACTCTAACCTACGGTTGAAAAGGGAATCAAACTAACCTAATGTTATCATGCATGGGTTAAGACCTAGTGTCTATCATGTTCCTCTCTTGCGCAGAGAGAAACAGAGATCCTACGGGAATAGACGGAAATAGAACGGTAACAAGATATATACAGTAAAGCAGTAAAATGCATGGATGCAGCAATACAAGCGAGGCAAGGGAGTCCCACTCAACCTCGAACCTAGAAAACAATAGGCAAAAGTGAACAGACTTCACTTTCAACCCAACAGGGTAAACAGCAAACAATACAGTCAGGAAAACCAATCAATACATCAGAAATGAAACACAGCAAGAAAAATAAACAGCTTCAGCAGCTCTGACTCAACATCTAGCTTCAAGTAATCTCCAAGCATCAATCTCCATCTTCATGATCTTCAGGTAAGGGCTTTGATCATCAGTCTTTCTATCTGCAATGGCTTTTCTTCAAGTTCAAACCTCCAGGATGAGGAATCAGTCACAAGAGTGAAGTGAATGAATGTTAGACAGTTAATTACCTACCAAGGGTGGTTCATTAACTGTTAACATTATATAGACAATTTTCTCTCAAAAGTTCTATCTTTCAAATATATTCACTGATCCTTCCAAAGGAAGGAGGTGGATATTTGAAAGATACTTTGAATCATAGAGACAGGATGGATGCAGACAAGGCATTCCATGTTTGAGAAACAAGCTTTCTAATCTAGAGCTTTGCCTAGCTCCTAAACCCTAGTCTCCTCAGCAGCTGCTAGCAATAACCTCCTATTCAACTCTGAAAGTTGATCTTCAACATCTGGACCTCCAGTGGCCTTCATCTTCTCAAGTCTTCAGCTCTCCTAAGTCCCCAGACAACCCCAATACCCAAGCAAGCAAGCAATAATCCCCAGAGGGCACACCACACCAGTCAATCAAATATACAGTATATTAATAGCAGTAGGGGAATCCTGACTTTTTCTAAGGGATCTAATAACTACCCATAGCCCCTATAGTCCCATAACTAAACTAGTCAAACCCTAAGTCCTAAGGGAAAAGAATCAAATCTCCTAAGTCATCACCTAAAACCCTAGTTTTATCCATGTTGTTCACACATACACTAAACACCTAAAATTAATTTCTAAAAAATGGGAACTAAATTGAATTTACAAGTTTAATGTCTAAACTAAACAACCTAAAAAGAATGGATGAAAAATATTAAAGCATCTAATAGAACAAAAATTAATAAAATCATGCATGAAATGACACTATTTAAAATGCTATTTATTTGGAAAATATGGGAAAAATATCAAATAAAAAATAAAATGCAATTTTTACTTTTTTATAATTTTCTAGACATTTTAATGAAAATGTTAAAAAAAGAATGAGTTAAAAATAACATTTTTTCATTTAGTTATGATTTTTAGAAGATTAATGAAATATGAAGAAAATTAAAAAATAAAAATACAAGAGAAGGAGGGAAGGGGTGAGAATAGAAATGGATTCACGTGCAATTCACAATGGGCTCAGTACTGGGGGGTGGGGATATCATTAAAACACCTAGGCCCGCCCGTTTCGTTAAATGAAACGGTGCGTTTAGGGCACCTCTCTCAACTCCCTCCAAAACTCAGAATTGAACTCCAGCCACACGATTGGCTCTTTGGTCCATGGTCCAACAAGCAATGGACGATCATGATTACATCTTCTACCTTGGCTCGTGAGAACTTAGGGTTTCCGCCATGAAAACACATGCACGTACCAACCTTCCATCAATCCGTTCTCTCTCCATAGTGCACGAAACATCACGATCCAAACATGAAAATCACTCCAAATCTTTCCCTCTACAAGCCTATGATCATAGTTTGCACTGAAACTCAGTAAATCACTCAACCCGAGCGCATGACATTCTTGGTTCCATTAAAATACTCTGCAACTCATCCTCAAGATTCTTAATCAAACCTATACTAATCTAAACTACACTTCACGTAGATCATTCTGCACTAACAACCTAAGATTATTATGGCCTACCCTAAGAGTTCTAAGTCAAACCAGTTCTAACAACCTGCTATGAATTATCACTAAACTACTCCTAATTAACCAGAAATGCTCTACTAACATCCTACATCATTATTATACTAACAAACTAATGTAAATCTATCTATATCAAGCAAGTGGAAGTAATTTGCACCTGGAGCAAAATCTTGTGGATGATGATGAAATTCGTGGATCTGAGAGCCTTGATGCTTGGATCTGGATCTACTCTTGCTATATTTGATTCTGTATGCAGCACCTTGATGAATTTGGCCTTGGATCTTGAGTTCCAATGGAAATTGCAATTTGAATGTTGTTGATGAAAGTGCACGAAATTGAGTAATAACTACCAAGAATTTGATTGATTCCTACTCCATGATGATGATTGAGTATGATGAAAACAAAAATTGGTGATGATTGATGAAGAATTCGTGGAATTGAAAGGAATTTGCAAATTGGAGGATGAGAGAAAAATGAGAAAATTTGGTGGAGTTTTTGCACAAAATGAGGATTCAACCCTTGCTCAATTCTGATTTCATGAATATATAGTGCTCAAATGAATCTTCTAGAACCATCTTGCAACTTCCCTTGCATTCCAAATTGAATCCATTTTGGTTATGTTTCTTCAAATGCAAGTAACCATAAATAACTTTTCTTTTTCCTTCTAAACTCAAAAAAGTGCTTGAACCATTGTCTTTGAAATGTCTTTTCCATTCAAAATGACCTATAATTTTGCATCATTTGACCAAGATATGAAAAATCTCATTTTTTAAGCCATTTTTCTTCATTAAATTCACCAATTTTGAAACCTTGTGCTATGAACTTTTCCAATCTCTCATGGTCACTTTTCTAGACTCAAAATGTCATTTGGAGCAAGTTTTATGTTGTAAGTTTTTCCATTTGAGGCCTCCTTGTATGAGTTTTGGACATAGGTTAAAATGACCTGTAATTCACAAATGACCAAAATACCCTTTGCTTGCCAAGACCATAAGTTGAGCTCCACACATCATATGAGGGCATGCTATACCATTCTAGAAAGCTAAGACAATGAGGAACAATTCTTATGTTGACCAGAAATTCACTTGAAATCTCCTTGAGGGGTAAAAATTGCTTGGAAGTCAAGCCACTTTCACAGACAAAATTTCAGATACCTCAGATGACCTGTAACTTGCAAGGACCATAACTTGAGTTCTATAAATCTCCTTGATGTCTTCCACCACTCAAATTAAAGGTCTTGAGATCCTCTACAAGTTTCATGTTGGCCAAGAAGCCATTTGAAGCTTGCATTTTGACTTGCCTTGCTTGGAAATTTGACCTAAACTAGGGGATTTTACACAGAAACCCTAATTTAGAAACCCCTCTTCTCCTTGATTTCTCTTGAATCCTTCTTAGAATAACAACATATCCTTGTTTTCCATGTCAAATGATGAACCCCACATCTCCCCAATAGCCCTGAATGCCTTTAAATCAATCAATTGACCTAGGGTTGACCTAGGGTTGACCCAGATGAAACCCTAGTTGACTGTCTTCAACTGCAATACTTGTGATCACATCAACAACTTGTTTTCTTCTCCAAATGACTTTCCAAGTCCTCCAATATGTCTAGATACTCCCCATGCTCTCAATTCACAACTCATAATTCCCTTGTTGATCCTCAGACACCCTCAGTTATGAGATATACTCAGTGCTTAATCCACTGAGCTCCCTGCTTTCAAATTCTTTCTTGATGACTTGAATGAGATTGAATTAGGATAATAACCTCTGGATAGGCCTATAGAGATGAGAATAATGATTGGTCCCCTGTTGAATGACTTGCTATGCTTATGCTATGCAGATGATTAGTCTATGTACATGACTCTATATGCAAATGCTAATGATATTGAAACATAAACCAAGTGAATAAGGTTGAGCAAATTTTAGGGTGCAACAGTACCTTGTTAAATGACTTGCTATGCTATGCTATGCAAATGATTAGACTATGTACATGACTTTTTATGCAAATGACAATGCAATTGAAACATAAACCAAATGAAATAAGTTGAGCAAATTTTAGGGTGCAACAGAAAGCTCACTGAAGATCGTTGCAAAATAAAACTCTATTTTCCAATATGAATTCGCATAAAGATCGTTGCAAAATAAAAGCTATAAGGTGAACAATAAAAATCTCATAGAATAATCCCAACAAAGGTCAATACATAACAATTTAGGACCACCCCCTAACAATTGGGGGTTTAGCCACTCATAATATTTGATAAAAACAACATGGTAAATAGAAACATTACAACGGTATTAGGAGTGAATTCGATCTTCAATTTCTTCCGAGCATGAAAATCTCCTTGTCCTCCCAATTCTCCAGAGCTTCAATCTCCTGTTCTTTTTTCCGTATCTCAAAAGCCCTTTCTCCTTTCTCCAAACACGTATCAAATAGTCTCAATTCAAAATCACCACTAGGGAAATACCCATAATACCCTCGTGGATCACAAGAGTAAAAAATATAAGAAAAATAGGGAATAAAGTGCTTCAACCAACATGGGCCGTGCCACGCAACACGGGCGGCCGTGTTGGCTTCTTGATAAATAATCACGTGCAATTTTCAAGTCCCAGGTGTTCTGACACGGGCGGCCGTGTTAGGCCACTGTTTTCCACCAAAACTCACCTCTTATGAGCACATCCTGACACGGGCCGTGTCATATGACACAGGCACCCGTGTCAGGCCCCTGGTCCACTTCAAACTCTTCCAACTTCTTGCTGTTTTCTCCCAGTTTTTTCTCTGCTTCTCCTTTATTGCTTACCTGAACCTAGAAATAGTGAAAATACCAAATCGACGCGTAAAATGTAATAAAACGAATACAATGCGATAAAACATAACAATATGTTGACTAACACACACGGTAAAATACATATAAAAACCACTAATCAAACTCCCCCAAACTTAAACCATTGCTTAACCTCAAGCCAAAAGCTTGGATAAAAAGTTTTCAAGTCAAACAGGGCGTCAAGTGAAGGCATGAGGGTGTAAGGCGTGTCGATACTCATACGTGAGTCCTAGTTCTGATCGGCTTATACCAGCTCTCTCGATACTCATCCGTTAACGAAGGCATTACATGAACACACACCGCAATAAAATTGTGGGCCTAAATCCCCCTTTCGGCAACCTCTCCAACTATGCTTTGGGCTTAAGTCTTTTCTTCAATTTTCTACCCCTTTCGTTCGGATAATCAGATTAAGGCATGTATAATTTTTCTTGAGACTTTTTCCGTGGCACCTTTATTCTCTTTTTCCTGCTCACAGGCGTTTATTAGTCCTCTTTGGGACGACTATAGAGATTCAACCGCCGTTAGGCTAAATAACTGGGTTAGGGTTACCCAACTTAGAAGGACAGGTTGTCTTTACGTCATTATTCAACTCTTTTTTTGGTGCCACAAGTCATTTTCAATCATGTCGGACTATCACAATGAACTAATCATCGAATACTTCTCAAATCCGAGTAATATGGCACAGATCTACACGTTGGACTCATTTCCTTACTCTAGGGAACCTAGGGTGCTCACTTTATACCTCAATTTCCAAACTTCCCAAGTTCCTTAGTTCAAACTCCTCATCCCTTGAACTCTAAATACTTTCCTGACTATATCACACACAAGAAAATTTTTACGATCTTTGTCAGGGCAAATTCGACGTGATTTTTACCGAACTTATTAAAATAAAAAGGTAATAAATTGACAACTCAAAACGGTAAAACCTCCCCAAAACTTGAACCAAACATTGTCTCAATGTTCAAGAACAAGAGAAGAAGGGGTGTACTCACAGAGATCCTCACAGAGGGGTCGACAGGTAATGCAACACCTCTTCGCGGCTACCACGTTTTACCTTGCAAAGTCTCATTTATTCCTGCAAAAACAATAACCACAAAAAGAAACAACATCAATTCATAAAACTATGGATTGCCTCCCACACAACGCTTCATTTAACGTCGCATGGCTCGACGATCGACTCCCCATTATTATGGGGGGTACTTCAGCCTCCACACTCTATTGCTCGACTTCTTTGCAACCGAATATTGTGTCGGTTCAGAGATAAGAGCAACTTGAAATGTATTTGATCATTCTCCCTTCTTAGTTGTGTTGATCTTCCCAACTGAAGGTTTGACATCTTTCTCCTTACCTTTCTTTCGACCCTCTTGAGTTTTTAAAGTGATTTCCTCATCAAAAAATTTCAAAGTGAGCGTACCTTTTTCCACATCAATATTGCACCAACTAGTGAGCAAGAACGGCCGGCCAAGTATGATCGAAGTTTCTTCATCCTCGGGTATATCCATGATTTGAAAATCAACTGGGTAAGTGAAGTTATCGATTGTCACTAGAACATCCTCTGCTAGCCCATATGCCATCTTAGTTATATGGTCGGCAAACTTCAAGCTTGTTCCCGTATCGCTCACTTTTCCAATATCCAGCTTTTTGAAGATTGATAACAACATGAGATTCACACTAGCACCTAAATCAATCAGGACTTTCTTAAAAGTTCGATCTTTTATAGTACAAGGGATTACAACTGGTCCAGGATCCTTCGTCTTGATGGGTATTTTCATTTCTTGTGATATTTCCTTGCATTGCTTAGTTGTGGTCTTCGATTCTTCACCCATTGGTCTCCTTTTACCTATAACCTCTTTCATGAATTTCTTGTACAAAGGCATTTGCTCAAGTGCTTCAAAGAACGGCATGTTGATTTCCAATTTGTTGAACATTGCACTGAACCTTCCGAAGTCTTTCTCCTTCTGATCCTTCTTTGTAACTCTTTGAGGGAACGGTAGTTTGATTTTCAGTTTAACCTCCTCTTTCTTTTTCTCCCCAATTGACTTTTCAGATGGCACAGCTTCTTCTGGTTCTTTTATTTTTTCTCTTACCTCAAGTTCCACCTCTATGCATTCGTCCTCCTTTGTTTCCTCCTCTTCTATCACTTTCTGATTTCTTGTTGTGACAACATTAATACTCTCTTGATTCTTCGGATTCGGTACAGTCGCACTCGGGAGGGTTCCTTGAGCGTGTGTTGAGAGGTGTTGGGCTATCTGTCCCATTTGCGACTCAAGGTTTTTGATGGAAGCTGTGTTGTTCCTTTGAATGTTTCGGGTCTCTTCTTGGAATTACATACTTTGAGCTTCCATTCTTTTAATAGCCAACTCCCATTCTGCTTTTTGAGGAGCCTATTGTTGTTGTTTTTGCGGATATGGAGGTTGATTTGGGTCTTTCCAGGAAAAGTTAGGATGATTCTTCCATCCTGGATTATATGTCTGGGAATATGGATTGTTTTGCCTCAAGAATTTTATCTCTTCAACTTGTTGAGTAGTAGCAAGACAATGCACAGTATAATGGGGACCATTACAAACCTCACAACTCACAGCTTGAACCGGTTGAACTTGAGCTATAGTTTCAGTACTCACATTCATCCCTTTAAGCCTTCTTTCCACTTCAGCCTTGATTTGATCTTCCATGTTCACCACTTGTTCCGCCAGTTTCAAATCAATCTTACCCTCTGGTTGGTTCACAGTGCGATCATACAACTCAAGATGCTCATTGGCGGCAATTGCTTCTATGATCCTCTTGATACCAGTGGTTGTTGAGAAATTAGTTGAGCCACTGGCAGCAGTATCTATAAGCTGTTTTATCTTGATTCTCAAACCATTCACAAAATTCTGCATCTGCTCAGTGGCCTCCATGTTATGAGTTGGGCATGCAGTCAGACACCTTTTAAACCTCTTGTAAGCATCTCCCAGAGATTCCCTTTCTTTTTGTTTGAAATTGACAATGTCGTACCTGTTGCACCCCAAATTTTGACCCCTTAGATCCTCATCATCATTTTAAGATCATATTCATTTGATTAACTAACCTTAACCCATTTACAGTTTATCTTTGTCAAGATGCAGATGAATTAGGGTTCCGTACCGTCAAAATCGAGACTTCAGTGGTCTAATTAATCAATGTTTTGGATTGATTTAACCTCAAATAGGTTTCCACATCATCAAATATACTCCATTGGATCAAGTATGAATCCAATTTGAGATGGTCACCCGGGAATTGAGAATAGTACAGTTCAAGATACCCGATTAGGGTTTTCGATCAGGAAAAGTCAACTATAGGTTGACTTTTGATTTGAAAAGTGTTTCAATGGTGGGATCAAGGTCCATTAAGCTCCTATGGCTTCGTAAATTCCATCCAAAGAGTTTCAATTCCACCGAATGTCCGGAGCATGAACAGTCGACTCGGTAGTCACCGATTGATCGAACGGTTGACTGAAAAGTCAACTCTTCAACAATAAGGAATTTGACTTCAAGATGTGAATAAAAAATGTTCCTTATGTCATATTACACCTTCCCATAAAATTTCATGACCATTGGATCAAGGTTTAGGAAGTAATTGCAAAAATCAGGAATTAGGGTTTCAAAAGGGGCAAAGCCATAACTCCTTAACCACACAAGGGTTTTTGACCTAGTTTCAAGGGGAATGAATTCATAAAACAAGCATAAATATTGTAGTACCTAATTGAGGATTTTTAAAAAGTACAAGTGGGTTCCATAACTCTTCCTGGTTAGAGAGAACCAAGATCCACAAGTTGGCCAAAACTCACATTCGCAAAACTAGGTCAGCATGAGTTTTTTTTGTTCCAAAACCTCTCCAAATCGATGCTAATCAAAGACTAAACCTCATTTATGATGTTTGAATTGACAATGAAAATTTTTAATATCAATTCCCACGAAAGTGGCACAAAGATCAAAGGAAATCATTATTTAAGGCAAGTTGCAAAAGTGAATAGTGAAGAAAGAGAAAAAAGGTGGCTACCCTTGTCAAATCATCAACTTTACTTCAACAAGTCACCTCCTAAACTATAAAGCATGATGAAAACAATATATAGAGCATGGAGAATATCTTAGTAGAGTGGCTTAAAGACAAGTATGAAGATTGCATTAGAACACTCAAAGATTTTCATGATGGAAGGTTAAAAGTGGCCATTTGCTTCACTTTTGCCCATACCTTGATCCAAGGCCTTTGGCTATAAATAGAACTCACTTCATACATCATAAACACACCAGCTCCATTCTAGAAACCATCTAGAACTCTCTCCCTTACACAATCACCAAATTCTTGCAAAATCTCACTAAGTCTCCAAAATCCCTCAAAATCTATTTTTGCAAAACACCTTCCAAAACCATTTCCAAACTTTTTCCAACTCAATAAACACTTCAAACACATCAAATATGATGTATTGAAGCTACCCAAATCACTTCCACACTTATGTAACAAGGTTTGAGTGATTTGGTCTTTGAAATCTTTGGATTTTAGAGTTTTTCCTTCATTTACAAGGCATTTCGTCCACTAGCTTGCTTGGAGTTTGTTTGGAGCATTTATTCATCAACCTAGGAACATTTGAAGATCTTGTAAGAGCTTTCAATATCTCTGGTTTTCTTATTTCTTAAGCTTGCTTCAAGAGGTAAACCTAAAACTCATAAATGTGAACTTTCTACTTGCATTTCACATGCTACCATGAATGTTTTTAGGGTTTTCACCTTCCTATCTCTCATTTATTCATTTCAAAACTTTAATTTCATTCTCTTTTGAGTTTTATTTTAAAGTTATGATTTTGGCTTGTTAGCATCCTTGTGTACTTGAGTTTGACTAAAACTCTTACTTGTAAGCATTTGTGTTTAATCATCATTAAAACTTGAAAGTTTTCTCCCATGAAGTTTTGAACTTCTCACTTACATTTGTTGTGACATTATTTGATTAGGCATGATGCCTTTAAGTATACACGTCATCTTGTAAGCCCTATTGAAGCCTCATCTTTGTTAAGATGCATTTTTGTTAAGATCCCCTTCCATCTTTATTAAGATGTACCCCATTCTTTGTCAAGATATGTCTGTGGTTTTCACCCTTTGTGTTTAGTCTTGTAAGAACTTCCCCCTTTCATGATATTATAATATATTGATACTTGCTTTGGTTGTGACCATCTATCTTGATTGGAATCATTTCCTGATATTGTAATATCTTAAATGCTTGCTTTGGTTGTAACCATTCATCCTGATTGAAATCCTTGCTTATTGTAATATGCTTGATTATTCCTGTTTCTAACCATATCCCTTATATTCATTATGTGTGAATGATTATGCTTTGTTAAGTTTATTTCCCCAAAGTGATGAAACTCTTTAGTTCTCGTCCAAGTTGCCTCATCTTTTCCCTTCCAAAGGAAAGTATCTCTATTAACCTTTGGGTCATAGATAGCTCATATAAACTCATAGGTCTGGATAGAACCTTCTCCCCCTTTTGGTCTGGATAGAACCAATAGGATTTACCCTCATAGGTCTGGATAGAACCTTATCCCCCTTTTTGGTCTGGATAGAACCAATAGGATTTAAACTCGTAGGTCTGGATAAAACCTTCTCCCTCTTTTGGTCTGGAAAGAACCAATTGATCCTTATTCTGTAGTTCGTGCATGAACTACGACCGCTCTGATTTCTCATTGGACAATGAGAATACGTAGGCACAAGATGCGATATCTTGACGAGCAACCTTCCCCCTTTCTCCCACCTTTTGGTCTGGATAGAACCAATTGGTCTCACAACGTAGAACTTTAGGATAGAGTTTGGTTAACTCTATGTAAGAATCAAGGACATGATTACTTATCCCCTTTCTTGAGAGTTCAACATAGATCTAGAGAGTTTTGTGAAACGTTACACAAGCATGGATATGTTTGTTCCCCTTTGAACCTTGATCATAATCAAGTGTTCTTCAACCCTAGTGAGGTGAACTACGATTGCTCTGATTCTATCCTAGTTAGGATACGTAGGCAGAGGATGTGATGTCTTTGCGAGCAAACTTAGAAACTATCATTAGGTTTTAACCTTCACCTTTTACCCAATTCCAAACCTTAGCAAACATTTACCAAACTTAGCATGCAAATAAACAAAAGGTTCCTGTAGAGTACTACAGATGTTTAGGATGTGAAATACCTACCCTAGGCATAACCAACCCCCGATCCCCGAATCTCTTAGCGTTATTGTTACATCGCGAAAAGGGTTTTTCTTTCTTTATACCTTTCCTTTGGATAAATTAAAGTCCAGTTGTAATCTAAGAATTAAAGATTCAAGTTTATCAATAGCTTGGTATCATGATTCTCACCGCAATAGAAATGGCGACTTCACTGGGGAAGACTTACTTAACTTGAGGGTTTAGCCTATTTTGTTTAATTGCATGCTATATTTGTGAATATTTGCTTAACATGTATATTTGTCAATATATTTGTTTGATTGTTGGGTATTGGGTGCTTTGAGTGGTGAGACGGTCCTATACCCGGACTTAAGTGAAATTATGATAGGATGGTGGTATATTCAAGAAGGCTTATAGGGAGTTGATTCCCGACCAAGATAACTTGAGAAACCACCGCTCAGTATAGGCCCTCTTGAAAGTTTAGTATTGTTGATCGAGTATTCGTGAAAACAATGCTACTTTCAACGAAGGAGCCCATGACACTGTGGACTTTTAGAATACATTCTACCCCACTTTGGCCTTATTCGGATGTAGTGCGATGACTATAAGGAAGTATTTCCGAAATAGTTGATACGCGATACTACACTCAGACGAGATTCTCTTGAGAATATTATCGATTACCAAGTGATTTGGGAAGTTGATAATATCCGAAAGATGAGTTGATGACTCTGGGAACTTTGTAGAACCCGTTCGGCAGGTACAAACTAACCTATAGTACAAATCCTTAAGGGATAGGTGGACCTTTGACTCCTGGATTTGATCTTGAGCCTAGGAGGTCTTTGTGTATGCATTGTATTTGTGAATACTTGCCATCATGTTATGTGTGCATCATCCCATCATATCACCATAAGCATATCATGTCGCAACTAGTTTTGTAAAACTCAGTCGATCTCTGGTATTTTTAAAAGTTGTAACTTTTCCAATGATTCATGAAATGAGGGTTTTGACCTAGTCAATCTTCTGAGTTTTGTAAAACCAGTTCGCTTTCGCATTGCATTTGCATTATGCATTTGCATTTCTCATCCTTGCGTCGCTTTTGATCAGAGAGATAGATAAGGGATACCTAGCACATATCCAGGACAAATGGCGACAATGGATGGACTTTTGAAAGCCCAGGAAATGCTAAAAGAGGACATCAAAATTCTCAAGTGTTAGATGAATTGGGTTCTAGAGACATTGCAGAATATGATGAAAAAGGAAGGTCACCTTGACCATGTGACGTCCAGAGAAACTAGGGATGCATTATCTCCGATGATTCCTCTAACTCAAGGACATTCTCGGTATCAACCACCAGATAACCGTCAATTGCGTCAGCACACCCTACAAAAACCAAGGAAACCATAAAGTCCGTTTCCAATGTCACACAATCGGATATTGCCAGACTTGATCCAAGGCGAATTGATAACATCAAAGGAGCTGAAGCCAGTAATTCCTCCTTACCCTCTGAACTGTGGTACCAACTGTCGCTACTGCGAAAATCGGCGCCGGCTATGACAGAAGAGTCGCCACCATGCGTTATTTATCCCAAAGGAGGGAAAGGAAACGCTCAGAGTAAACCTACCGCAAAGACGGGAAAGGAATGGTCATCGCAACCAAATCCTGGATTCGGGAGTCGGTTACGCAAGGGGAAGGTATTAGCACCCCTCACGTCCGCCATACTCGACGGGATCCATGCTTGTTTTCTTGTACGGATGGTTATTCTATCTACTCTAAAGGGTCAAGGGTTAAAATAAAAGAAAATGACTCGGCAAAGTATCGCACTTTATGCCTACGTATTCCCTTCTGGAACGAGAAATCAGAGTCAACGTAGTTCGCCTACCTACAGGAAAGGAGGGGAAGGTTGCTCGCTAGGATACGACATCCTATGCCTACGTACTTTCATACAGCATAAAAGATCAGAGCAAACGTAGTTCGGGCCACGGAAGACACAGATTTGTTTGACTGTTTTTTAGATCCTTCTGAAAAGGTTTTTCTTGATTAAGAGTCCAAGCGGACAAAAATGACCCTTTGATGTTTGTTTTCAGTCTTTTACACAAGAAGTGTTTTTTAGTTTGTTTGCAATCTCTGTCGCACTAGAGACTATGATTTGAGAGTGACTACATCGCGTGTCACCCAAAGGGTACCACACTAAGCGGTCAGACTACTGGAAAGAAGCTCTCCAACAACCCTTTCTCAAATGGCTTAAGGCTCGTAACGTACGACATCGATTAACCTTATTACTATGTTTCTGAGTTGTTTGAGATGAGAAGAGAAAGAAGCTCTAAAAAGCCTAGGGTTGAAAAGGGAATAAAACTAACCTAATGTTGTCATGCATGGGTTAAAACCTAATGTCTGTCATGTTTCTCTCCTGCACAGAGGGAAACAGAGATCCTAGGGGATAAACGGAAAAGAAACAGATATATACAGTAAACAGTAAATATGCATGCAATGCAGCAGTACAAGCGAGGCAAGGGAATCCCACTCAACCTCGAACCTGGGAAAACAACAGGCAAAGTGAAGCAGTATTCACCTCAAACCTTTGGGGCAAGCTGTACAAGCCAACAATCAATACAGAAAAAGAAATAAAACCCAACACCAGCTCTGACAGCAACACCAGCTCCTACAGTAAGCAGCTCAAACAGCAACAGCTCTGACGGCTACGGTTGATTAACACTAAAGGGTTGACAGTAACAACTTCAAGCAAGATCCCATCTTCACTTTTCAATGATCCCCAAGCTTTAGATAAGCTCCTGTCCCCAAAAATCTCCAAGCTCTAGCAAGCATTGAACCCCAACAAGTAAACAGCTTCAAAAAGCAGCAGGATCCTAACTCCAACAGATAACCAGCTTTGACAGGCACAAGCTTCAACTTCACCAATCTTCAATGAACTTCATTCTTCAATAGGTTCCCATCTTCAATGCCACCACTCCAGAAGAGAATCAATTATCAGATTAAGTTGAAATGCTAAACAGCTTATTGACAACCAAAGGAAGCCTATGAGCACTTAGCATTGTAGGGGAAAGGTTCCCTCAAAGTTCTACTTCTAAAGTATGTCACTCATCCCTCCCAAGGAGGGATGTGAATACCCTAAAAGGACCTTTTGTCATAGGGAGGAATAAAAGCACAAGATGCTTTCTATGTTTGCAAGAAGAAAACAATCTAATCTAAAGCTCTCCCTATATTTCCTATCTCTTAATCCCCCTCAAGGAGAAGAAACTTCATACTCCAGGCTCCATCATTTGTCTCCAATCATCTCCAATGTCTTCATAAGCTTCAACAAGCAAAACTCAAGCCCCAAGCCCAATTGAAATAACCCAAACCAAACAAACAAGCAAAATACCCAAGAGGGAGAACACCCAATCACCACTCAAATTGCAAAAATCAAGTAAAATAGTAATACTCATTAAAAAAAATCCTAGATTAATTTCTAAGGGAACCTAGCTATATACCCTATACCCCACATAAACCCTAAGGCCTAAATCAAACCCGAGGTCCCCAAACTATGCCCTAAACTACACCTAAGTGTTGTGAAACCCTAATTCTGATACCTCTCCTATCTACCTCTCAAATTAATCTAAGTTTTAGTCAAAAAAATATGAAACAATTCCTAATGGTACATGATTCCCTAATCTAATCAACCTCACAAGAATCAATCAAAAATCATGCACCAATCTCTCATACTAAATTCAGAAAAATGAAGTACTAAACAAATGTAAAATAAAAGCAATAATATTGTAAAATAAACCAAAAAATATAAAATGCATGAAATTAATATTTTTTTAGTTTCATAATTTTCTATAAGTCCTAAGGGAACTAGGAAAAAAAATCCCATCCTAAAATGATTATTTTTCAAATTGTTATGAATTATTTACTAACCTATATGCAAGCATGAAATAAAAGGAAAATCAGCTAAAAATAATAAACTGACGTGGTGAATAGCAATTAATTCGCACGTTATATCCAATTGGGGTCCAGATGGGGGTGTAAAAATGAAAGCGCACGTTAGGCCCATTACTACTCAGAAAACAAATGAAAAAAAAGAAAGAAAAAGGAAAATGCTCGGGATGAATAGCAATTAAAACAAGTGTTAATCCTAGTGGGGTTTCAACCCGGGGTGTCAATAGCACAAAGTGACTTAAGCCCAATGCACTCAGTTAAGTGAAACGGAGCGTTTAGCTCCTTCAGAGTTCCTTCACAAATTCTCATTCGCTCGTGGCCGTTGGATATAGATTTGGTCAATGGTCTTCTCATCATCCCAGGGTTATTAGTTCATCTTCCTCATTTGAAAGTGGGAGGGAAAGAAAAGCCATGGATGAACAAAGCTCCATACTTCATCTTCTCCATTTGTATTCTTCTAATATCTCACTAAAACTCAAACCTAAACATTCTATCCTACTCGTTTTTTCACCAGCAATCCAACCATGTCAACCAATTGTATTGGAACCTTCTCCTTCTCAAAACACGAATGGTAGTTCAGAAAATGCTCAAACAAAAATTCTCACCAAACCTAAAATTGAAAGGTCTAACATCATCACCACCTAACACTGAGTTAATTCCACTATCTAACTAGGTTTAATCCTCAAGAATCATCAAGATATGGCCATGAACAGAAATGGTGCTCAACCTAATTTTGTCTCTAAATCGTGAAAATTGTTACCAGAAAGTTCCTAGCCACAATCTACAATGAGTTTAACCATCTAAAACCTAAAGAATCTACATGAATTATGCTACATGGTGAAGTTTACATACCTGCAAATTTTGGATGAACAGAACGATGAAAGCTTCAAATCAAGCTTCAAGATCTTCCAGATACCTTCACTAACACCAGATGGAACTTCTGTATGCAACAATTTGGATTGAATCTTCTTGAATCACCATATGCGATTCTGAGTTGCAAGCTATGAACTCCAAATGCTATCTCACGATTCTTCATCAATCTTGACCAACAATCTATCTGGAATAACTCACACACTCAAGAGGAAACTTCTGAATGCAAGAAATTGGATTGAAATCGATCAAATTATTGTAACCATTTGTGATTTGCAAACTGAAAATTCAGAAATCAATCTCTCCAATATCTCTCAATTTCCACCAACCAATGCTCTGAATCAATCACAAAACTTATATAGAACTTGTAGGAATGCTCTAGAAACTTCAGGAATGATCTATGTGAGATATCCAATATCTCTTGCATTTGAAATTATCATCTCATGCTTGTATTGTGGAAGTTGAGTTCTAGCTTGTTGTAACACTTGATTTTGACCCAAATTCTCCTCAAATGACAAATTGAATGGATTGGCAAGGGTTAAGGCCTTGAATATGCTCTAAAGAATGGTTTTGCATATGTTACATATGATGTAAGAAAGCCATTTCCAAAGAAACTCATACAACCATGGCTCATCTAAAAATTGTGACATTTCCAATGTGTTTTAAATTCAATTTCCATTCAAAATGACTACCCATATGCCATGTTTATGCCTTGCAAATCAAAAAAACTTTTTTTCTCTCTTGAATCATTTGAAAAATCTCCCACTTTAGGCCATTTTGGGGCACTTTGTGATACAAGCCATTCCAATCACCTATGACTTCTTATTTGACCTAGAAACATCATTTTAAGCACATCTCATGTTGAACATTTTTTCATTTGAGGAGTGGAAGATAGAGATTTTGACCTATGTTGAAAACTGACCTATAATTCAGCTTTCCCAAAATACCCCTGGATTGCCAAGATCATAACTTGAGTTTCACAAATCTTCTTGGGGACTTCTAGTACTCAAATTAAAGCTAAGATCAAGCCCTACAACTATTATTTTGGCCAAGAATCCACTTGAAAACTCCTTGATGGGCAAAAGTTGCTTGGAAATCAAGTGACTTTCACAGATAAATTTCAGTGTCCTCTGGTGACCCATAACTTGCAAGAGCCATAACTTGAGTTCTACAAATCTTCTTGAAGACTTCTAGTACTCAAATTAAAGCTATTGAGAATCTCTACAAGTTTCATGTTGGACAAGAATCCATTTGAAACTTGTATTTGGACTTATGTGGCTTGGAAGTCTAGTGCTATACAGGGGATTTTACCCTAGGAACCCTGTCTCAAACCCTTCCAACCACTCTTGATTATCTTGAATTTGATCTTGACTCACCCATACACATACTTCAACATCTCAATCCCTGACTTCCATGACCTAGAGCTAGGTCTTGGTGCCCCTTTCCTTGCTCTCCTTGACCTAGGGTTACCCAGATGAAACCCTACTTGTACACACCTCAACTGTGGTTCTTGACCTTGATACCATGACTTGTCTAAGCTTCAATATGACTCTCTAGGCCTCCCATGGGATCCATACACACTTCCAATCCATAGTTCCATGTTTGATGATCTTCAATACACCTCAAGTTAGGAGAGAAATCCACTTGTTGACACTCAAATCTCCTCAAAGCTTCAACCCATTCCTTGATGACTTGGATATTCTTCAGCTTGAATAAGGCCCCTTGATGTGCTTCTTTAGATAAGGATGGCACTTGATCCCTTGTTGGAGGCATGCTATGCTATGATGTGCAAATGATTAGACTATGTATATGATGTAATTATGCAAATGATAATGCAATTAAAACATAAACCAGGTGAAATAGGTTGAGCAAATTTTAGGGTGCAACATCTGCCCCTATTCAAACGGCTTGGACACAACTGGGTGAAGAGAAAATGGCCTTCAAACAATCGAGGTACGAGACGGTTGAATACCAAGAACCCGGAAATTTGCCAACCGCAGAAATGAACTGCACAGACTGCTTGGAAAACAACATCCACCAACTGAATCCGATTGTTACGGCAACAAACTGATCAATTATCTGATATCAAAAATCTGATTTCAATGTCAAATGCCTGCGTATCGCCACAGGCTTTGAACTCCCTCTTGTCAAAATACCCTGCTTTTTTTCACGTTAAAACTCCGCCGTTTGTTAATACGGAGAAAACAAATTAGCGACCGCTGAGGATCATTTTCATCAACCCGAAAAAGATTCTATCCTCGCAGGAGTAGAACTTTGTCCATGTTAGGACGCTATATTATGTCAACACAGAAAAATCCCGACGACTTCACTGGGGAAACATTTCTGTCTAATCACAGGGAACTCATCTGCCTATCCATACAGGCACATCATCTGTCTTAACACAGGAAATCCCATCCGTATACTTCATACGGGACAAGTCATCTGCCTGATTATAGGAAAATTCATCCGCCTGCTTCATACGGGGAAAGCATCTGAATACTGTTTCTCTGCCTACCTCTGCAGTAGCTAACTCCGTTGGTCCCAGCCCACAAACGACTTTGAGGAAGACTCTACTGGGGATAGTAACACGAGGAAATCACGGCGACTTCCTTGGGGAAAATACTTTTGTCAAATATCGGAACACAACTCACATACTCTGTCGATCATGGGAGAATCATCTATCGGGATACCGGAAAGCTCCTCCGTCTGCTTCCTATGGGAAAACACTCCATTTGCCTGATTTATACAGGAAAATTCATCCTCCTGCTTCATACGGGAAAATCCATCTGCCTGATTCATACGGGAAAACACATCTACCTGATTCTTATAGGAAAGTTCATCCGCCTGCTTCATACGGGAAAATACATCTACCTGATTCTTATAGGAAAGTTCATCCGCCTGCTTCATACGGGAAAATACATCTGCCTGATTCTTACAGGAATAATTCATCCGCCTGGTTCATACGGGAAAAGTCATCTGCCTGATTCTTACAGGAATAATTCATCCGTCTGCTTCATACGGGAAAAGTCATCTGCCTGATTACAGGAAAGTCCATCCGCTTGCTCCATACGGGAAAATTAATTTGGATATAGCTTCTTTGCCTATTCTTTGCAGTAGCTAACTCTACTGGGGATATTCTGAAAATAACGGCCCGACACCCGTTTCGACAACAAGTGACCACTTCTGAAATTTTGATTTATGAAACCCTAAAATGTTGTCGCGACAGGAAACCTGAAGAAAAACACTCCTTTGGTCGGATCAGAGAAACTTCAGCCAGTAACTCTGTGGGGAATAACAACAAGGACTGCATCATCACATGTCTCACGGCGAGACTTCGAATATCTGGAAATAGATCTAAGATAGAACTCCACACTCCTGTTGAGAAACACCTGAAAAGCAAAAGGTTAACTGTTGCACCCTAAAATTTGCTCAACCTATTTCACTTGGTTTATGTTTCAATTACATTAGCATTTGCATATAGAGTCATGTACATAGTCTAATCATCTGCATAGCATAGCATAGCAAGTTATCCAACAAGGGACCAAGTACTATTCTCATCTCTATGAGCCTATCAAGAGGTTATTGTTCAAATTCAGGCCTATCCAAGTCATCAGAAAGAAATTAAAACCTAAGAAGTTTGTGGATCAAGCAGTGAATCTATCTCCTATCTGAGGGTATCTGAAGATCATCAAAGAAGTTGTGAGTTGTGGATTGAGCATGGAGGGTATACAGACATCATGGAGGACCTAGAGGGTCATTTTTAAAGAGAGGCAATTCATTGATATGATCACAAGAATTGCAGTTGAAGACAGTCAACTAGGGTTTCATCTGGGTCAACCCTAGGTCAACCTTAAGTCAAATGATTGATTGAAAGGCATCAAGGTCTATCTGAGAGATGTGGGGTTCATCATTTGACATGTATATATGGATGTGGTGTTGTGCCAAGAAGAAATCAAGAGAAATCAAGGAGAAGAGGAGTTTCTAAATTAGGGTTTCTGTGTAAAATCCCTTGATTTAGGTCAAACTTACAAGCAAGATAAGTCAAACTTCAAGCTTCAAATGGATCCTTGGCCAACATGAAACTTGTATAGGATCTCAAGACCTTTAATTTGAGTGGTGGAAGACATCAAGGAGATTTATAGAACTCAAGTTATGGTCCTTGCAAGTTACAGGTCATCTGAGGTATCTGAAATTTTGTCTGTGAAAGTTACTTGTCTTCCAAGCAACTTTTACCCCTCAAGGAGATTTCAAATGAATTTCTGGTCAACATAAGAGTTGTTCCTCATTGTCTTATCTTTCTATAAAGGTATGGTATGCCTTCATATGATTTGTGGAACTCTACTTATGACATTGGAAAACAAAGGGTATTTTGGTCATTTGAGAATTACAGGTCATTTCAAGCCTATGCCCAAAACTCATACAAGGAAGCTTCAAATTAAAAACGTCACAACATCAAAGTTGTTACAAATGACATTTTGAGTCTAGAAAAGTGATCATGAAAGTTTGGAAATATCCATAGCTCAAGGTTCCAAATTTGGTCATTTAAAAGTGAATTTAATGAATAAAAGTGACCTAAAATTGAGATTTTTCATAACATGGCCAAATGGGATGAAATTATAGGTCATTTTGATTGCAAAAAATGTTTTAAGAACATTGGCAAAAGCAGATTTTTGAGTTTAGGGCAAAGTTTGAGAGATACCATTGGTTACTTATGTATGAAGTTAACATATCCAAAATCCAAGGAAAGTGTGCACAAGAAAGTTCTACCAAGTTCTAGAGTGTTCTATGAGTGTCTATATATTGAGTAGAGTGGCTTCATTCAATGGTTGGTGATTCATTTTGATCAAAATACCAAGTTTCATCTCATTCTTCAAGTGTGCAAATTCATCCCAAACTCTATCAAACCTTCATCAATTTCCAAAATCCTTGATCCTATCATCATCTACATCCTTCATAGATCCAATTTCCATCAATATCTGATTAAATTGAAGCAGAAATCGTGTGCTACCAACTTCATCATCCAAAGTGCAAGAAGATTGTGATTGCAAGATCCAAGGCATTTGAGCAAGTGCTATTGCATACAGAACCAAGGATCAAGTCTGTTGATCAAGTCC
Organism: Lathyrus sativus; assembly: GCA_963859935.3. Classification (NCBI taxonomy): domain Eukaryota; kingdom Viridiplantae; phylum Streptophyta; class Magnoliopsida; order Fabales; family Fabaceae; genus Lathyrus; species Lathyrus sativus. The sequence continues at coordinate 364,883,493 of OZ012741.1, forward strand.
AGAGCATTGCAAGCTTTGGATCCAAGGAATTCTGCACCTGTTTTCATCATTAAACCAGGTTGGTGTTCTCTTCGAATTGACTAGAATTAGTTAGAATAAGGTAGAATCATTAGGTTAGAATGGTTAGGCATAGTTAGATGATTGCATCTGATGAATTTGAAGGCATTTCATGAAGGTTACTATTGGAGCACCAAAGCTGTTAGGGCTTAGAACATCTAGGTTAGGACATGATAATCTTGATTAGATAGATAAAAATGATCAGCAAAGCGTGTAGATTGTGTTAGTGTAAGAGTTAGCAAGATTTAGCATGGTTGATGTCAGTGTAAAATGGTGGAATCTAGACCTTCTACCTATCGGGTTTGGACCTAGAGGGAGTTTCAGAGAAAACCAAGGCCATGGTTGTGTAGAGGAGAAGAAATGGAGCGTTTTTGCTTTTTACAGATGTGAGTTTTGTGGAGAAATGAAGATGCAGGAGTATGTGGAATCCTGGTTCGCGCGAGCTGCATGCAGGGTTCATCAATGGCGAAACCCTAACTTGGAGAAGATGACCTTCCCAGCGTTGGATGACTCGTTTGACTTTGACTCAGAGAAGGATCTAATGGCCACGATTCAAAACGAAATTTAGAGGGAAGTATTGGGCAGCAACGCTGCGTTTCATTTAAATCATTCTGATGGGCTTAAGTTGCCCTTGCTATGCACACCCCCGTTCACCAAGGCCCAAACCATTGCACTAATATTCTTACTAATTGCACCATGTTCCCTTTTTTATTTTTTGGTTGTGTTTTCTGATCAACTGGGCCCAGACGCGCTTTGCTATGCGCGCCCCCCAGTCTGGGCCCATCATCTTGTTTAACTGAAATAAATACTAATTGCACCCCAGCCAACTTAATTCATATTAATCTCATTCAATTTTTTTTTATTTCTTTAAAAAATCATAACAAATTGGAAATTGCATATTTTTAAATGGTTGTTTTTGCATCTTTTTCATGTTTTTGTTAAGAAAATTTTCACATAATAAAATTAGCATTTCATTTTATTTTTGTATTTTTAGTATATTTTTCTTTTAAATAGGTTTAAATAATGTTTAGTTTAATGCATGATATTGTTGATTTTAGTTTAGTTAGATGCTTTTATATTTTGGGCCTATTCTTTTTAGAGTATTTCTCTTAGAACTTTAGCTTGTATATAAAATTTAATTCATAATTTTAGGACTTAATTTTAGATGGTTTGTTTAGGTGTGATTAGGAGAATCAAAACTAGGGTTTAGAGATAACATAGGTATAGTAAATCATTTCCTTTAGGGGTTGTAGTTTGAATTTTGGGGTATGGGACTATAGGGGTTATGGGTAGATAATAGATCCCTTAGAAATTACTAGGTTTCCCCTATTCTACTATTACTATTAGTATATTGCTTGTGCTTGCTTGACTGTGTGGTGTGCCCTCTCTAGGGTTATTATTTGACTGTGTGGGGTATTGGGCTTGTTTGGGGCTTGGGTTTGAGCTGAAGACTTTGTTGAGGAAGCCATTGAAGACAGAGAATGAAGACCAACTTCCAGAGTTAATGAGGAGTCTCTTGCTGGCAGCTGTTGAAGGCTATAGGGTTTAGGAGCTAGGCAGAGCTCTAAGGTAGAAAACTTGATTCACAAACATGGAAGGTCTTGTTTGCCTCCATTCTTTCTCTATGATTCAAAGTCTCTTTTAAATATCCACCTCCTTCCTTTGGAAGGATTAGTGAATGTATTTAAAAGATAGAACTTTTGAGAGAAAATTGTCTGTATAATGTTAACAGTTAATGAGCCACCCTTGGTAGGCAATTGACTGTTTAACATCCATTTCATCTTGATGACTGATATTCAGCTTGGAGATTGGGACTTGAAGGAAATCCATTGAAGGATTGAAGATAGAGACCTTGCTTGAAGGCTATGAAGATGAAGACTGATGCTTGCTTGAAGCCTGAAGATGGTTGAAGATGACTTGAAGACAGATGTTGATGAAGATTGCTTTTGCTGTTTACTTTTGCTGTTTATAACTTTTGATGTATTGTCTGAATTTCCCTGACTGTATTGCTTGTTGTTTAACCTGTTAGGTTGAAAGTGAATTCTGTTCACTTTTTCCTGTTGTTTTCTAGGTTCGAGGTTGAGTGGGACTCCCTTGCCTCGCTTGTATTGTTGCATCCATGCATTTTACTGCTTTATTGTATATATGCTATTGTTTCTGTTTCCGTTTATCCCTTAGGATCTCTGTTTCTCTCTGCACAAGAGAGGAACATGATAGACACTAGGTCTTAACCCATGCATGATAACATTAGGTTATTCTAATTCCCTTTGCAACCGTAGGTTAGAGTTCAGTCTCTTCTTTCTCAAAACAAACAGAAAAACACAATAAATCTTTCAAACACAATAAAAGACACTTCTTCCGTAAAAGAATGTGAACTCATCAAAACGTCATTTTTTGTCCGCTTGGACCAGTAATCAGAAGAACCCTTTTTCAGAAGGAGATAAAAGCAACCAAAACAGACTTGTGTCATACGTGGCCCGAACTACGTTTGCTCTGATCTTTCATGCCGTATGAAAGTACGTAGGCATAGGATGCGATATCCTAGCGAGCAACCTTCCCCTCCTTTCCAGTAGGTAGGCGAACTACGTTGACTCTGATTTCTCGTTCCAGACGGGAATACGTAGGCATAAAGTGCGATACTTTGCCGAGTCATTTTCTTTTCTTTTTAACCCTGACCTTTAGTTTAGATAGAAATAACAATCCATATCCGAAAACAAGCGTGGATCCCGTCGAGTACGACGGACGTGAGGGGTGCTAATACCTTCCCCTTGCGTAACCGACTCCCGAATCCAGGTTTTGGTTGCGATGACCATTCCTTTCCCCGTTTTGCGGTAGGTTTACTCTGAGCGTTTCCTTTCCCTCTGTTGGGATAAATAACGCACGGTGGCGACTCTTCTGTTCAGCCGGCGCCGATTTTCGCAGTAGCGACAGCTGGCGACTCTGCTAGGGATCCAACGTCCCCTGGCTGCTAAGGACTGCGATAGTTCCTTATGCATTTGGGATCCAACGTCCCTTAAGCGAGTCAATCCTAGCGCTTGTTTTCCCGTCGAGGATTTTGTATGGATTTATATTTTTGTCATTTACCTTCGACATTATATTATTGTTATTATTGCTGTATTGGGGTTGTGACGGGTGTTCTATGATTGAGAGATAAGACGGACCTGGGCTTGAGTGCACTTAGAATTAGAGTAGAAAGTAGTGGGCGCGTGCCGGCTTTGCTTGAATTAGTGTCCCACGAAATCTACACTCGGACGAGGTTCTTCTGGTTGACTTCTTTTTCTACCCTTTGGGTCGAAGGGGTTGTTGGTTAGCTGAATTGTCGACTCCGGGAGCCGATCATTTGGAAGTTGGCTAAGTGAGGCCTCTTCAGGATTTGATGATGCCACTCCTTCTGGGAATCGTATCATCAACCCTGAAAGTCTGTGACGCCGACGACCGCATAGGATGCCATACCATTGTCAGTTACTAGGACACCTACCTGTGAGAGGGTTTGGGGTTATGCAGGTAACTAGACCTTCAGATACCGGTTTGTTTCTTGATCTGAGATTCTGGGTATTTATGGAGAGTCGAGAGGTCTATCAGAGACCAGTTAGAGTTATGATATGGGGTCTGTCGGAGACCAGTCAGAGTTATGATATGAGGTCTATCAGAGACCAGTGTTGGAGTTTTGTATTGGGTCTGTCCAAGACCAGGGTTTGAGGAATTCTGGAGAGTTTATCTGAGACCTTTGATATGGTTCAGGCTTCTCAGCCATGGCATTTGGTCCCTGTTGCATGTATTTGCATTGCATTGCTTGCATACCCATTATCATTGCATCCCATTAACGTGCGTCTGTGCTGCAGGTGCATTTGCATATTCCCTGGTTCTAGTGCCCGGACTTCTGCTTATTGATCATGGTTGGTTTGAGAAAGACAGTTGCGTATAAGTTACCTACACCTGACATTACTCCCTTACTTGGTCTGATGTCCCTTGCTGATGAGGAGGTTAGGAGAAGTTTCAGGATGAGTCATGGAAGATTGTTGAGACTGGTCTACAAGCCAACTGCTGCTGAGATGAATGGGCTGCACACCTTGATGCAATTCTATGACCCTGCATTGAGATGTTTCACATTCGCTGACTTTATTTTGGGGCCTACCATTGAAGAGTATGTGGAGTTTACTGAGATACCAGTACAGAATAAGGTTCCCTTTATTCACTCTGCCGCTGAGCCCAAGTTGGAGGACTTAGCTAAGGCCTTGCACATGAACGCTGCTGAACTATTAGTGACTTCTTGGCTTGGGGTTCCAGGTTTCTCCCTTGATTTTCTGGTTGGCAAAGCTCAAGAGTATGCCAAGAGCGGGTGCTGGATAGTCTTTAATGCTATCTTGGCTCTATGCATCTACGGAATATTGTTGTTTCCCAACTTACCCAATTATGTGGACTTGGACGCTTTCCATCTGTTTGCTGCTGGCAACCCGGTACCCACTTTGATCGGAGATCTCTATCATTCATTGCACTACAAAAATGAAAATAGAAGGGGAAAGACTGTTTACTGTTGTGCGCCGCTGTTGAACATGTGGTTTAAGAGCCATCTTCCCCTAAAGGGACCTTTTGTGGATAGTGCAACTACAGCTGACTGGCCAGAGCGCCTGATGAGGCTATCTTCTGAAGACATTGAGTGGTTTGACCGAGATTTGTTGGGGTCTGAGCTTATTTTCAGTTGTTCTGGGTATCCTAATGTTCCTTTGATAGGAAGGAAAGGGTGTATCAATTACAACCCGTCTCTGTTCGTTCGTCAGTTCGGATATGCGTTGAAGAACCCACCTCAGGAGGAAGAAGTACAGGAATCTCTGTACTTCACCGGTGATTTGAATGGAGAGTTACTCGCCAAGCTTCAGCACGCATGGATGCGTATCAACAGAAGAGGGAAACCACTGTTTGGGAAGAATGATTGTCAGGCTTATGCACCCTACAAACTGTGGATCCAAGAGAGAGCGAGACTGTTGCTGATGCCATTTCCAGCTGCACCAATCCCTGTTCATATTCCAGTGGAAGAACCAACTACTGTTACTAGGGAGGCCTACGAGCGAGTTGTAAAAGAAAAAGAAGCCTTGATGAAGATCAATGAAGGGTTAGAAAAGGAATTGGCTCAGATGCATAGTGAGAAGAACAAGGCTGTGCATGCTTTCCAACAGCAGATCGAGTTAGTAAACAGGCTAGGTGCTGAGTTGACTGAAGAGAAAAAGAAGCGTGAACGCCTGGGGAAAGAGTTCAGAAGCTCTCATGACATGTTGAAGTCCAAAAAGAAAGCACTCGATGCCGCTCACCGAGAAATCTCTTCTTGTAACAAGACGTGGAATGCTACGCTAACCAACAACAAAAAGAGGGAAGATAAATTGAAGCAGCAAATTTCTGAACTCGAAGAGCAGTTGAAGGCTAGCATTAAGAAGTACGAAGAAGAGGTGATGACCAGATATAGTCTCCAGAATGCATTGAACAAGGCGATTGAGGGCAAGAAAGAAGCTGTGTCTCAGAAGCGGAAGCTAGAGGATCGCTTCGGAGAAGGCTCATGGGAGGAAACCGCTGGTGACGTGCGACGTGTTCTCAAGCGAAGAAATCAACTTGTTGAGGGTCTGCTTACCCGACCAAGTCATCCAGAGACTAAGAAGTTACTAGAAGAGTACCAGGCTTATGAGTGTACTTGACCATTTCATGTATTAACGTGTATGCTTTATTTGCATAGCGCTGACCATCACCAGGATTGTTGGTTGAGGTCATGCCTTCTTATTGTACACTCAGTAATATTGTATTCTTGGCTTAATGGATTTCTCTGCAATATACGAGGTTTTCTATGATTCGGCTCCGATCACCGTATTGCTAGCACTGTCACTGCACTGGCACATTCGCACTAGAATCGGGGAATGATATTCCCTAATGCACAGACACATATTGCATTGCATTCCCATTCATATTGCATTACAGGTGATTATTGAGCGGTATCTCATTTCTTGCTCTGAACTAGGTCTTTTCAGGATTGAAGATCAGCGCCCGCACCGATACTCCACTCGTACCAACTGCCGAAGAATTATGGATCAAATGCAGAACGAAATGCAAGACATGCGTGAGAAGCTGGCGCTCTTCATGCAGACAATGGAGACCATTGTGAAAGGGCAGGAGAATTTGCAAGCTTTGGTGCAGCCTCTGTTGGTAAGAAATGCTGGGCACGGAAATGAAGATCATCAGTCTGTGCGAGTCGACACTATTCACGAGGATGGTACTCCCACACCAGTGGCTCCACCTGTAGTCAACATGCCTGCTGTCAATGTGAACAACGGCGCTACTGCCGGGAACGGTAACGTTGGAATTGGGAACGAGACTGTCGTCAACAATGTTGGGCTTGGAGATGCCAACTTAGGTGATAATATGGGAGGCAATGGCTTCGGTAATACTGGATTCGGTTTTAATGACCAGGGATTCGATAATACTGGGAAGTACGGTTTCAATGCTCAGGGCTTCGGGCAGGACGGATATGGTATGACTAATCAGGGTTATGGCGGATTCGGAAATGGAAATGGCGCTGGGTTAATGACTTTTGGACCTGCTGGGGTCGCTCCGGGGTACGGCAACAGGGGGCGAGGCCCGGTGATGAATCAGACCAGAGTTGGCCGTAACAATGGATACGATGGGTATGGAACTGGGAATGGTAATTGGCAAGAAGACCAGCAAGAGGACGCTTTCTCCGGTGGAGGTTTCGAAGGGCCTATGGATGACTCTCAGAGAATCAGGATGCTCGAGGAGCAGATGAGGGGGGTCGTGAATCAAAGTGTTGTTGGCTTAGATATGTCAACAATGGGTCTGGTGCCTAGCCTGAGGGTGCCAATCAAATTCAAAGCTCCCACATTTGACAAGTATAAGGGGGACACCTGTCCAAAGGTGCATGTACGGTCATATTACAGAAAGACGTCGGCGTATTCTAACGATGAGAGGATGCTAATGCATTTCTTTCAAGATAGTTTGTCTGGTCCTTCCCTCGAGTGGTATATGGTATTGGAGCCAACTCATATAAAGACATGGAAGCAGCTGGCTGAAGCATTTGTAGCTCACTATAAGTATAACAACGACTTGGCACCCAATCGGGTCCAGTTGCAGGGGTTGTCCCAGAAGAAGGGCGAGAGCTTCAAAGAGTATGCGCAGAGATGGCGCGACATGGCTGCTAGAGTTCATCCTCCTTTGGAGGATAAGGAAATGAATGATATGTTCATAGGAACATTCACTGGCATGTTTTATGACAAGTTGTTTCACACTTCTTTGGGCAGTTTCTCAGACTTAATCCTGATGGGAGAGAAGATCGAAAGCAACATTAAACAGGGAAGATTCCAAGCTGAGGAATCCACTTCGGCTGGAAGTAACCGAAGGGCTTTTGGTGGGCGCCGTCAGGGCGATGCAAGCGCGGTGTTTGGGGGCCGAGGCCGAGGCCGGGGCAGAGGTCGAAACCAGTACAATCAGCCGCAACAGGTGGCAAGCGTTACTATTCCGTTTCAGCAACAACCGTTTCAGCAACAACCATTTCAACAACAACAACAACAGCAACAGCAGCCACAACAGGGGGCACAGCCTGCCCAGCGCAGATTCCAGGGGGGCAAACCAAGGAGGGTGTTCGAAAAGCCTCCTTCAACGTATGCAGATTTGCTACAGACGTTACTAGGATTGAACTTGGTGGAGAAGAGAACTCTGGCGCCAATAACAGGCACTCCTCCGTATGGTTACGATGCAAGCAGGCACTGTGAATTCCAGTCCAGGGCTCCTGGCTACGATGTAGAGGGTAGCCAGGCGTTCAAGCATGTCGTGCAGGATCTATTGGATAGTAAGGCTATCAATTTTGGACAGGCGGGTCCGAACATAGTGCAAAAGCCCATGCCCAACCATGGGGCAAACGCCATTTTAACAGAGGAGGGTTTGAACTTGATTATGCATGTTGATGACCTCAAGACACCGTTGTGTAAAATAAAGAGTAGATTATTGCAAGGGGGTATGTATCCAGGTTGCGACGAGTATTGCTTAGAGTCTTGGACCCAAGCTGGGGGTTGTGATGACTTAAAGAAAGGTATTCAGGTCTTAATAGATGGAGGCACATTGCAATTTGACCGAGCAGCATTTGAAGAACCCGCAGGGGTATTAGCAGACAAGCAAAGTGATGTGGCTACTATGACGATTCCTCGAAAAACGATAACTATAACGGCACCGGCCAAGCGACCGCCGATCACTATCACCAAGGCAGGACCAATCCCCTACGAAAGCACCAAGGCAGTCCCCTGGTCCTATGGGTTGGAAGTGTACTGTGATGGGGTAAAAATTGATGTTAATAAGCAGCCAGCTGAGACTGTAGGCAACGTTGTCGGTACTGGAGGTATGATAAGAAATGGGAGAATCTTCATATCGCCTGAGGTAGAGGCTGAACGACTGGCAAAGGGGAAAGGAAAGATGAATGAGACTGTCCCGGTGCAGGGAAACGAAAAAGAAACGGCATCGAAAGATGTGGAAGAGTTCATGCGCTTGATTCGTAAAAGTGATTATAAGATTGTTGAGCATCTGCAACAGACACCGTCAAAGATATCCATACTGTCGTTGCTATTGTGTTCTGAAGCCCACAGAAATGCATTGTTGAAAGTCCTGGATACTTCCTTCGTACCCCAAGATGTTTCCATGAATCAGCTGGAGGGGGTGTTGGCGCATGTGAATGCAGGCCATAGCTTGGGATTTACAGACTTTGATTTGACCCCGAAGGGGAGAGAGCATAATATGGCGCTGCACGTCTCTGTCGAGTGTAGAGGATCAGTCATGTCTCATGTACTGGTAGACACCGGATCATCCTTAAATGTGCTGCCCAAGAAAGCGATGATGAAACTAGATGTCAGAGGAATCCTATGCACGCCCAGTGACTTGGTGGTCAGGGCATTTGATGGTACGCGAAGAACAGTTTTTGGATCCATAACATTACCTCTACAGGTGGGGCCGGAGGTTTTCGCGACTGAATTTTATATTATGGACATCTAGCCAGCATACAGCTGCCTTCTCGGACGACCCTGGATCCATGGTGCTGGGGCAGTCACGTCTACCTTGCATCAAAAGCTGAAATACATGGTAGGGGACAGTGTGGTCACTGTATGTGGAGAAGAAGATATATTGGTTAGCCATCTGTCATCATTCAAGTATGTGGAGGTCGACGGCGAGATTCATGAAACACCCTGTCAAGCCTTTGAAGGGTTGCGCATCAAAGACAAAGGTCCCGGGCCGAGTAAAGCGTCGGAGGTAGCCGTCTCGTCATATAAGGAAGCTCAAGCTCTAGTGGAGACTAGTGAGACAAAGGGCTGGGGCAAGGTGCTGGATATTCCCGTGAAGATGGACCGATTTGGGCTGGGATATCAACCTTCGTCATCAACACCTGCTGTGGGGGCACCCCGTTTCAGAGGACCGATAACTATCACCGCTAGTGGAGTGTGTCACGAGACCATCAACGCTGCTTCAGAGTCTGACGAAGGAGACAGCGACTGCGATATGGACGCCTGGATTCAGCCGAGCGTGCCAGGACAGGGATTATGCAATTGGTCTATTCAGGAGATTGTTCCTGTGACTCTTAAACAGTAATACTTGGTTTTTTTAATTGTTGAACAATCTGGTGTCTTGCCCGGGGCATCGTGATTTGCTTAGGGCCATGCTGTTATGAACATTGTGTGTTTAATCATTAAATAAAAGGCGTTTTTTCATGTGCAAATATTGCGATATCTGTTTTTCCTGTTTTGTGTTTTACAATAAAATGGCAACGTGGTTATCCGCTTTATACGCATTTTGAAGCATTTAACCATTCCCTTTTGCAGGATAACATTTTCAGATGACATCATTGAACCACCTATGACTCGTCTCGACTTTGAGCACCCGGTATTTCAGGCCGAAGAAGAGATTTTCGAAGATGGCGATGTTCCTGAAGAATTGTCTTGGTTGGTGAGGCAAGAAGAACGAGTCATTCTGCCTCATGAGGAGGTCATTGAAATTATTAACCTGGGGTCGGAAGGGGTTGAAAAAAACATCCGTATAGGAGCCGCGCTGCAGAACGACATCAAGCGAAGACTGGTTGAAATGCTCAGAGAGTATAGTGATGTGTTCGCTTGGTCGTATGAAGACATGCCTGGGCTTGATACAAATATGGTTGTGCACCGTCTGCCGTTGAAAGAAGAATGCCCGCCGGTCAAGCAGAAGCTTCGCAGAACTAGACCTGATATGGCAGTGAAAATTAAGGAGGAGGTTCAAAAACAGTGGGATGCTGGTTTCCTAGCTGTTACAAAATATCCCTCATGGGTCGCTAATATTGTACCAGTGCCAAAGAAAGACGGTAAAGTGAGAATGTGCGTAGATTACCGAGATTTAAATAAAGCGAGCCCGAAAGATGATTTTTCGCTTCCTCATATCGATGTGCTAGTTGACAACACTGCTCAATTCTCCGTATTCTCCTTCATGGATGGCTTCTCGGGCTATAATCAGATTAAAATGGCACCAGAGGACATGGAGAAGACTACTTTCATAACGCCTTGGGGAACATTTTGTTATGTGATGCCCTTTGGACTAAAGAATGCTGGGGCAACGTATCAGCGTGCAATGACGACTCTTTTTCATGATATGATGCATAAGGAGATCGAAGTTTATGTCGATGATATGATTGCCAAATCCCAGACGGAGGAAGAGCATTTGGTGAATCTGCTGAAGTTATTCAAAAGGCTTAGGAAGTTCAGGCTGAGACTGAACCCTAACAAGTGCACCTTCGGGGTGAGATCGGGTAAACTGCTGGGGTTTTTCGTGAGTGAAAAAGGAATAGAGGTCGATCCTGCTAAAATAAAAGCAATACAAGAGATGCCGACGCCTAGAACAGAGAAAGAGGTGCGCGGGTTTTTAGGGAGGTTGAACTACATCGCCCGGTTCATATCTCACCTAACGGCTACGTGTGAACCATTATTCAAGCTGTTGAAAAAAGGCCAAGCCGTAACGTGGAATGAAAATTGTCAAAAGGCGTTCGATAAAATAAAGCAGTATTTGCAGGAGCCTCCTATTTTGATACCCCCAGTGGCAGGGAGACCCTTGATTATATATTTGATAGTTCTTGAGGGAAGTATGGGTTGTGTTCTTGGTCAACACGACGAGACAGGAAGAAAAGAGCATGCGATCTACTACTTGAGTAAGAAATTTACTGAATGTGAATCTCGATATTCAATGCTTGAAAAAACTTGTTGCGCGCTGGCCTGGGCCGCCAAGCGTTTGAGGCAATACATGCTGAATCATACAACCATGCTCATATCGAAGATGGATCCTATCAAATATGTATTCGAAAAGCAGGCATTATCGGGGAGAATTGCCCGTTGGCAGATGGTCTTGACTGAATATGACATCCAGTATGTCTCGCAGAAGGCTATAAAGGGGAGTGTACTGTCTGAGTACTTGGCAGAGCAGCCTATTGAAGATTACCAATCGATGAGGTTTGATTTTCCTGACGAGGATATCATGTACCTAAAGATGAAAGATTGCGAAGAGCCGTTGCCAGACGAAGGACCAGAATTGGGTTCCAAATGGAAGTTGATCTTTGACGGAGCTGTAAACGCCTACGGTAGCGGAATAGGGGCAATCATCACTACTCCACACGGGTCGCACATCCCGTTTACCGCTCGATTGACCTTTCCGGTTACCAATAATGAAGCCGAATACGAAGCTTGTATAATGGGGCTTGAAGAAGCCATTGATTTGCGAATCAAGAATCTGGATGTGTACGGAGACTCAGCTCTGGTAGTGAATCAGATAAAAGGGGAATGGGAGACACGTCAGTCCAATTTGATACCTTACATGAACTATGCGAGGAGATTGTTGCCTTTCTTTGACAAGGTTGAATTGCATCATGTACCGCGAGCGGAGAATAAGATGGCTGACGCCCTGGCCACTTTGTCTTCCATGTACAAAGTTAACTTCTGGAATGAGGCTCCCAGAATTGTTATCTCTCGGCTTGACAGACCTGCCTTCGTATTTGCCATTGACGAAGTATCTGATGATAAACCGTGGTATTTTGATATCCTTAATTTCCTGAAAAACAAAGAGTATCCGGCTGGGGCATCCAGTCAAGATCAGAAGACTCTCAGGAGATTGGCGGGTAACTTCTATTTGAATCCGGATGGTGTCTTATACAGAAGAAATCACGACTTGGTGCTACTACGTTGTGTAGATGAAAAAGAGGCAAAGTTGCTCATGGAGGAAATACATGAAGGTACCTTTGGTACGCATGCTGGTGGGCATGCTATGACGAGGAAGCTGCTGCGGGCAGGTTATTTCTGGCTAACTATGGAAACTGATTGTTTCAAGTTTGAGAAGAAGTGTCACAAATGCCAAATTTATGCGGATAAGATCCATGTGCCTCCGAGTCCTCTGAATGTGATGTCGTCACCATGGCCATTCTCGATGTGGGGAATCGATATGATTGGAAAGATCGAGCCGACAGCTTCTAACAGGCACCAATTCATTCTAGTAGCAATCGATTATTTCACCAAATGGGGGGAAGCGGCATCTTACGCAAATGTAACTAAGCAGGTGGTAGCCAGATTCATCAAGAGAGATATCATTTGCAGATATGGAATCCCCGAGCGGATAATCACCGACAATGGTTCCAACCTGAATAACAAAATGATGAAGGAGCTCTGTCAGAATTTTAAGATCGAACATCACAACTCCTCCCCTTACCGACCCAAGATGAATGGCGCTGTTGAAGCGGCCAATAAGAATATAAAGAAGATCGTTCAGAAGATGGTGGTGACCTATAAGGATTGGCATGAGATGCTACCTTTCGCTCTGCACGGTTATCGTACGACGGTACGCACATCAACCGGGGCAACCCCATTCTCGTTGGTATATGGAATGGAAGCAGTACTACCACTGGAAGTTGAGATTCCTTCTCTGAGAGTGCTACGAGACGTCCAACTAGACGAGGCAGAATAGGTGAAAGACAGGTTTAACCAACTGAGTTTAATGGACGAGAAGAGGCTAGCTTCTCTAGCATACGGTCGTTTGTACCAGAGCCGAATGAAGAAAGCATATGATAAGAAGATACATCCTCGGAGCTTTCAGACGGGCGACCTTGTGCTGAAAAGGATTCTCCCGCCGCAGGCAGATCACAGGGGCAAGTGGACCCCCAACTACGAAGGGCCATACGTTGTCAGAAAAGTCTTTTCAGGAGGAGCTTTATTGTTGTCCACCATGGACGGTGAAGACTTTACGTCGCCTGTGAATTCGGATGCAGTTAAAAAATACTTTGCTTAAAAATGACCCGCTGGACAAAAAAGGAGAGTCCAGGCAAAACTGGGGCATCCTGGCGAACCAAAAACAGAATGAAAGGTTCGGGCAAAAGTTAGGGATAAATTGAAAAAATGTACACCCGCGAAGTTGAAAACCTACACTGGGCGGCTTCGGCAAAAAAAGTTATCCCGGTGAACTGAAAACCCGTAAAGGGCGGTTCACGCAAAAGTTAGGGATTTGAAAAGCAAATGACTGCGGTCCGAATTTAATACTGCAGTGAGCATTGGTGCGGGAGAATATACCTGAGGGGTCGACTATCAGATACAATCTCTTCGGAAGTGTGAATACCGGGAAAGCATCAGAGTCGGGCGAGTCATAGGAGGATCAGTTCGTGATGTTCGTCTGCATCCCGTTGCCGACATGTGTACAAATTTGATTTGTCATTATATTTATGCTTCTTGTGCATACTTGTATATTCGTTGTGCGTAGCTTCCTCTTTTCAGGAGTTACATCCCGTGTACAAAATTTTGCCCATTTAGGGGCCCTATCAATAAAACATGTTATTCAGTATTTGATGCTGGTTCTTTACTGTTTTGTGCATGATAAACGCCTAGGTTTAATGAAACTAGCGTGTGTATAACGTCGCTGGCCCTTGCCAATAATTGCTAAAACTTTGAATTAACTGAAAATAACGTCACTAACGCTAACCTGAATAGATTTGGTTGCGTAGACTTGTCTTGTCTTGTTTGTGGTGTTGCAGGGTCCGTGGCCGTATGAAGTGGACGATCAAAAGATTGCAGTATGAACCAGAAGCTCGTAACGAAAGACTCAATCCCCACGCAGGTCGCGCTTCCGAGATAACAATGTTCCTCACTGGAGAAGGATCGAATCCCCCAGCTAGTCGTAGCTTATCCAAAGGGCATTCTCCAGCAAAGTTGTTTATCCTCAGCAGAGTTTGGCGATTCCAAGATTGTAGCCTGTATTCAGACAGTGTGGTGTCCCCCAAAAGGATTCCCCTATCTCAAGCAGAATGGTGTAGCCTCAGAAGATTAGTATTTCCAACCTGTGGACCGTACTCAGACAGTTTACCCTTTCCAGTAGGGTCATTTACTCTCCCCCAGCGGAGTCAATTGATTTTCCCCAAGAGAATCGTTTCGTCCCCAGCGGAGTTCTCTTTCCAGCAAGTGTTGTCTTTCCTCCCAGTGAAACTCAAAGATTAAAAAAGAAAACTCTCCCCGGCAGAGTTGGCTGTGTGCCCTAACATTTATTTTGTCGGAACACCATGTGATACCCGTTCATTCCCCAGCAGCAGTCCAATCAGGACTGGCGCATTCAATTATCCCTCAGCGGAGTTGGCTTCACTCTTCCAGCATTTATTTTGCTGGAATAATTCTGTGGCGCCTGGTTACCCCAGCGGAATTGGCATTATCTTCAGCATTTATTTTGCTGAAGCAGTTTCTGTATCCCAGCAGTTCGAGTCTGCATTTGCATCGGCATATAGTGTCATACTTGCATCCACCAAATAAAAACGCGTAGCATTTCCATGTCGAATGGAGCATTACGCCATTGTCAAGCATATGCATTTTGAAATATGAACCAGGTTGGTTAACCGTTTGTTTTCAAGTGTTGTTTCTCTTGCAGGCGGAGAGAGCTCTTGCTCAAATGAATTACCAAACATTCGAGATCTCGGCGTGAGACATTCCATGATAATGTCAGTTTTGGCTATTTTCCCCACAGAGTTATTAGGTCAAGTTTCTCTTTGTCCCCGAGCAGAGTTATTTGTTTAAATTTCTCTTGTTTTCCCCGCCAGAGTTGCTTGTTGAAGTTTCTCTAGTCCGGCCAGCGGATTATTTTCTTCAAATTTGTTGTTACGTTAGCATCAAAGGGTTTCGTGAATCAGAATTTCAGAGGCTGCCGCCGGTTATCAGAACAGGCGTCCGGTAGTTTGGTTTCCAAATATCCCCAGTAGAGTCCGCCTCAAAGTCGCTGTCACGTCAGCGCTAAAAGGTTTGTGGGTTGGGGCCAATGGAGTTAGTTACTGTGGAAATAAGCAGAGAAACTGTATTCAGAGTATCTTCCCGTAGGAACAGACGGATGTATTTTCTTACTGGTTGACAGATTTATTTCCCCGGGTTGATGAGATGTGCTAGTCCTAACGTGGACAAATTTGATTTCTCCGTATTGATTGAATGTGAAGTCCTGACGTGGACAAAATTGATTACTCTTCGTGTTGGTGTCCTGACGTGGACCATTTATTCCCAGCAGATATCTTCCTTCGTAATGGTGGAATGTGTGTTCTGACGTGGACAAGTTTATAGTTCTTCGTGTTGTCAAGATGCGCGAGTCCTGACGTGGACAAATTTATCTTTCTTCGTGTTGGCGAAGCGTGAGTCCTGACGTGGACAAGTTTTATTTCCTCAGCGGGTCGAAGATGTGAGTCCTGACGTGGACAAATCAAGACGAGATGTGAGTCCTGATGTGGACAAATTAAGACGATATGTATTCCTAACGTGGAAAGATGGATTCCTTACGTGGAAAGATGTATTCCTTACGTGGAAAGATGTGATTCCTAACGTGGAAAGATGGATTCCTTACGTGGAAAGATGAGTCCTAACGTGGAAAGATGTATTCCTTACGTGGAAAGATGTGATTCCTAACGTGGAAAGATGGATTCCTTACGTGGAAAGATGTATTCCTTACGGGGAAAGATGTATTCCTTACGTGGAAAGATGTATTCCTTACGTGGATGATGTATTCCTAACGTGGACGAGATGTATTCCTTACGTGGAAAGATGTATTCCTTACGTGGAAAGAGGTATTCCTTACGTGGAAAGATGTATTCCTTACGCGGAAAGATGTTATTCCTAACGTGGAAAGGTTATTCCTAACGTGGACGATGTTATTCCTAACGTGGAAAATTTAGTCCTGACGTGGACAGATCCAGACGAAGTCTTATTCCTGACGTGGAAAATTCATTCCTATGTTGATAAGATCCCCTCGTGCTGATGAAATGCAGACGAGTCATCCCCAGCGAAGTCGCCGAGATTTTTCCGTGTTGACGGCAGGTGGAGTCCTAACGTGGACAAGGTTAGTTGAGATTTCTTCGTATTGACGAAACAGGCGTCCTAACATGGACAAAGTTCTATCCCTACGATGATAGAATCTTTTTCGGGCTGATGAAAATAATCCCCAGCACGGTCGCTAATGGATCAGTTGGTTGCTGTAATAGCTAGATTCAGTTGATGGATGTCGTTCCCCAAGCAGTGGTGCAGTTTATTTCTGCGGTTGGCAAATTTCCGGGTTCTTAGTATTCAACCGTCTCGTACCTTGAATGTTTGAAGGCCGTTCGCTCTTCACCCAATCGGGTCTAAGTCGCTTGAATAGGGGCAGCTGTTGCACCCTAAAATTTGCTCAACCTATTTCACTTGGTTTATGTTTCAATTACATTAGCATTTGCATATAGAGTCATGTACATAGTCTAATCATCTGCATAGCATAGCATAGCAAGTTATCCAACAAGGGACCAAGTACTATTCTCATCTCTATGAGCCTATCAAGAGGTTATTGTTCAAATTCAGGCCTATCCAAGTCATCAGAAAGAAATTAAAACCTAAGAAGTTTGTGGATCAAGCAGTGAATCTATCTCCTATCTGAGGGTATCTAAAGATCATCAAAGAAGTTGTGAGTTGTGGATTGAGCATGGAGGGTATACAGACATCATGGAGGACCAAGAGGGTCATTTTGAAAGAGAGGCAAGTCATTGATATGATCACAAGAATTGCAGTTGAAGACAGTCAACTAGGGTTTCATCTGGGTCAACCCTAGGTCAACCTTAAGTCAAATGATTGATTGAAAGGCATCAAGGTCTATCTGAGAGATGTGGGGTTCATCATTTGACATGTAGATATGGATGTGGTGTTGTGCCAAGAAGAAATCAAGAGAAATCAAGGAGAAGAGGAGTTTCTAAATTAGGGTTTCTGTGTAAAATCCCTTGATTTAGGTCAAACTTCCAAGCAAGATAAGTCAAACTTCAAGCTTCAAATGGATCCTTGGACAACATGAAACTTGTATAGGATCTCAAGACCTTTAATTTGAGTGGTGGAAGACATCAAGGAGATTTATAGAACTCAAGTTATGGTCCTTGCAAGTTACAGGTCATCTGAGGTATCTGAAATTTTGTCTATGAAAGTTACTTGTCTTCCAAGCAACTTTTACCCCTCAAGGAGATTTCAAATGAATTTCTGGTCAACATAAGAGTTGTTCCTCATTGTCTTATCTTTCTATAAAGGTATGGTATGCCTTCATATGATTTGTGGAACTCTACTTATGACATTGGAAAGCAAAGGGTATTTTGGTCATTTGAGAATTACAGGTCATTTCAAGCCTATGCCCAAAACTCATACAAGGAAGCTTCAAATTAAAAACTTCACAACATCAAAGTTGTTCCAAATGACATTTTGAGTCTAGAAAAGTGATCATGAAAGTTTGTAAATGTCCATAGCTCAAGGTTCCAAATTTGGTCATTTAAAAGTGAATTTAATGAATAAAAGTGACCTAAAATTGAGATTTTTCATAACATGGCCAAATGGGATGAAATTATAGGTCATTTTGATTGTAAAAAATGTTTTAAGAACATTGGCAAAATCAGATTTTTGAGTTTAGGGCAAAGTTTGAGAGATACCATTGGTTACTTATGTATGAAGTTAACATATCCAAAATCCAAGGAAAGTGTGCACAAGAAAGTTCTACCAAGTTCTAGAGTGTTCTATGAGTGTCTATATATTGAGTAGAGTGGCTTCATTCAATGGTTGGTGATTCATTTTGATCAAAATACCAAGTTTCATCTCATTCTTCAAGTGTGCAAATTCATCCCAAACTCTATCAAACCTTCATCAATTTCCAAAATCCTTGATCCTATCATCATCTACATCCTTCATAGATCCAATTTCCATCAATATCTGATTGAATTGAAGCAGAAATCGTGTTCTACCAAATTCATCATCCAAAGTGCAAGAAGATTGTGATTGCAAGATCCAAGGCATTTGAGCAAGTGCTATTGCATACAGAACCAAGGATCAAGTCTGTTGATCAAGTCCAGAGCATTGCAAGCTTTGGATCCAAGGAATTCTGCACCTGTTTTCATCATTAAACCAGGTTGGTGTTTTCTTCGAATTGACTAGAATTAGTTAGAATAAGGTAGAATCATTAGGTTAGAATGGTTAGGCATATTTAGATGATTGTTTCTGATGAATTTGAAGGCATTTCATGAAGGTTACCATTGGAGCACCAAAGCTGTTAGGGCTTAGAACATCTAGGTTAGGACATGATAATCTTGATTAGATAGATAAAAATGATCAGCAAAGCGTGTAGATTGTGTTAGTGTAAGAGTTAGCAAGATTTAGCATGGTTGATGTCAGTGTAAAATGGTGGAATCTAGACCTTCTACCTATCGGGTTTGGACCTAGAGGGAGTTTCAGAGAAAACCAAGGCCATGGTTGTGTAGAGGAGAAGAAATGGAGCGTTTTTACTTTTTACAGATGTGAGTTTTGTGGAGAAATGAAGATGCAGGAGTATGTGGAATCCTGGTTCGCGCGAGCTGCATGCAGGGTTCATCAATGGCGAAACCCTAACTTGGAGAAGATGACCTTCCCAGCGTTGGATGACTCGTTTGACTTTGACTCAGAGAAGGATCTAATGGCCACGATTCAAAACGAAATTTAGAGGGAAGTATTGGGTAGCAACGCTGCGTTTCATTTAAATCATTCTGATGGGCTTAAGTTGCCCTTGCTATGCACACCCCCGTTCACCAAGGCCCAAACCATTGCACTAATATTCTTACTAATTGCACCATGTTCCCTTTTTTATTTTTTGGTTGTGTTTTCTGATCAACTGGGCCCAGACGCGCTTTGCTATGCGCGCCCCCCAGTCTGGGCCCATCATCTTGTTTAACTGAAATAAATACTAATTGCACCCCAGCCAACTTAATTCATATTAATCTCATTCAATTTTTTTTTATTTCTTTAAAAAATCATAACAAATTGGAAATTGCATATTTTTAAATGGTTGTTTTTGCATCTTTTTCATGTTTTTGTTAAGAAAATTTTCACATAATAAAATTAGCATTTCATTTTATTTTTGTATTTTTAGTATATTTTTCTTTTAAATAGGTTTAAATAATGTTTAGTTTAATGCATGATATTGTTGATTTTAGTTTAGTTAGATGCTTTTATATTTTGGGCCTATTCTTTTTAGAGTATTTCTCTTAGAACTTTAGCTTGTATATAAAATTTAATTCATAATTTTAGGACTTAATTTTAGATGGTTTGTTTAGGTGTGATTAGGAGAATCAAAACTAGGGTTTAGAGATAACATAGGTATAGTAAATCATTTCCTTTAGGGGTTGTAGTTTGAATTTTGGGGTATGGGACTATAGGGGTTATGGGTAGATAATAGATCCCTTAGAAATTACTAGGTTTCCCCTATTCTACTATTACTATTAGTATATTGCTTGTGCTTGCTTGACTGTGTGGTGTGCCCTCTCTAGGGTTATTATTTGACTGTGTGGGGTATTGGGCTTGTTTGGGGCTTGGGTTTGAGCTGAAGACTTTGTTGAGGAAGCCATTGAAGACAGAGAATGAAGACCAACTTCCAGAGTTAATGAGGAGTCTCTTGCTGGCAGCTGTTGAAGGCTATAGGGTTTAGGAGCTAGGCAGAGCTCTAAGGTAGAAAACTTGATTCACAAACATGGAAGGTCTTGTTTGCCTCCATTCTTTCTCTATGATTCAAAGTCTCTTTTAAATATCCACCTCCTTCCTTTGGAAGGATTAGTGAATGTATTTAAAAGATAGAAATTTTGAGAGAAAATTGTCTGTATAATGTTAACAGTTAATGAGCCACCCTTGGTAGGCAATTGACTGTTTAACATCCATTTCATCTTGATGACTGATATTCAGCTTGGAGATTGGGACTTGAAGGAAAGCCATTGAAGGATTGAAGATAGAGACCTTGCTTGAAGGCTATGAAGATGAAGACTGATGCTTGCTTGAAGCCTGAAGATGGTTGAAGATGACTTGAAGACAGATGTTGATGAAGATTGCTTTTGCTGTTTACTTTTGCTGTTTATAACTTTTGATGTATTGTCTGAATTTCCCTGACTGTATTGCTTGCTGTTTAACCTGTTAGGTTGAAAGTGAATTTTGTTCACTTTTGCCTGTTGTTTTCTAGGTTCGAGGTTGAGTGGGACTCCCTTGCCTCGCTTGTATTGTTGCATCCATGCATTTTACTGCTTTATTGTATATATGCTATTGTTTCTGTTTCCGTTTATCCCTTAGGATCTCTGTTTCTCTCTGCGCAAGAGAGGAACATGATAGACACTAGGTCTTAACCCATGCATGATAACATTAGGTTAGTCTAATTCCCTTCGCAACCGTAGGTTAGAGTTCTGTCTCTTCTTTCTCAAAACAAACAGAAAAACACAATAAATCTTTCAAACACAATAAAAGACACTTCTTCCGTAAAAGAATGTGAACTCATCAAAACGTCATTTTTTGTCCGCTTGGACCAGTAATCAGAAGAACCCTTTTTCAGAAGGAGATAAAAGCAACCAAAACAGACTTGTGTCGTACGTGGCCCGAACTACGTTTGCTCTGATCTTTCATGCCGTATGAAAGTACGTAGGCATAGGATGCGATATCCTAGCGAGCAACCTTCCCCTCCTTTCCAGTAGGTAGGCGAACTACGTTGACTCTGATTTCTCGTTCCAGACGGGAATACGTAGGCATAAAGTGCGATACTTTGCCGAGTCGTTTTCTTTTCTTTTTAACCCTGACCTTTAGTTTAGATAGAAATAACAATCCATATCCGAAAACAAGCGTGGATCCCGTCGAGTACGACGGACGTGAGGGGTGCTAATACCTTCCCCTTGCGTAACCGACTCCCGAATCCAGGTTTTGGTTGCGATGACCATTCCTTTCCCCGTTTTGCGGTAGGTTTACTCTGAGCGTTTCCTTTCCCTCCGTTGGGATAAATAACGCACGGTGGTGACTCTTCTGTTCAGCCGGCGCCGATTTTCGCAGTAGCGACATTAACCAACCTGATTTATGTTTCAAAATGCGTATGTTTGGCAATGGCGTAATGCTCCATACGGCATGGAAATGCTACACGTTTTTTTTGGGTAGATGCAAATATGATAATGTATGCAAATGCAAATGCAGGTTCCGACTGCTGGGAAAGCTCTGACAAGCTTACTTCAACACGGCTGTTGAGGACAAATACCACCCTGCTGGGGATGAACGGGTGTCGCAAAGTACTCTGGCAAAATAAATGCCGGAAATACAACCAACTCTGCCGGGGAGAGATTACACATCGATTTCCACTAGGAGGAAAGAACAACCTGCTGGGAAGATTAACTCAACTGGGGGAGAAGCAAACCCTCCGGGGGACAACTGTCTGGGAACAGTTTACAAACTCGGAACTACCACCCCGCTGGGGATAATCATCCTGACGAAGGTATGACGACCTGTGGGGAGAAAGAAAACCATCCTCGGTGGGGCTAATCCTTCTGAACTTGCTACCTTGGTTATGCGCCGCGGAAATCCTCCCAGCTGGGGATTGAACGTGCACATATTCGGCTCTCTGGGGAGTATAAACTCTGCATGGGACATTGATCTTGTCTTGCTGGGGATATCCTGTGGACAACTTCCATGAGGATACTCTTCTAGGGAAAATAATCCCTCCTTCGGTAAGGGATAACATCGTATCAACCTCTGGGGGGTGAGGTGCGACCTGCTGGGAAATAACATCAAATAAGGTCAAGTCCTTCATCCGGAGCCTCTGGCTGGGGCCACCATTTTCTGATTGTCCGCTTCAAGGGAGAGAACCCTGCAAAACACAAACGAGACAAAACAAATCTATACAACCAAATCTATTCGGGTTAGCATCCGCGACATTACTTCAGTCAATTCGAAGTTTTAGCAATTATTGGCAAGGGCCAGCAAGGTTATGCACATGCGAGTTCATCAAAACATCGGTGTTTTTCATATACAAAACAGTAAAGCACAAAAATTAAATGTTGAATAACATATTTTATTGATTGAGCTTGTAAATAGGCGAAGCTTTGTACATCGGATGCAACTCCTGAAAAGAGGAAGTTACGCACACACACATACATGTACGCACAAAAAGCATAAAAATGCAAACCAATATTTGTATACATGTCGGCAACGCGGTGCAGACAAACATCATGAGCTGATCCTCCTATGACTCGCCTGACTTTGGCGCTTTCCCGGTATTTAATTTTCGGAAGAGATTGTGTTGGATAAACGAACCCTCAGGTACTCCCAAACCACTAAGCAATGTTGTATCAGATCCGGACTGCAGTCATTTGCTTTTTCAATCCCTAACTTTTGCGTGAATCGCCCTTTGCGGGTTTTCAATTCACCGGGATACCCCTTTTTGCCGAAGTCGCCCTTTGCAGGTTTTCGACTTCGCGGGTGTACATATTTTCAATTTTCTCCCTAACTTTTGCCCGAACCTTTTATTCATTTTTTACGGTTCGCCAGGATGCCCCATTTTTACCTAGACTCTCTTTTTACTGTCCAGCGGGTCACTTTCAAGCAAAGTATTTTTTAACTGCGTCCGAATTCACAGGAGACGTAAAGTCTTCACCATCCATGGTAGATAGTAGCAAGGCTCCTCCAGAGAAGACTTTTCTGACAACGTAGGGCCCTTCGTAATTAGGGGTCCACTTGCCCCTATGATCTGTTTGTGGTGGGAGAATCCTCTTCAGCACAAGGTCGCCCGTCTGAAAGCTTCGAGGGTGTATCTTCTTATCGTATGCTTTCTTCATCCGGCTCTGATACAACCGACCGTATGCTAGAGAAGCTAGCCTCTTCTCATCCATTAAGCTGAGCTGATTCAGTCTATCTTTAACCCATTCTGCCTCGTCAAGTTGGACATCTCGTAAAACCCTCAAGGAAGGAATCTCAACCTCCAACGGTAACACTGCCTCCATTCCGTATACCAATGAAAAAGGGGTTGCCCCGGTTGATGTGCATACCATCGTACGATAACCGTGCAACGCAAAAGGTAGCATCTCGTGCCAGTCCTTGTAGGTCACAATCATCTTCTGAACAATCTTCTTTATGTTCTTATTAGCCGCTTCAACAACGCCATTCATCTTGGGCCGATAAGGAGAAGAGTTGTGATGTTCAATCTTAAAATTCTGACACAGCTCTTTCATCATCTTGTTATTCAAATTCGAACCGTTGTCGGTGATAATCCGCTCAGGGATTCCATATCTGCAGATAATATCTCATTCAATAAATCTGGCGACCACTTGTTTGGTGACATTGGCATATGATGCTGCTTCCACCCATTTGGTGAAGTAATCAATTGCCACCAAGATGAACCGGTGTCGGTTTGATGTCGTAGGCTCAATCTTCCCGATCATATCAATTCCTCACATCGACAACGGCCACGGTGATGACATCACATTCAGAGGACTTGGGGGCACATGGACTTTATCCGCGTAAATTTGGCATTTATGACACCTCTTTGCAAACTTGAAATAGTTTGTTTCCATAGTTTACTAGTAGTAACCTGTCCGCAACAGTTTTCTCGCCATAGCATGCCCACCAGCATGTGTACCAAACGTACCCTCATGTATCTCTTCCATGAGCAACTTTGCTTCTTTCTCATCTACACAACGTAGCAACACCAAGTCGTGGTTTCTCTTGTATAGGACATCGTCAGGATTCAGATAGAAATTGCCAGCCAATCTCCTGAGAGTCTTATGGTCTCGACTGGATGCCCCAGCCGAATACTCCTTGTTCTTCAGGAAATTCTGGATGTCAAAGTACCAGGGTTGACCATCGGGAGCCTCATCAATGGCAAATATGAATGCAGGCCTATCGAGCCGAGAGATAACAATCCGGAGAGCCTCGTTCCAGAAGTTAACTTTATACATCAAAGAAAATGTCGCCAGGGCGTCAGCCATTTGATTTTCTGCTCGCGGCACATGATGCAATTCCACCTTGTCAAAGAAAGGTAACAATCTCCTTGCATAATTCATATATGGTATCAAATTGGGCTGACGTGTCTCCCATACTCCTTTAATCTGATTCACCACTAGAGCTGAGTCTCCGTATACGTCCAGATGTTTGATTCGTAAATCAATAGCTTCTTCCAGACCCATGATGCAAGCCTCATATTCAACCTCATTATTGGTAACAGGAAAGGTCAATCGGGCAGTAAAGGGGATGTGCGACCCCTGAGGAGTAGTGATAATCGCACCTATTCCGCTATCATAGGAATTTACAGCTCCGTCAAATATTAACTGCCACTTGGAACCCAAATTTGGTCCTTCGTCCGGCAACGGTTCTTCACAATCTTTCATCTTCAAGTACATGACATCCTCGTCAGGAAAATCAAACCTCATCGATTGGTAGTCCTCAACAGGCTGCTCCGCAAGGTACTCCGACAAAACGCTACCTTTAATAGCCTTTTGCGAGACATATTGGATATCGTATTCGGTTAACACCATCTGCCATCAGGCAATTCTTTCGGAGAGTGCTTGCTTCTCAAACACGTATTTGATTGGATCCATCTTTGAAATTAGCAGGGTTGTATGATTTAGCATGTATTGCCTCAAACGTTTGGCGGCCCAGGCTAGCGCGCAACACGTCTTCTCGAGCATTGAGTATCTGGACTCACAGTCGGTAAACTTCTTACTCAAATAGTAGATCGCATGCTCTTTACGCCCGGTCTCGTCGTGTTGACTGAGAACACAACCCATACTTTCCTCAAGAACCGTCAAATACATAATCAACGGTCTCCCGGCCACTAGGGGTATCAAAACAGGAGGTTCCTGCAAGTATTCTTTTATCTTGTCGAACGCCTTTTGACAATTTTCATTCCAGGTCACAACCTGATCCTTTTTCAACAACTTGAATAACGGCTCGCACGTCGCAGTTAAGTGAGATATGAACCGGGCGATATAGTTCAACCTCCCTAAAAACCCACGCACTTATTTTTCTGTTTTAGGCGTCGGCATTTCTTGTATTGCTTTTATTTTCGCAGGATCAACCTCTATTCCTTTTTCGCTCACGATAAACCCCAGTAGTTTACCCGATCTTACCCCGAAGGTGCACTTGTTAGGGTTCAGTCTCAACCTGAACTTCCTAAGCCTCTTGAACAATTTCAGCAAATTAACCAAATGCTCCTCCTCCGTCTGGGATTTGGCAATCATATCGTCAACATAAACCTCAATCTCTTCATGCATCATGTCATGGAAGAGAGTCGTCATAGCACGTTGATATGTTGCCCCAGCGTTCTTTAGTCCGAAGGGCATCACTTTGTAGCAAAATGTTCCCCAGGGAGTAATAAAGGTAGTCTTCTCCATGTCTTCTGGCGCCATTTTGATCTGATTATAGCCTGAGAAGCCGTCCATGAAGGAGAATACGGAGAACTGAGCAGTGTTATCAACCAGCACATCAATGTGAGGAAGTGGAAAGTCATCTTTCGGGCTCGCCCTATTCAAATCACGGTAGTCTACACACATTCGCACTTTACCGTCTTTCTTCGGCACTGGCACAATATTAGCGACCCATGAGGGATATTTTGTAACAGCTAGGAAACTGGCATCCCATTGTTTTTGAACTTCCTCCTTGATCTTCACAGCCATATCCGGTCTGGTTCTTCTGAGTTTCTGTTTAATAGGCGGACATTCCTCTCGCAGTGGCAGACGGTGAACAACCATATCCGTATCCAACCCAGGCATATCCTCGTACGACCAAGCAAATATATCACTATACTCTTTGAGCATATCAACCAACTTTTGCTTGATGTCGCTCTGCAGCGCAGCCCCTATATGAATGTTTCTCACAACCTCTTCCGACCCCAAGTTGATAATCCCAATGACTTCTTCATGAGGCAGAATGATTCTTTCTTCTTGTTTTAATAACCAAGTCAACTCTTCTGGTACGTCGCCATCTTCCACAATCTCTTCCTCAGCCTGAAATACCGGGTGCTCGAAGTCGAAGTGAGTCATAGGCGGTTCATAGATGTCATCTGAAATAGTACTCCTGCAAAGGAAATGGTTAAATGCTTCAAAACGCATACAAAGCAAATAACCACATTGCCATTTCATTGTAAAACACAAAAACGAAAAAACAGGGATCGCAATATTTGTATATGAAAAACGTCTTTATTTCGTGATTAAACAATGTAATGTACATAATCAAGTGGCCCTAAGCAAAATCACTATGCCCCAGGTAGGACACAGGATTATTCAACAATTAAGAAAACAAATCATTACTGTTTAGTTGTCACATGAACAGTTTCTCGGATAGACCAATTGCAGAGACTTTGTCCTAGCACGCTTGGCTTGATCCACGCGTCCATATCACAGTCGCTATCTCCGTCTTCAGCATCGGAAACAGCATTGATAGTCTCGAAGCTCACCCCGCTTGGTGTAATCGTGACTGGTCCCTTGAACCTGGGCGCTCCTGAAGAGGATGTTGACGACGAAGGATGATATCCAAGCCCGAACCTGTCATTCTTCACTGGAATCTCCAATACCTGACCCCAGCCTTTAGTCTCACCAGCTTGCACTAGAGCTTGAGCCTCTTTGTAGGATGACACTGCCACGTCTGATATTATGCTGGAACCCTGAGCTTTGTCTTTAATTCGCAACCCCTCGAAGGCTTGGCAGGGTGTCTCGTATATTTCACCGTCGACCTCGACATATTTGAATGAAGACAGATGGCTAACCAGAATATCTTCCTCTCCACAAACAGTGACGACACTATCCCCAACCATATACTTCAGCTTTTGGTGTAACGTGGATGTGACTGCCCCGGCAGCATGGATCCATGGGCGCCCAAGAAGACAACTATACGCTGGCTGGATGTCCATTATATAGAATTCAGTTTCAAATATTTCAGGCCCCACCTGCAACGGTAATGTTATTGATCCGAAAACTGACCTTCTCGTTCCATCGAACGCTCTCACCACTAAATCGTTGGGCGTGCAGATAATCCCCCTGATATCCAATTTCATCATGGCTTTCTTCGGTAGCACATTCAGGGAAGATCCAGTGTCTACTAAAACATGGGACATGACCGTGCCCCGGCATTCTACTGACACATGCAATGCCATATTGTGCTCTCGCCCTCTCGGAGTCAAATCAAAGTCTGTGAATCCCAAACTGTGCCCCGCATTGACATGCGCCATCACCCCTTCTAACTGATTAACAGAAACCTCTTGAGGAACGAATGACGTGTCTAGAATCTTCAGCAAAGCGTTCCGATGGGCCTCAAAACATAACAGCAAGGATAGGATGGAAATTTTTGACGGTGTTTGCTGGAGGTGCTCCACGATTTCGTAATCACTTTTACGAATGAGTCTCATAAACTCCTCCACATCCTTAAGTGACGTTTCCTTTTCCTTCGACTGAGAAGGACCACCCTCAGCTACCTTGGTTTTACCCTTGGCTAATCTTTCCGCCTCTACCTCGGGTGACGTGAAGATTCTTCTACTTCTGGTCATACCCCCTGTTCCGACAACATTATCAACAACCCCAGCTGGTTGTCCATTGACGTCAATTCTCTCACCATCGCAATATACCTCCAACCCGTAAGTCCACGACACTGCTTTAGTACTCTCAAAAGGAACTGGTCCTGCCTTGGTAATTGTGATCGTCAGCCGCCTGGCAGGCGCCGTTATCGTTATTGTTTTCCTCGGAATCGTCACCATCGCGACATCGTCCTGCTCATCACACAACGCCTCTACAGGCTTTTCAACCGCGGTTCTATCAAATTGCAAGGTACCTTCATCCATCATAGCCTGAATGCCCTGCTTCATCTCATTACAACCCTCTGGCTGGGTCCAACAATCCAAGCAAAATTCGTCACAACCCGGGAATACACCCCCTTTTAGCAACCTGCTTTTAATCTCACCCAACGGTGTCTTCAACTCATTAACATCCATCACTAGATTCAAATTTTCTTCCGTCAAGATGGCATTTACCCCATGATTGGGCATAGGTTGTTGTACGATATTTGGACCCACCTGTCCAAAGTTGATAGCTTTGTTATCCAATAAATCCTGAACTTTGTGTTTAAATGCCTGACAAGCTTCTATATCATGCCCGGGTGCCCCGGAATGGAATTCACAATGCTTGTTGGCATCATATCCGTAAGGAAGTACTGCCCCTGTAGGCAGTGTCAAAGTCCTCTTTTCAGCCAAGTTCAACCCTAGCAGGGTCTGGAGGAGTTCTGCATACGTGGAAGGAGGTGCGTCGAACACTCTTTTCGGTCTCGCATTTTGTACCCTTCTCTGGCCAGGATTCTATCCTTGCTGTTGCTGTGGTTGTTATTGTTGTTGCTGAGGCTGCCCTTGTTGAGGAAAGGGGATAGTGACACTAGCTATCTGTTGCGGCTGAACATACCGATTTCTTCCTCTGCCCCTGCCCCTGCCACCAAACACGGCACTAGTATCACCCTGTCGTCTACCACCGAATGCTTTTCTGGCGCCTCCTATTGAAGTAGACTCACCTGCTTGGAACCTTCCAACTTTAATCCCGTTCTCAATCATCTCCCCCATAAGAATCAAATCTGAGAAACTGCTCAATGACACACTAAACAATTTTTCATAGAACACCCCCGTAAATGTCCCAATGAACATGTCATTCATCTCCCTTTCAATTAAAGGAGGATGCACCCTCGCTGCCATATCGCGCCACCTTTGCGCATACTCTTTAAAACTTTCACCGTTCTTCTGTGACAAACCCTGCAATTGGACCCGGTTTGGCGCCAGGTCGCTGTTGTATTTGTAATGTGTCACGAAAGCATCAGCCAACTGCTTCCAGGTTTTAATCTGTGTGGGCTCCAGCCCCATATACCATTCAAGTGAAGGTCTTGACAGGCTATCCTGAAAGAAATGCATGAGCATCCTTTCGTCATCTGAATATGCGGACATCCTCCTGTAGTAAGAGCGGGCATGGACTTTAGGGCAGGTATCCCCTTTGTATTTGTCAAAAGTGGGAGCCTTGAATTTCAACGGCACCCTCAGCCCTGGTACCAGGCCCATTGTAGTCATATCCAAACTGGTGGAGTTCTGATTCACTACCCCCTTCATCTGTTCTTCAAGCATTCTGATCCTCTGCATAGGATCAACAGGTTCTTCAAATCCCATGCCTCTTCCAGAAAAGGCGTCCTCCTGTCGGTCTTCGCCCCAATTCACATTTTCATTTCCATATCCCTCGTACCCAGTGTTGCGACCAAACCCTTGCTGATTGAACATGGGACCTCGTCCCCCATTACCGAAACCCTGGTTGACCCTAACAGGTTCAAACCCAGTGTTGACGAGAATCACCCCAGCACCATCCATATTACCAAATCCACCATACCCCTGGTTAGCGTTACCAAAACCGTCATAACCGAAACCCTGAGTGTTGAATCCGAAGTTCCCATCCTGATTGACATTGCCATACCCATTGTTTCCGAAGCCAACATTGTCAACGAATCCTTGATCAGCATCCACAGTGTTGCCTTTGTTGTTAACAACATGCCCATCACCACCATTTCCAGTATTGCCATTACCAGCGCCAGCACCTGCACCAGTACCAGTGTTTCCGTTGATAGTCACAACAGGTGGAGTAACAACTGCCGGTATCTCATCCTCCCGGCGAGGAGTTTCAACAGAAATGTGGTCTGTATGGCCATTTTCGTTTGCCCGCGTCAGCAGCGGCTGCACCAAGGTCTGAAGATTCTCCTGGCCCTTAGCCATGCTCTCCATAGCTTGCATGAACAGATTCAGCTTCTCGCGGATTTCCTGCATCTCCACTTGGACTTGATCCATGATTCTCTTGCAGTTGTTTCGGGTTGAGTAGCGGTGGACTCTTTGTTCGTCAATCCTGGAAAACCTGGAGATGCAGGAAATGAGATACAAGTTCAACAAGTAACTAGCATTGCAAAATGGATATGTAGATGCAGTATGTGTCTGTGCGTTAGGGAGATCAACCCCTGATTCTAGTGCCAAAGTGCCAGTGCAGTGACAGTGATAGCAATAAGAAGCTCGAAACCCAATCATAGAAAACATCTCATATATTGCTGGAAAGCCCCTCAAGTCAGGAATACAATATTACTGATTGTACAATAGGAAGGCATGACCTCAACCAACAATCCTGGTGATGGCCAGCACAATGCAAATAAAGCATACACATCAATACATGAGATAATCAAGAGCGACCATATGCCTGGTACTCCTCTAGTAATCTCTTAGTCTTGGGATGATTCGGCTGAGCAAGCAACCCTTCGACGAGCGAGTCTCTTTGCCTGATAACACGCTGGAGATCACCAATGGATTCCTCCCGAACACCTTCCCCAAAGCAATCTTCTAGCTTCCGTTTCTGGGATGCAGACTCTTTCTTGCGCTTGATAAGTTTGTTCAAGGCATTCTGGACATCATACCTCCGCGTAACCTCTTTTTCCAACCTCTTCTGGCTAGCCTTCAACTGACCTTCCAGCTTAGAGGTCTGCAGCTTCAGTTTGTCTTCTCTTTC
This sequence comes from Lathyrus sativus, assembly GCA_963859935.3. Lineage (NCBI taxonomy): Eukaryota > Viridiplantae > Streptophyta > Magnoliopsida > Fabales > Fabaceae > Lathyrus > Lathyrus sativus. Next base: position 364,914,412 of record OZ012741.1, read on the forward strand.
CTTATTGCCGGTCAGCGTGGCGTTCCAGGTTTTGTTGAATGCAGAGATCTCCCGGTAGGCTATATCAAGTGCTTTCTTCTTAGACTCCATCATATCATGAGAGCTCTTGAAATCTATCCCCAATCGCTCATGCTTCGTTCGTTGCTCAGTCAATTCTGTGCCTAGTTGATTCACCAGCTTCGTTTGCTGCTCGAAGGAATATACGACCTCATTCCTTTCGCTCCTGAGTTGGATTAGCTCTTCTTCCAACTTCTCGTTGGCTTTCATCAGCTCTTCTTTCTCCTTCACAACCTGCTCGTATCTCTCAATAGACACAGTAGTTGACTTCTCAATCACGGGGGAAGCAGGAGGTAATACTGCAGGAAACGGCATCCGCACCTGCTTTGCTCTATCTTGGATCCAGACTTTGTACGGGGCGTAGGCTTGACAATCATTTTTACCCAACAATGGCTTACCCCTTCTGTTGATGTTTCTCCAAGCATGCTGAAGATTGGACAGTAGTTCTCCCTTCAAATCACCTGTGAAGTACAGAGATTCCCGCACTTCCTCCTCTTTTGGCGGGCTTTTCAAAGCATACCCGAATTGCCTGATCAACAATGAAGGATTGTAGTTAATACACCCTTTCCTCCCAATCAGAGGAACGTTAGGATATCCGGTGCAGCTGTGGAGGACCACAGATCCCAGTAGATCCTTATTAAACCAGGCAACGTCTTCTGCAGAAATTCCCATCAGATGCTCAGACCAATCCACCGTATCTGCGGACTCAGCGAAGATACCCTTCTTGGGCAGATGACTCTCAAACCACTTATTCAGCAAAGGCCCACAACAAGAGACGTTCTTGCCCCTCCCGTTCTCGTTCTTATAATGCAGTGAGTGATAGAAATCTCCAATCAAAGTAGGCATAGGATTGCCTGAAGCAAATATATAGAACGCATCCAGATCAACAAAGTCAGGCAAGTTCGGGAACAGTACAATGCCATAGATACACAGAGCAAGAATAGCATTAAACACAGTCCAGCATCCACTCTTGGCATACTCTTGTGCTTTCCCAACCAAGAACTTGAGAGAAAAACCAGACACTCCATTCCACGAGGTTAACAGCAATTCTGAGGAGTCTAAATGCAAGGCAACGGCCAAATCCTCCAGCTTGGGCTCAACATCCATATGAATGAAGGGTACCCTGTTCTGAATGGTCAACTCTAAGATCTCGGCATATTCCTCCATAGTCGGAGCCAGAATGAAGTCAGGGAAAGTAAAACACCTCAGCGGGGGATCATAGAACTGCATTAGCGTGTACAATCCGTTACGCTCATACATGGATGGTTTATAAACCAATCTAAGTAACTTCCCATAGCTCTTCCTGAAGCTTCTCTTCACATCATCATCAGCTAGAGATATCAAACCCAGCAAAGAAGAAACATCTGGAGTAGGCAACTTGTATGCCACAGTCTTCTTCAGAGTATCCATAATATCGGTAGACAGAAATCCGGGCAACTAGAACCAGAAATATGAAAATGCACCTGCAGCACAGACGCACGTTAATGATATGCAAAATGAGTATGCAACAATGCAATATGCAACATGCAACAGGGATCAAGTGCACATGGCTGAGAAGCCCAATCCACCATGCTGGTCTCAAATAGACCCACAAACTGCTCAAAACTTGGTCTCAAAAGATCAACCGCAATGCTCCAACCTGGTCTCAACAGACCCAATAACATTGTCCTCAAACACCACTGAACCTCAATCAAGAAAACCGGTAATCTGGAGGTCAAGTTACCTGCATGCCCCAATCCCTCTCACAGGTGGGTGTCCTATCAACTGACTCAAGGTACGACATCCTATGCGGTCGTCGGTGTCACAGACTTTCAAGACTGATGATACGATACCCAGAAGGTGTGGCATCATCATGTCCTGAAGAGGCCTCACTTAGCCAACTTCCAAATGATCGGTCCCCGGAGTCGACAATCCAACTAACCAACAACCCCCTCAACCCAAAGGGTTGAAAAAGAAGTCAACCAGAAGAACCTCGTCCGAGCGTGGATTTTTCGGGACACTGGTACATGCAAAGCATGCACGCGCCCACTACTTTCCACAACTAATTCTAGGTGCACTCAAGTCCAGGTCCGGCTTATCTCTCAATAGATCACCCCATCCCCACAACAGAAATAACAATATAAAGCTGACAATAAAATGCGGAAAGTAAAGACAGAAATGTAAATCCATACAAAACCCACGACGGGAAAACAAGCGCTAGGACTGACTCGCGTAGGGAACTGTTGGAGTCCCCAGCAGAGTCGCCAGCTATCGCTACTGCGAAAATCGGCGCCGGCTATGACAGAAGAGTCGCCACTATGCGTTATTTATCCCAAAGGAGGGAAAGGAAACGCTCAGAGTAAACCTACCGCAAAGACGGGAAAGGAATGGTCATCGGAACCAAATCCTGGATTCGGGAGTCGGTTACGTAAGGGGAAGGTATTAGCACCCCTCACGTCTGCCGTACTCGACGGGATCCACGCTTGTTTTCTTGTACGGATGGTTATTCTATCTACTCTAAAGGGTCAAGGGTTAAAAGAAAAGAAAATGACTCGGCAAAGTATCGCACTTTATGCCTACGTATTCCCGTCTAGAACGAGAAATCAGATTCAACATAGTTCGCCTACCTACGGGAAAGGAGGGGAAGGTTGCTCGCTAGGATACGACATCCTATGCCTACGTACTTTCATACAGCATGAAAGATCAGAGCAAACGTAGTTCGGGCCACAGAAGACACAGATTTGTCTAACTGTTTTTTAGATCCTTCTGAAAAGGTTTTTCTTGATTAAGAGTCCAAGCGGACAAAAATGACCCTTTGATGTTTGTTTTCAGTCTTTTACGCAAGAAGTGTTTTTTAGTTTGTTTGCAATCTCTGTCGCACTAGAGACTATGATTTGAGAGTGACTACGTCGCGTGTCACCCAAAGGGTACCACACTAAGCGGTCAGACAACTGGAAAGAAGCTCTCCAGCAACCCTTTCTCAAATGGCTTAAGGCTGGTAACGTACGACATCAATTAACCTTATTACTGTGTTTCTGAGTTGTTTGAGATGAGAAGAGAAAGAAGCTCTAAAAAGCCTAGGGTTGAAAAGGGAATAAAACTAACCTAATGTTGTCATGCATGGGTGAAAACCTAATGTTTGTCATGTTTCTCTCCTGCACAGAGGGAAACTGAGATCCTAGGGGATAAACGGAAAAGAAACAGATATATACAGTAAACAGTAAATATGCATGCAATGCAGCAGTACAAGCGAGACAAGGGAATCCCACTCAACCTCGAACCTGGGAAAACAACAGGCAAAGTGAAGCAGTATTCACCTCAAACCTTTGGGGCAAGCTGTACAAGCCAACAATCAATACAGAAAAAGAAATAAAACCCAACACCAGCTCTGACAGCAACACCAGCTCCTACAGTAAGCAGCTCAAACAGCAACAGCTCTGACGGCTACGGTTGATTAACAGCAAAGGGTTGACAGTAACAACTTCAAGCAAGATCCCATATTCACTTTTCAATGATCCCCAAGCTTTAGATAAGCTACTATCCCCAAAAATTTCCAAGCTCTAGCAAGCATTGAACCCCAACAAGTAAACAGCTTCAAAAAGCAGCAGGACCCTAACTCCAACAGATAACCAGCTTTGACAGGCACAAGCTTCAACTTCCCCAATCTTCAATGAACTTCATTCTTCAATAGGTTCCCATCTTCAATGCCACCACTCCAGAAGAGAATCAATTATCAGATTAAGTTGAAATGCTAAACAGCTTATTGACAACCAAAGGAAGCCTATGAGCACTTAGCATTGTAGGGGAAAGGTTCCCTCAAAGTTCTACTTCTAAAGTATGTCACTCATCCCTCCCAAGGATGGATGTGAATACCCTAAAAGGACCTTTTGTCATAGGGAGGAATAGAAGCACAAGATGCTTTCTATGTTTGCAAGAAGAAAACAATCTAATCTAAAGCTCTCCCTATGTTTCCTATCTCTTAATCCCCCTCAAGGAGAAGAAACTTCATACTCCAGGCTCCATCATTTGTCTCCAATCATCTCCAATGTCTTCATAAGCTTCAACAAGCAAAACTCAAGCCCCAAGCCCAATTGAAATAACCCAAACCAAACAAACAAGCAAAATACCCAAGAGGGAGAACACCCAATCACCACTCAAATTGCAAAAATTAAGTAAAATAGTAATACTCATTAAAAAAAATCCTAGATTAATTTCTAAGGGAACCTAGCTATATACCCTATACCCCACATAAACCCCAAGGCCTAAATCAAACCCGAGATCCCCAAACTATGCCCTAAACTACACCTAAGTGTTGTGAAACCCTAACTCATTTAGATCCCTTAGATCCTCATCATCATTTTAAGATCATATTCATTTGATTAACTAACCTTAACCCATTTACAATTTATCTTTGTCAAGATGCAGATGAATTAGGGTTCCGTACCGTTAAAATCGAGACTTCAGTGGTCTAATTAATCAATGTTTTGGATTGATTTAACCTCAAATAGGTCTCCACATCATCAAATATACTCCATTGGATCAAGTATGAATCCAATTTGAGATGGTCACCCGGGAATTGAGAATAGTACAGTTCAAGATACCCGATTAGGGTTTTCGATCAGGAAAAGTCAACTGTAGTTTGACTTTTGATTTGAAAAGTGTTTCAATGGTGGGATCAAGGTCCATTAAGCTCCTATGGCTTCATAAAGTCCATCCAAAGAGTTTCAAGTCCTCCGAATGTCCGGAGCATGAACAGTCGACTCGGTAGTCACCGATTGATCGAACGGTTGACAAAAAAGTCAACTCTTCAACAATAAGGAATTTGACTTCAAGATGTGAATAAAAAAATGTTCCTTATGTCATATTACACCTTCCCATAAAATTTCATGACTATTGGATCAAGGGTTAGGAAGTAATTGCAAAAATCAGGAATTAGGGTTTCAAAAGGGGCAAAGCCATAACTCCTTAACCACACAAGGGTTTTTGACCTAGTTTCAAGGGGAATGAATTCATAAAACAAGCATAAATATTGTAGTACCTAATTGAGGATTTTTAAAAAGTACAAGTGGGTTCCATAACTCTTCCTGGTTAGAGAGAACCAAGATCCACAAGTTGGCAAAAACTCACATTCGCAAAACTAGGTCAACATGAGTTTTTTTTGTTCCAAAACCTCTCCAAATCGATGCTAATCAAAGACTAAACCTCATTTATAATGTTTGAATTGATAATGAACATTTTTAATATCAATTCCCACGAAAATGGCACAAAGATCAAAGGAAATCATTATTTAATGCAAGTTGCAAAAGTGAATAGTGAAGAAAGAGAAAAAAGGTGGCTACCCTTGTCAAATCATCAACTTTACTTCAACAAGTCACCTCCTAAACTATCAAGCATCATGAAAACAATATATATAGCATGGAGAATATCTTAGTAGAGTGGCTTAAAGACAAGTATGAAGATTGCATTAGAAAACTCAAAGATTTTCATGATGGAAGGTTAAAAGTGGCCATTTGCTTCACTTTTGCCCATACCTTGATCCAAGGCCTTTGGCTATAAATATAACTCACTTCATACATCATAAACACACCAGCTCCATTCTAGAAACCATCTAGAACTTTATCCCTTACACAATCACCAAATTCTTGCAAAATCTCACTAAGTCTCCAAAATCCCTCAAAATCTATTTTTGCAAAACACCTTCCAAAACCATTTTCAAACTTTTTCCAACTCAATAAACACTTCAAACACATCAAATATGATGTATTGAAGCTACCCAAATCACTTCCACACTTATGTAACAAGGTTTGAGTGATTTGGTCTTTGAAATCTTTGGATTTTAGAGTTTTTCCTTCATTTAGAGGGCATTTCGTCCACTAGCTTGCTTGGAGTTTGTTTGGAGCATTTATTCATCAACCTAGGAACATTTGAAGATCTTGTAAGAGCTTTCAATATCTCTGGTTTTCTTATTTCTTAAGCTTGCTTCAAGAGGTAAACCTAAAACTCATAAATGTGAACTTTCTACTTGCATTTCACATGCTACCATGAATGTTTTTAGGGTTTTCACCTTGCTATCTCTCATTTATTCATTTCAAAACTTTAATTTCATTATATTTTGAGTTTTATTTTAAAGTTATGATTTTGGCTTGTTAACATCCTTGTGTACTTGAGTTTGACTAAAACTCTTACTTGTAAGCATTTGTGTTTAATCATCATTAAAACTTGAAAGTTTTCTCCCATGAAGTTTTGAACTTCTCACTTACATTTGTTGTGACATTATTTGATTAGGCATGATACCTTTAAGTATACACGTCATCTTGTAAGCCCTATTGAAGCCTCATCTTTGTTAAGATGCATCTTTGTTAAGATCCCCTTCCATCTTTATTAAGATGTACCCCATTCTTTGTCAAGATATGTATGTGGTTTTCACCCTTTGTGTTTAGTCTTGTAAGAACTTCCCCCTTTCATGATATTATAATATATTGATACTTGCTTTGGTTGTGACCATCTATCTTGATTGAAATTATTGCCTGATATTGTAATATCTTAAATGCTTGCTTTGGTTGTAACCATTCATCCTGATTGAAATCCTTGCTTATTGTAATATGCTTGATTATTCCTGTTTGTAACCATATCCCTTATATTCATCATGTGTGAATGATTATGCTTTGTTAAGTTTATTTCCCCAAAGTGATGAAACTCTTTAGTTCTCATCCAAGTTGCCTCATCTTTTCCCTTCCAAAGGAAAGTCACTCTATTAACCTTTGGGTCATAGATAGCTCATATAAACTCATAGGTCTGGATAGAACCTTCTCCCCCTTTTGGTCTGGATAGAACCAATAGGATTTACCCTCATAGGTCTGGATAGAACCTTATCCCCCTTTTTGGTCTGGATAGAACCAATAGGATTTAAACTCATAGGTCTGGATAGAATCTTCTCCCTCTTTTGGTCTGGAAAAAGCCAATTGATCCTTATTTTGTAGTTCGTGCATAAACTATGACCGCTCTGATTTCTCATTGGACAATGAGAATACGTAGGCACAAGATGCGATATCTTGACGAGCAACCTTCCCCCTTTCTCCCACCTTTTGGTCTGGATAGAACTAATTGGTCTCACAACGTAGAACTTTAGGATAGAGTTTGGTTAACTCTATGTAAGAATCATGGACATGATTACTTACTCCCCTTTCTTGAGAGTTCAACATAGATCTAGAGAGTTTTATGAAAAGTTACACAAGCATGGATATGTTTGTTCCCCTTTGAACCTTGATCATAATCAAGTGTTCTTCAACCCTAGTGAGGTGAACTACGATTGCTCTGATTCTATCCTAGTTAGGATACGTTGGCAGAGGACGCGATGTTTTTGCGAGCAAACTTAGAAACTATCATTAGGTTTTAACCTTCACCTTTTACCCAATTCCAAACCTTAGCAAACATTTACCAAACTTAGCATGCAAATAAACAAAAGGTTCCTATAGAGTATTACAGATGTTTAGGATGTGAAATACCTACCCTAGGCATAACCAACCCCCGATCCCCGAATCTCTTAGCGTTATTGTTACATCGCGAAAAGGGTTTTTCTTTCTTTAGACCTTTCCTTTGGATAAATTAAAGTCCGGTTGTAATCTAAGAATTAAAGATTCAAGTTTATCAATAGCTTGGTATCATGATTCTCACCGCAACAGAAATGGCGACTTCACTGGGGAAGACTTACTTAACTTGAGGGTTTAGCCTATTTTGTTTAATTGCATGCTATATTTGTGAATATTTGCTTAACATGTATATTTGTCAATATATTTGTTTGATTGTTGGGTATTGGGTGCTTTGAGTGGTGAGACGGTCCTATACCCGGACTTAAGTGAAATTATGATAGGATGGTGGTATATTCAAGAAGGCTTATAGGGAGTTGATTCCCGACCAAGATAACTTGAGAAACCACCGCTCAGTATAGGCCCTCTTGAAAGTTTAGTATTTTTGATCGAGTATTCGTGAAAACAATGCTACTTTCAACGAAGGAGCCCATGACACTGTGGACTTTTAGAATACATTCTACCCCACTTTGGCCTTATTCGGTTGTAGTGCGATGACTATAAGGAAGTATTTCCGAAATAGTTGATATGCGATACTACACTCAGACGAGATTCTCTTGATAATATTATCGATTACCAAGTGATTTGGGAAGTTGATAATATCCGAAAGATGAGTTGATGACTCTGGGAACTTTGTAGAACCCGTTCGGCAGGTACAAACTAACCTATAGTACAAATCCTTAAGGGATGGGTGGACCTTTGACTCCTGGATTTGATCTTGAGCCTAGGAGGTCTTTGTGTATGCATTGTATTTGTGAATACTTGCCATCATGTTATGTGTGCATCATCCCATCATATCACCATAAGCATATCATGTCGCAACTAGTTTTGTAAAACTCAGTCGATCTCTGGTATTTTTAAAAGTTGTAACTTTTCCAACGATTCATGAAATGAGGGTTTTGACCTAGCCAATCTTCTGAGTTTTGTAAAACCAGTTCGCTTTCGCATTGCATTTGCATTATGCATTTGCATTTCTCAGCCTTGCGTCGCTTTTGATCAGAGAGATAGATAAGGGATACCTAGCACATATCCAGGACAAATGGTGACAATGGATGGACTTTTGAAAGCCCAGGAAATGCTAAAAGAGGACATCAAAATTCTCAAGTGTTAGATGAATTGGGTTCTAGAGACATTGCAGAACATGATGAAAAAGGAAGGTCACCTTGACCATGTGACGTCCAGAGAAACTAGGGATGCATTATCTCCGATGATTCCTCTAACTCAAGGACATTCTCGGTATCAACCACCAGATAACCGTCAATTGCGTCAGCACACCCTACAAAAACCAAGGAAACCAGAAAGTCCGTTTCCAATGTCACACAATCGGATATTGCCAGACTTGATCCAAGGCGAATTGATAACATCAAAGGAGCTGAAGCCAGTAATTCCTCCTTACCCTCTGAACTGTGGTACCAACTGTCGCTACTGCGAAAATTGGCGCCGGCTATGACAGAAGAGTCGCCACCATGCGTTATTTATCCCAAAGGAGGGAAAGGAAACACTCAGAGTAAACCTACCGCATAGACGGGAAAGGAATGGTCATCGGAACCAAATCCTGGATTCGGGAGTCGGTTACGCAAGGGGAAGGTATTAGCACCCCTCACGTCCGCCGTACTCGACGGGATCCACGCTTGTTTTCTTGTACGGATGGTTATTCTATCTACTCTAAAGGGTCAAGGGTTAAAATAAAAGAAAATGACTCGGCAAAGTATCGCACTTTATGCCTACGTATTCCCTTCTGGAACGAGAAATCAGAGTCAACGTAGTTCGCCTACCTACAGGAAAGGAGGGGAAGGTTGCTCGCTAGGATACGGAATCCTATGCCTACGTACTTTCATACAGCATAAAAGATCAGAGCAAACGTAGTTCGGGCCACGGAAGACACAGATTTTTCTGACTGTTTTTTAGATCCTTCTGAAAAGGTTTTTCTTGATTAAGAGTCCAAGCGGACAAAAATGACCCTTTGATGTTTGTTTTTAGTCTTTTACGCAAGAAGTGTTTTTTAGTTTGTTTGCAATCTCTGTCGCACTAGAGACTATGATTTGAGAGTAACTACGTCGCGTGTCACCCAAAGGGTACCACACTAAGCGGTCAGACTACTGAAAAGAAGCTCTCCAGCAACCCTTTCTCAAATGGATTAAGGCTCGTAACGTACGACATCGATTAACCTTATTACTATGTTTCTGAGTTGTTTGAGATGAGAAGAGAAAGAAGCTCTAAAAAGCCTAGGGTTGAAAAGGGAATAAAACTAACCTAATGTTGTCATGCATGGGTTAAAACCTAATGTCTGTCATGTTTCTCTCCTGCACAGAGGGAAACAGAGATCCTAGGGGATAAACGGAAAAGAAACAGATATATACAGTAAACAGTAAATATGCATGCAATGCAGCAGTACAAGCGAGGCAAGGGAATCCCACTCAACCTCGAACCTGGGAAAACAACAGGCAAAGTGAAGCAGTATTCACCTCAAACCTTTGGGGCAAGCTGTACAAGCCAACAATCAATACAGAAAAAGAAATAAAACCCAACACCAGCTCTGACAGCAACACCAGCTCCTACAGTAAGCAGCTCAAACAGCAACAGCTCTGACGGCTACGGTTGATTAACAGCAAAGGGTTGACAGTAACAACTTCAAGCAAGATCCCATCTTCACTTTTCAATGATCCCCAATCTTTAGATAAGCTCCTGTCCCCAAAAATCTCCAAGCTCTAGCAAGCATTGAACCCCAACAAGTAAACAGCTTCAAAAAGCAGCAGGACCCTAACTCCAACAGATAACCAGCTTTGACAGGCACAAGCTTCAACTTCACCAATCTTCAATGAACTTCATTCTTCAATAGGTTCCCATCTTCAATGCCACCACTCCAGAAGAGAATCAATTATCAGATTAAGTTGAAATGCTAAACAGCTTATTGACAACCAAAGGAAGCCTATGAGCACTTAGCATTGTAGGGGAAAGGTTCCCTCAAAGTTCTACTTCTAAAGTATGTCACTCATCCCTCCCAAGGAGGGATGTGAATACCCTAAAAGGACCTTTTGTCATAGGGAGGAATAGAAGCACAAGATGCTTTCTATGTTTGCAAGAAGAAAACAATCTAATCTAAAGCTCTCCCTATATTTCCTATCTCTTAATCCCCCTCAAGGAGAAGAAACTTCATACTCCAGGCTCCATCATTTGTCTCCAATCATCTCCAATGTCTTCATAAGCTTCAACAAGAAAAACTCAAGCCCCAAGCCCAATTGAAATAACCCAAACCAAACAAACAAGCAAAATACCCAAGAGGGAGAACACCCAATCACCACTCAAATTGCAAAAATCAAGTAAAATAGTAATACTCATTAAAAAAAATCCTAGATTAATTTCTAAGGGAACCTAGCTATATACCCTATACCCCACATAAACCCCAAGGCCTAAATCAAACCCGAGGTCTCCAAACTATGCCCTAAACTACACCTAAGTGTTGTGAAACCCTAATTCTGATACCTCTCCTATCTACCTCTCAAATTAATCTAAGTTTTAGTCACAAAAATATGAAAAAATTCCTAAGGGTACATGCTTCTCTAATCTAATAAACCTCACTAGAATAAATCAAAAATCATGCACCAATCTCTCATACTAAATTCAGAAAAATGAAGTACTAAACAAATGTAAAATAAAAGCAATAATATTGTAAAATAAACCAAAAAATATAAAATGCATGAAATTAATATTTTTTTAGTTTCATAATTTTCTAGAAGTCCTAAGGGAACTAGGAAAAAAATCCCATCCTAAAATGATTATTTTTCAAATTGTTATGAATTATTTACTAACCTATATGCAAACATGAAATAAAAGGAAAATCAGCTAAAAATAATAAACTGACGTGGTGAATAGCAATTAATTCGCACGTTATATCCAATTGGGGTCCAGATGGGGGTGTAAAAATGAAAGTGCGCGTTAGGCCCATTACTACTCAGAAAACAAATGAAAAAAAAGAAAGAAAAAGGAAAATGCTCGGGATGAATAGCAATTAAAACAAGTGTTAATCCTAGTGGGCTTTCAACCTGGGGTGTCAATAGCACAAAGTGACTTAAGCCCAATGCACTCAATTAAGTGAAACGGAGCGTTTAGCTCCTTCAGAGTTCCTTCACAAATTCTCATTCGCTCGTGGCCGTTGGATATGGATTTGGTCAATGGTCTTCTCATCATCCCAGGGTTATTAGTTCATCTTCCTCATTTGAAAGTGGGAGGGAAAGAAAAGCCATGGATGAACAGAGCTCCATACTTCATCTTCTCCATTCGTATTCTTCTAATATCTCACTAAAACTCAAACCTAAACATTCTATCCTACTCGTTTTTTCACCAGCAATCCAACCATGTCAACCAATTGTATTGGAACCTTCTCCTTCTCAAAACACAAATGGTAGTTCAGAAAATGCTCAAACAAAAATTCTCACCAAACCTAAAATTGAAAGGTCTAAAATCATCACCACCTAACACTGAGTTAATTCCACTATCTAACTAGGTTTAATCCTCAAGAATCACCAAGATATGGCCATGAACAGAAATGGTGCTCAACCTAATTTTGTCTCTAAATCGTGAAAATTGTTACCAGAAAGTTCCTAGCCACAATCTACAATGAGTTTAACCATCTAAAACCTAAAGAATCTACATGAATTATGCTACATGGTGAAGTTTACATACCTGCAAATTTTGGATGAACAGAACGATGAAAGCTTCACATCAAGCTTCAAGATCTTCCAGATACCTTCACTAACACCATATGGAACTTCTGTATGCAACAATTTGGATTGAATCTTCTTGAATCACCAGATGCGATTCTGAGTTGCAAGCTATGAACTCCAAATGCTATCTCACGATTCTTCACCAATCTTGACCAACAATCTATCTGGAATCACTCACACACTCAAGAGGAAACTTCTGAATGCAAGAAATTGGATTGAAATCGATCAAATTGTTGTAACCATTTGTGATTTGCAAACTGAAAATTCAGAAATCAATCTCTCCAATCTCTCTCAATTTCCACCAACCAATGTTATGAATCAATCACAAACCTTATATAGAACTTGTAGGAATGCTCTAGAAACTTCAGGAATGATCTATGTGAGATATCCAATATCTCTTGCATTTGAAATTATCATCTCATGCTTGTATTGTGGAAGCTGAGTTCTAGCTTGTTGTAACACTTGATTTTGACCCAAATTCTCCTCAAATGACAAATTGAATGGATTGGCAAGGGTTAAGGCCTTGATTATGCTCTAAAGAATGGTTTTGCATATGTTACTTATGATGTAAGAAAGCCATTTCCAAAGCAACTCATACAACCATGGCTCATATCAAAATAATGACATTGCCAATGTGTTTGAAATTCAATTTCCATTCAAAATGACTACCCATATGCCATGTTTATGCCTTGCAAATCAAAAAAACATTTTTTCTCTCTTGAATCATTTGAAAAATCTCCCACTTTAGGCCATTTTGGGGCACTTTGTGATACAAGCCATTACAATCACCCATGACTTCTTATCTAACCTAGAAACATCATTTTAATCACATCTCATGTTGAACATTTTTACATTTGAGGAGTGGAAGATAGAGATTTTGACCTATGTTGAAAACTGACCTATAATTCAGCTTTCCCAAAATACCCCTGGATTGCCAAGATCATAACTTGAGTTCCACAAATCTTCTTGGGGACTTATAGTACTAAAATTAAAGCTAAGATCAAGCCCTACAATTCTTATGTTGTCCAATAATCCACTTGAAAACCCCTTGATGGGAAAAAGTTGCTTGGAAATCAAGTGACTTTCACATATAAATTTCAGTGTCCTCTGGTGACCCATAACTTGCAAGAGCCATAACTTGAGTTCTACAAATCTTATTGAAGACTTCTAGTACTCAAATTAAAGCTATTGAGAAGCTATACAAGTTTCATGTTGTCCAAGAATCCATTTGAAACTTGTATTTGGACTTATGTGGCTTGGAAGTCCAGTGTTATACAGGGGATTTTACCCTAGGAACCCTGTCTCAAACCCCTCCAACCACTCTTGATTCTCTTGAATTTGATCTTGACTCATCCATACACATACTTAAACATCTCAATCCCTGACTTCCATGACCTATAGCTAGGTCTTGGTGCCCCTTTCCTTGCTCTCCTTGACCTAGGGTTACCCAGATGAAACCCTACTTGTACACACCTCAACTGTGGTTCTTGACCTTGATACCATGACTTGTCTAAGTTTAAATATGGCTCTCTAGGCCTCCCATGGGATCCATACACACTTTCAATCCATCAATCCATAGTTCCATGTTTGATGATCTTCAATACACCTCATGTTAGGAGAGAAATCCACTTGTTGACACTCAAATCTCCTCAAAGCTTCAACTCATTCCTTGATGACTTGGATATTCTTCAGCTTGAATAAGGCCCCTTGATGTGCTTCTTTAGATAAGGATGGCACTTGATCCCTTGTTGGAGGCATGCTATGCTATGATGTGCAAATGATTAGACTATGTATATGATGTAATTATGCAAATGATAATGCAATTAAAACATAAACCAGGTGAAATAGGTTGAGCAAATTTTAGGGTGCAACATCAACGGTAAATGGGACTATCATACTGGGGCGCTAGGGAGTTCAACTGAAGTCTCTCACCAGTCGGTGTTTGTTCCTCCTCAAGGTTCTCAAAGCCGGAGATTGAACAAGAAAAATCATGTCAGGAAAAATAAGACTTGCGGTAGACAAACTCCAGTACCGTTAAGTAAACTTTACCCGCTACTGATTCAAAACTCACTAGTGACTCCACGATTATCCAATCCTGTGCCAAGACCATGGCATAATGCGAACCTGAATTGTGAATTTCACAAAGGAGCTGAAGGATACAACCTAGATGCATGTATAGAATTGGGTTATCTTGTATAAGAGCTAATCATTGACAAACACTTGATCCTCGAGGAAGACCACCCAGAAGTAGAATGTGGATATCATACTGGGACAACAAGGCACCTAGTTGAAGAGTGTGAAGGTTTTAAACTGAGACTGCAAGAGTTGCTGAAACCTTAGGAGGATAAATCAAATGACAGTGCTGCGATTCCTAAATCCAAAGGCAAAGGACCCGTGAGACCCCTCATAATTCTATATCACAAGGAGAAAGTGGTGGTTGAAGGTGTTTCCCCACATGGGCCTAAAATTTGAATTTTGTTCCCTAAGACTGGCAGTTGTAGACTGTTTCAGCATTTTGTTGTGTTTTCTTTGCATTTGAATTGCTTGTAAGTTGTTGTTCATTTTGAATTGGCAAGATTTATGAAACTTTTGTGCATCTTTTGATTAAGTCCATTAGTTTCACTCTTTCTTTTTCCTTTCATTGTTATGAGATAACGAAAAATGCAAAAAATTATTTTCTTTACTGAACTATTGTTTAAAGCAAAGATTGAGGAGGATGATGAGAACTATATCCATAACTGCTGTTGATATGCTTTCAATTTAACTTTGCCAATGATGTAAGGCATTGTTTCAATCCCTAAACACTGGAGAAATAAGGAAGATAATCCCTCGTTAACCACTTCGAGCCTAGAAGTATGATTTTTCTTTCTTTACAAAAACAAAAACCTTAAATTTCAAACCTGGGGGCGGGTAGTTCTCAGTTAACTTGAAGATATGTGCATAACAAGGCATTTTTCATATAAAGATGGTGCACTCAGGTTTTTCTTCGTACACAGCAAGCAAATGTCGAAATTCAAAAGACGATGATGGTTCGCCGTAGCCATTAAACTAGGTGGTCACCTCCTTTCTCAAAAAAAAAGAGAAGAAGAAAAAAGAAAATTGAAAAGCTCGCTAAGTCGAAACCTATGAAGGAGACTTAGGCAAAAATGGGACATCCCATTGATAATATATTCGAACAAAGAAGTTCAGACAAAAGTCAGGGATAAAAAGAGAGAAATTTTATAAGATTCTTCACTCTAAAAATCCTCAAATGGCAAAAGCTATCAAATACTGTAAGAGAGTAGTGACTACCCGAGGTTTGTAAACCATCACCAACTATCATCAGTTCAATTCTTAAAACCTGTAAGAACCTGAACGTGTAGTTTGAGTTAACTGAGCGTAGGATTGGAGTTCATCATGGAGAGTGGGTGAGACAAATAACTTTGAGCCTTTATCCTTTGTTTTATGAACCGTGAACCAGGCCACGTTACAACCCTTAAAAGACCTAATTGAGGTAAAGTTGTTTTGAAAGCATATTACAGCAAGGTTGGATAACTTGAATCCTAATGATCTTTGATGTTGGTGTGTGTTGCACCCCAAAATTTGCCCTCACAATACAAGACTTTGTGTTCCAAGAAGGTTCACAAGGTTCACAAAATTCACAATTGGTCAGAAGAGTTGACAATTCCCTCAGACAATGCACCTCCTAAGCAGTGCATCCAAAACTAGGGTTTTGACTTTAATCAGGCTAAATGGACTTCCAAGACTTCAAGTGAGCTTCATAACATCTTATATGTGTATAAGAACCCCCATGTCAAGTTTCAAGACTTTTCTCAAAAGTTTGCTCAGTCAGATGATCAGATAAGTCAAAAGCAGTCAATGCAGTTAAAAGGTCAAACTGAGGTCAACTGTGGTCAAACCAAAGTCAAACTTCATGATTTTTTTTTTTGCCAACATCAAAGAGAGGTTGGGTGAGAAATATTATCATAATAACTGTAATACCCCAAATTTTGCCCTAAGATTTATCGTCGCATTTCATTGCATTTAATCAATTACTAACAAATTTGTGTAGTCGTTTGACTTTTTGCAGGTAAATATCATATGGCATGCATTTTTTTTCTAAAAAGTAAAAATGGCACAATTGGCAGGAGGACATGTGTAAGGAGTTATGAGTGTGAGAGGTTGAGAGTTCGAATTTCACCTTTGTCACTTTTTTTGTTTTTTATTATTTTTACTCTAAATTTTTCTATCTTTCATTAAAAAAATAACAAAAATAGTTTTTTATTATTATTTAATTATTATTTTCGTATTTTAATTAAATCATTTTTTAAAATATTTTTTTTTTCACTTTTTTCTAAATTATTCATAAAAATATCCAAAAAATCATAAAATAAAAAATATTGAAAAAATTTTGTTCTTTTTATAATATTTTTTATTTTAGGAATCAATAGGATTATTAGTTTTTATTTTAAGTTTATTTTAATTATTTTAAATTATTTAAATTTTATTTTTTCTTAACTAATTATTTAGTTTGGGCTTTAAAATGGGCTTTAGGGACATTATTGACAATTTGGTGTTAACCCTAATTTGTTCCCTATATATACATGTGTTGCCTTGTTGGAAAAAAGGAGAGAATGAAAAAAACCTAAGAGGAGTGAGTGCCGTTTGCCGTTATTTAGTTTTCTTCTTCATCCATTACTATTGTTTCTTTTTCTTCATCGTTTACCGTTATTTCTTTTCCTTCATCTATTACTGTTGTTTCTTTTTCTTCATCTTTTAACGTTATTTCTTTTTCTTCATCTATTACCGTTATTTCTTTTTCTTTATCTATTACTGTTACGTTTATATATATATAATTTTTAAATTGTTAGAGTTTATATATATAAGATTTTTGATCGAATTATGTCGATACGATGTTTGCACATTTGTGTGCATGACGCGTGACATTTGTGTTAGTTCGATCTGGTTGCGATGATCGCATTTTTGTGTGAGCAATAATACTATTTTTTGCTTAATTTCTTTTTCTTTGCGATAAATTTTGTTTCGTCCGATTTAGATCTGGTTGCGATGAGCGCATTTCTGCGTTAGCAACATTGTTGGGTTATTTGGCACATTTAAAATTCATTATTGCTTTATTATTATTATTATTATTATTATTATTATTATTATTATTATTATTATTATTATTATTATTATTATTATTATTATTATTATTATCATTATTTATTATTATCATCATTATTATCATTATTATTACCATTATTATTATTATTGTTATCATTAATTTATTAAAATTTGTTATAATATAAAAATCTGTTTTTTTTTTAAATAAATAACATTAACATCTTTTCCAAATTAATATGAAAACCTATTATTTTTAAGAAAAACTTTTTTTTAGATAAATTTAAAATAATAACTAAAATCTTTTTTTAAAATAATAACTAGAACCGTTATTTATTTTATTTTATTATTGTTCAATTCAAATTTCATTATCATATTGTATCTGCTCCTCTCATGTAACCTCGCGAACTTAACAATCGCTCTTTAAATTCTGCCTTTAAATTTCTGCTTGCATGGTTTAAATTGTGACATTATCTCTCTGTTTGCATGATTCAATTATCTCACGCGTTTACTATTATTTTTGTCACATTGCACACATCCGAAGGTTAGGTCTAACTGTTTGGCCGCCGCGCCAATAGTCCGTAAAACTTCACACATTCAATTTCAAATCCTCAAAACTACAAACTACAAACCCTAATTTTCACAAATGCCTCGCCGCAGGCAAAATTACAACTTTTACCCCTAGCATTAGGTCAAAGAGCCGCCGCGCTCATTTTAGGGTTTCCCGCCGTGGAATCCCTAACCTAATTTAACCCTAATTACAACTTAACAATTCAACATAGAGATTTGGAGTTTCTACACTCCACGTAAGCGTGTCCTTAAGACATGTTTATCCCCCGTGAGACCTTGACCACAATCAAGAAGTCTCTAACCTCCCTTTTGAGGGGAACTACGATTACTCTGATTCCACTCCCGTAAGGATACGTAGGCACAAGATGCGATGTCTTGCCGAGTAAACTTAGAATTAACCCCCTTTATTATTTATTATTGCTTATTTATATCTTGCTTATTATTTTGTAATTGTTTCTTGGATGTAAAGTTGTTTAATTATTTAATTATTATTATGGTTAGTAATTAGGGAGTGTAACAACATGTATGTAATATTAAAATAAATTTAGATCACTTTTAAATAAAGATAATTAAAATAAACACGTCACACACGCAAGTCGATTTTAATCGCCGTCTCACTTCCTAAGGATATCCTTCAAGTTGCCTACGAATAATGGTTAAGTGGGGTGTATAAAGCAAGTCCCTCAAATAGAAAAATCATCAAAGTCCCTTATGGTTGCCTTTACGAATCGAGTCCCTTTCGAAAAATGATGATGGTCCCTTATATGTGCTTATTACATCCCACAATGGCCTTCAAAGTCAAATTGTCCCTCACATATCCCTTAACATCCAAAGTAAGGACTACCTACTCCATTATAGTAGGGATAGTCTTACTAAAGGAAAGAATGAAGAATAAGAAAGACCTTTAAACATTAGGGTAGGTTACTCCTAGGTGCTTGCTCACTTCAAAACTGTTTCGCACTTAAACAAATTTTCAACAAGTTTTCAAACAAGTTCTTAACACATCCTTACATGGATTATTTATTAACTATTCTGAAAATTTTCTATTCACACACTACAATTTCAAAACAATTCAAAAGTGAGCTTAAGTACCTAAGAGCCCATGGATAACCATGGATGAAAAGGGTGCTAATACCTTCCCTTTTCATAACCTACCCCCCGGACCCAAAATATTCTCTAAGGTCTTTCCTGTTCTTTTATAACCTTTCCTTATGGATAAAATAAAAGTCGGTGGCGACTCTTGCTATCCGCAACATTGTTTAAAGTCAGTTCTCCCACCGTGTTACAGAACTGGCGACTCTGCTGGGGACCTATTTAAGAGGGGTACCCTTAGGAATTAAGATCACTTTAAATTGTTTGCCTTGTTTGCTTTATTATTATATTGTTGGGGTGCTCTTATGTGTGAAAGGTCCTAACCCGGATCTAGTGTACCTTAGGTAAATGGCAATAGACCAAGGAAACTGTACGACGTATATCGATACGGTTGATCTGGTGGCCATAGTTAGTGCGACTTCTTGGTTGGTGCTTATATTCCTTAAGTCAAGTTGAGGATAATATTGAGGCTGCCATATGTTGTCAATGCACTAACTGACTTTTAGAACCCTAGTTAACTCATCTTGGCCTTTAGAAAGTAGTGAGGTAACCGGCTTTGGTGCAGACTGAAGTTGGTTGACACTCGATACTACGCTCATTGAGATCTTAAACTTGGAGGGTTTTGGTTGGCAAGTAAGTTGCCTTCTGAACAACCACCCTTGTGAAGGATCAATGATATTGAGATCCCTTAGAACCTGGTTACTTTTGTAGGACAGGATGAACCATCTAACTTCAGGGGAGGGTACTTGCCTTTGAACCTCATGCAAGCCTTTAAACCTAGGGCTATGGTGTGACTTGTTTGTGTGTGCCACATGTTTGTGATTGAGCATGACATCATGACATCATCATGCATCATAAGCATATCATTTTCCCTAACCATTTCAAGGACCAAAGGATTTATCTTTGTTCTTTGTTGCAGGTCATGGCTTCTGCTCGTAGAAACACCATCAGGATCAACTTTGTAGGGATACCTGCTAAGCTCAAGGAGTTGGTTTCCCTAGTGCCTGATCATTCCCAGTTCAACAAGAGACATGGTCACTTATTGGACCTAGTTACTTCAGGGTTCAGTGAAGACATGATGAGTGTGCTGTTTCAGTTCTTTGACCCTAAGCACCATTGCTTTACATTTCCTGATTATCAGCTGGTTCCAACCATGGAGGAGTTCTCTAAACTTCTGGGTATACCTGTTCTTGATCAGAAGCCATTCACAGGCTTAGAGAAGGAGCTTAAACCAGAAGTTATTGCTGCAGCTCTACATCTGAAGAAGTCTGACATTGTTCTAGAGACGAGAAGTGGAGTTAAAGGTATTCTTGCCAAGGTATTAGTGGATAAAGCTCAAATGTTCTTGAAGGCTATGAGCTACGATGCTGTTGAGGAGATCTTAGCCTTATTGATTTATGGCTTAGTGTTGTTCCCCAATCCTGATCAGTTCATAGACGTTCATGCCATCAACATATTCCTGAGTCACAATCCAGTGCCTACCTTACTTGGAGACATCCTACATTCTCTTCACACCCGTACTACAAGGGCAAGAGGAACTTTGATGTGCTGCATACCTTTACTTTCTAGGTGGTTTATTTCTCACCTTCCTCGCTCAGTAATGAAGAATGAGCAAGGGTTCAGATGGTCCAAGAGGATCATGTCACTTTCTCACTCAGACATCCATTGGTGCTCCAGATCTATGGAGAATGTCACCATCATTGACCGTTGTGGGGAGTTTCCTAATGTGCCATTTCTAGGCATAAGAGGAGGCATCACCTACAACCCATCTCTAGCTTTACGACAGTTTGGTTACGCCCGGAGCGATGGTCCACATGACATGTTGATTCAGGGCATTGTGTTTGATTACGACAACGATCTTCAGGGTTACCGTCAGAGATTCATCCGAGCTGGGGGAAAGGTAAACAGGATTGACAGCAAGACACTGGAGCCTAAGTACACTATTCCTATGGAGGCTTATCTCAGATGGGTACGATCTCGTGCTCAGACACTCATGATGCCATATCCTGCCGTCCTACCAGTTACCATGGAACCTGTTGCTGAAGGAGACACAGCTTATACCATCCTTCACCCAGACATGCCTACTGATATGGAAGACTTGCAGAGATCATGGATCCAACTGAAAGAGCAAAGGGATACTTTCGAGGCTCATTACAAAGCAAGCCAAGCAAGGATCCTAGAGCTAACAAAGCTACTTCATGAGGAACGAAACCTCAACTCATACCTCAACACAAAGAGGAAACGTCCATGGGAGACTTAAAACCCCATCTTTTGTACTTATTTCGTTTTCATTTTTTGTAAGCCTAAAAGGCAAAACAAGTTATTACTAATAAAAAGTTACTTTCTTGTTTGTTTAAGCAAATTTAAATCCTGCGGTCCTTGAAAACATTGCATATGCATTCCCATATCATTGCATCACAGGTTTATAATTGTGCACAGGTTTCTCATCTTCTCGCTGTTTATTTCAGCAATGGCTCTTGAACAATCAGTTAAGGATCTCCAGGCACAGAATGCACAGTTCCAAGAGCTGATCCTGAACCTATCCAAGGGGCAGGATGAATTGAAGACACTACTGGCCAAGAAGACTAAGAAGGCTAGAAGGTCTGCTGGGTTGCTCAACATGGGAAGAAGGTTCAAAGGTCCTGACAAGACCAAGGAACAGGTTGAAGACTATGAATCTGAAGAATCTGAGCAGGAGAGAGGCAGTCTCCACAACACTATGGGGGACTCTGATTCTGAGGCTAACTACTACCATGAGCCTAACGAAGACAAATTCAAGATGCTGGTGGATAGAATGGATGCTATGGAATTACAGAAATCATCTGGGCTGGATTTTGAGGATTTGAGCTTGATATCTGGGGTGGTCATACCCATTGGGTTCAAAGTTCCTACATTTGTTGTCTATGATGGGGTCTCTTGTCCCAAATTGCATCTGAGGTCTTATGTCAGAAGAATGCAACCCCACACTGCTGATAAAAAGTTGTGGATCCATTTCTTTCAAGAGAGTTTATCTGGAGCTCAGCTAGAGTGGTATTATCAGTTGGAGAGTGTCAACATCAGAGATTGGAATGACCTTGCTGAAGCTTTCTACAAGCAGTATCAATACAATGCTGACTTAGCCCCCACTCGCATGCAGCTTCAAAGCATGTCTATGGGTGCCAAAGAAAGCTTTAAGGAGTATGCTCAGAAGTGGAGAGACTTAGCTGGAAGAGTTCAACCCCCTTTGACTGATAGGGAGTTGGTTGATATGTTCATGTGTACGCTGAATGGTCCGTTTTACAGTCATCTCATTGGAAGCTCATCATCTGGCTTCACTGAGTTGATCATGACAGGAGAGCGAGTAGAGAATGGTATCAAGAGTGGTAAGATCCAAGTGGGCACTTCTTCATCAGGTGTTGCAAAGAAGCCTCCCACTGGGAAGAAAGAATCTAATGCTGTGTATGGTCAGCCTGATCGTAACAGAAGGCATCAGTCTGTTAGTGCAGTTCATATTTCAAATCCAACTCCTGCAACAACAGAGCAGCCTCAAGGCAACCAACAGAGGGCTAGAAGACAGTTCACGAAGATCAACATGTCAATGGTTCAGGCATTGCAACACTTGTTGAAGGCTGAACTTATTACCCTGAGGGAGGCTCCTCAGAATCCCAATGTTACCTCTCCCAAGTACAATCCCAATGCACGATGTGCATATCATTCAAACTGTCCAGGACATGATACTAATAACTGCTGGGTCTTGAAGAACAAAATTCAGGATATGATTGATGCTGGAGAAATTGAGTTTGATCCACCAGGTACTCCAAATGTGATTACAGCTCCAATGCCAAATCACGAGAAGACTGTCAACGCCATTGATGAAGATATTGATGAAGATCTGCATGTCTATTCAGTTATGGAGTTGAGCACACCATTGTCTGTTATCAAAAAGAGGTTAGTACAAGCTGGGATCTTTCCAGGTTGTCATGAAGATTGTCTATATTGTACCTATAAGCCGGATAGTTGCTTCATTTTGAGAGATGGGATTCAACGTCTCATGGATAAATATACTATAGTGTTTGAAAGAAGACCAGCATCTGTAGAAAGTATGGTGGATCATCTGACTCAGGGTAAGAAGATTGAAGAGGTTGACATGGTTGACAAAGTACCACTAAGAATCACTTCAAAGGGTCCCATTAAAATCACTCATCAGGGCCCAATCAAGATTATTGCTGAAGGTCCTGTGAAAGTTGTTGCTGAAGCCAGAGTAGCTCCTCTGATCATTACCACTCTTGGTCCTATTCCTTATACATCTGACAAAGCTGTGCCTTGGCACTATGGGTCTGATGTTTACATCCATGGTGTCAAGCAGGAGCCTTTACCTGATATGCCTGTTGACATTGATAATATTGCTGGATCTAGCAAGATCACTCGTAGTGGAAGAGTCTTCTCTCCTCCAGTTGCTTCTAAGAGTGCAGTTACTCCTGCTGTTACTTCCACCACTGATGCTCGGGGCAAGGGTCCTGTTATTGAGCCTGTATCTACTGATGTGCCAGCTGCTGATGACCTCTCTAAGCAGATGGAAGAAGTATTGAAAATCATTCGCAAGAGTGATTATGATATTGTTGATCAGCTGGGGCATACTCCCTCAAAGATTTCTATGCTCTCCCTGTTATTATGTTCTGAGGCTCATGCCAAGTCATTGATCAAGTTTCTAAAGATGGCTCATGTACCCAGTGCAATTTCTGTGGACCAGTTTGAGAATTGTGTTGCTCACCTGACCTATGACAACGGGTTAGGATTTTCTGATGCTGACTTGACCCCTGCCAAGAGGGATCATAACAGGGCCTTGCATATTTCAATTGAATGCAGGGGCACTACCCTGTCTCATGTGCTGATAGACAATGGTTCCTCTCTGAATGTGTTGCCTAAGGAAGTCCTGAACAAGCTGAGTCCTAAAGATACGGTATTGAAGCCCAGTAATATTGTGGTAAAGGCTTTTGATGGTTCTAGAAGAGTAGTGCATGGGGAAATTGATCTTCCAATCAAGGTTGGCTCTCAGGTGTTTACCGCTACATTCTATGTGATGGATATTCGTCCTTCGTACTCATGTCTGCTTGGTCGTCCCTGGATCCATGGGGCAGGTGCTGTGACCTCCGCATTACATCAAAAGTTGAGATATCCGGTGAATGAAAAAGTTGTTACTGTCTTTGGAGAGGAAGAATACTTTGTCAGCCATGTAAACACTTTCAAGTATCTGGAAGTAGAAGGTGAATACATTGAAACTCCATGTCAGTCATTTGAAGTGGTTCCCTGGGCTGTTAAGGATTGTGTGACTCCTCCTGCTGTGAAGAAGGTTCCTGTGGTCATCAGAAACCCTCCAACAATGGCAATGGCCTCCCTCAATGATGCAAAAGCTGTGGTGGAAGAAGGTGGTTGTACTATTTGGGGTCAGCTTCCTGATATTCCATACAAGTCTGACAAGTTTGGTTTGGGTTTCACTGCAGAGTCCCAGAAGGCTGTCCGTCGTGCCCGTGCTGTTCGTATCACCAATCAAGGGGTTATCAATGCTGTGGGAAATCAAGATGAAGACTACAACTTGGAGGCATGGATTTTTCCTACTGTGGGTGCTGGACTCAATAATTGGACAGCTGAAGATGTTATCCCTATCTCCTTTAGTCAGGAGTAAATACTATTACTGTGTTATGTTTTTAAATTTATAATTTCCGAAACAATTAAAACTTTCAAGCCATGTGCCTTACCCGGGGCACAATGGTGTGCTTGTTACGGGTTGTCATTTCATTTGCATACTTCATTCAATAAAATCAGTGGACGTTTCGTTTTCGTAAATATTGTGTTCCTTGTCTTTCTTTTTCTTTTATTTTTGCTTTATCAGCTATGTGTTCTTACACACACCCACGTCACTAAAATGCAGATCCTCATCCACTCTGGATCCAGTTGATAACAGTTCTACTATTGCCAATTACAATTTCGAGAATCCGATCTATCAAACTGAAGACGGAAACGAGGACGATTGTGAAATACCTGTAGGGCTTGCTAGGTTGTTACAACAAGAAGAGAAAGCTATACAGCCACATGAAGAGCCAGTCGAAGTTGTGAATCTGGGAACTGAAGAAAGCAGAAAAGAGGTCAAGATAGGGGCTGATTTAGAGGACAGTGTCAAGAGCAGGTTGGTTCAGATGCTACGTGACTATGTGGAGATCTTTGCTTTGTCTTATGAAGATATGCCAGGGTTGGATACGGACATTGTGGTTCACCGCTTGCCAGTGAAAGAAGATTGTCGTCCAAAGAAGCAGAAGGTTCGTCGTATGCGTCCTGAAATGTCAGAAAAGATCAAAGCAGAGGTAATGAAACAGTTCAATGCAGGGTTCTTGGCCGTAACTTCTTATCCTCAGTGGGTTGCAAATGTGGTACCAGTTCCTAAGAAAGATGGTAAGGTACGTATGTGTGTAGACTACAGAGATCTGAACAAGGCTAGCCCTAAAGACGACTTTCCACTTCCTCATATCGATATTCTGGTAGACAACACTGCTCAGCATAAGGTATTCTCTTTTATGGATGGTTTCTCTGGTTACAATCAAATCAAGATGGCACCTGAAGATATGGAGAAGACAACATTTGTGACACAGTGGGGCACCTTTTGCTATAAGGTAATGCCATTTGGTTTGAAGAATGCAGGGGCAACATATCAGCGTGCTATGGTGGTTTTGTTTCATGATATGATTCATCATGAGATAGAGGTATATGTGGATGATATGATAGCCAGATCTCAGAATGAAGAGCAACATCTTGATCATCTGCACAAGTTGTTTGAGAGGTTGAAGAAATACAAGTTGAGATTGAACCCAAACAAGTGTACTTTTGGAGTTAGATCTGGAAAACTCTTGGGTTTCATTGTCAGTGGAAAAGGTATTGAAGTGGATCCTGCAAAAGTGAAAGCTATACGAGAGATGCCAGCTCCCCGTACTGAGAAGGAGGTTAGAGGTTTCTTGGGACGATTGAACTACATTGCAAGATTTATTTCCCAATTAACTACCATCTGTGAGCCAATCTTCAAGTTGTTGAAGAAAGATCAGGTGATGGAATGGAATGATGAGTGCCAGACTGCCTTTGATGAAATCAAGAGATATTTGCTAGAACCTCCAATTTTAATGCCACCAGTTGATGGAAGACCCATGATTATGTATTTAACAGTATTAGACAACTCAATGGGGTGTGTATTGGGGCAACATGACGAGTCTGGTCGAAAAGAGCAGGCAATATACTACCTTAGCAAAAAGTTTACCGACTGTGAAACAAGATACTCACTGCTCGAGAAAACTTGCTGCGCTTTGGCATGGGCTGCTCGCCGACTAAGACAGTATATGTTGACCCATACTACCTTGTTGATTTCGAAGATGGATCCAATCAAGTACATATTTGAGAAACCTGCTCTCTCCGGAAGAATTGCAAGATGGCAAATGATCTTGACGGAATATGATATACAGTATACCACTCAGAAGGCCATTAAGGGGAGTGTTGTTGCTGATCATTTGGCTCATCAAGCAGTAGATGATTACCAGTCAATGAATTTTGAGTTCCCTGATGAAGACATTATGTCTGTTACCAAAGAACCTGGACAATATGACGGACCTGAACAAGGATCCCGATGGACTATGGTTTTTGATGGTGCCTCCAATGCACATGGTAATGGTGTTGGTGTTGTGATTAGTTCCCCTAAAGGTTGTCATACCCCGATTACTGCCAGACTTTGTTTCTATTGTACCAATAACATGGCTGAGTATGAGGCATGTATCATGGGTATGCAAGTTGCTATTGATATGAAGATTCAGTTCCTTGAGGTGTATGGAGATTCAGCTCTGGTAGTAAGTCAGATTAAAGGAGATTGGGATACAAAGCATGATAATCTCATTCCTTACAGAGAACATGTGTTGTCTTTGATCCCACATTTCAAAGAGATTACTTTTGGACATATTCCACGAAGAGAGAATCAGTTGGCAGACGCATTGGCCACCATGGCATCTATGTTTGAGATCAGCTGGGATGATGAAGCTCCCAAGATTACCATTGATAGATTTGAGAAGCCTGCATACTGCAATGAGATTGACACTGAAGGGGCAGAGGAGAAGCCTTGGTTCTATGAAGTGAAAAACTATCTTGAAGCTCAGGAGTTCCCTGAAGGGGCATCTGTCAAAGATAGGAAGTTCCTGAGAAGGTTTTCTGCTAAGTTCTTTCTGAGTAATGGCATTCTGTATAAGCGTAATCATGATTCAACTATGCTTCGTTGTGTGGATAAGAAGGAAGCTACAGAAATTATGGAAGAGATGCATGATGGGACCTTTGGCACTCATTCTAGTGGTCATACCATGGCAAAGAAGATTTTGAGAGTAGGTTACTATTGGTCTACCATGGAAGCTGATTGCTATCAACACTCCAGAACATGTCACAAATGTCAAATCTATGCTGATAAAGTACATGTACCTCCATCTCCATTGAATGTGTTGACTGCTCCTTGGCCCTTTGCCATGTGGGGCATTGATATGATTGGTGAGATCAAGCCTACTGCTTCTAATGGGCATCGTTTCATCCTGGTTGCTATTGATTACTTCACGAAGTGGGTAGAGGCAGCTTCATTTGCATCTGTGACTAAGAATGTTGTGGCTCGGTTCATTAAGAATAATCTCATATGTAGGTATGGTATCCCTGAAAGGATTATCACTGACAATGGCTCTAATCTGAACAACACTATGATTACTGATCTCTGTACGCAGTTCAAGATTAAGCATCACAACTCTTCTCCGTATCGTCCAAAGATGAATGGGGCAGTTGAAGCTGCTAATAAGAACATTAAGAAGATTGTACAGAAGATGACTGTTACTTACAAGGATTGGCACGAGATGTTACCATTTGCTCTGCATGGTTATCGTACTACAATACGTACTTCAACAGGGGCAACCCCATTCTCCTTAGTCTATGGTATGGAAGCAGTTCTGCCTATTGAAGTTCAGATCCCCTCCTTGAGAATTATGAAGGATGCAGGCTTGGATGAAGATGAGTGGATTCAGACTCGACTTGACCAGATAAATTTGATTGATGAGAAAAGGTTAGCAGCAGTTTGTCATGGCCAGATGTACCAGAAACGGATGATCAAAGCTTTTAACAAGAAGGTTAAGCCAAAGGTATATCAGGCTGGTGACTTGGTAATCAAGCGTATCATATTACCACAGGGTGATCCTAGGGGCAAGTGGACTCCAACATATGAGGGACCATTTGTAGTCAAGACAGTGTTCTCAGGAGGTGCCATGATACTGACTACAATGGATGGTGAAGACTTCCCACAACCTGTAAACGCAGACATAGTTAAAAAATACTACGCATAAAAAGAGACCCGCTAGGTTGACAGGCCTAGGCAAAAATAAGGGCATCCCGGCAAACCAAAAGGGTTTGGGCAAAAATTAGGGATATATATATAAAAAGATGTACACCCGGCAAGTCGAAAACCTGAAAAGGCGGCTTGGGCAAAAAAGGGTATCCCGGTGGATTGAAAACCTGAAAGGGCAATCCAGGCAAAAGTTAGGGATTAAAGCGTATGACTATGTCTCGTTTGGATCACTCATGAAACTGCAACCAGTTGTACTACTTACTCAAGCTCAAACAGATAAAGCTCAATCCAATCGTTTCCGTCTCAACAGCAAGAAGATGAGATACTTGAGTGGCAATAGTAGAATTGAAACTCAATAGGATTATTTCCCACATAGCTGATTCTTTTTGTAAAACTTCATGACAAAATTCTCTTACTAGGGTTTATGTCTCCTTGTACAAACTTACCCGTGTATGGGTCACTTTTGATATAAATAAATTCCATCTTTTGAATCCAGATTCACTTTTACCCTATTTACATAAGCGAAACGTCCATTGGTTGTGTTTGAATGTATGTATGCCTTTGAATATGATTGATGTTTACCAGAAACGCATGTATGCTTTTAATATGATTGATGTTTACCAGAAATGCATGAAAATGCAGTAATAGTATTTACTAAGGACGAACGAGGGAAGGATTTCAACGAAGCTTCGCCGGTTCATCTTTACAAGACAGTTACAAACCATCAGTAGGACTAATCCATTTTCACAAAGTCTAATCTCCCCTGGAATTTATATCCATCTCTTTTATCCTCATACGGATATACGGGAAATTACTTTCCAATAAGGGCACAATGAACGAAGACGGGATGTTATACTTATCCTACTATCAAACGAAAACGAAGGTTATCTATACCCTACTATCCCCAACAACGGGAGGTTATCTATACCTTGTTATCCCCAACAACGGGAGGTTATCTATACCTTGTTATCCCCAACAACGGGAGGTTATCTATACCTTGTTATCCCCAGCAGACGGAGGGTTATATATTCTTCAACAACGAATCGGGATTTATTTTTCTTGGCCAGCAGTTGTTATACAAGGATATCCAGACACTTCCAGCAGTGTCATAGCATACATACATCATTTACATCATACCATAACATATATGTCTATAGTACATTACCTAAGTGCATCATGTCATACATGCATACATAAAGCATAAACTAATGTTGTTATACAGAATGCTACCTTGTTTTCAGGTTAATTATCCAACAAACAATCTTATGATCTTTGGGACTGCTTTATTGTAACCTCAGGGTTACTTTATCCTCCTGATGAGCTTCTTATTACTTTGGGACTGCTTTATTGTAACCTCAGGGTTATTTTATCCTCCTGATAGCCTCTCATGACTTCAAGACTGCTTTAGAGCTACTGATTGCTCTATCCTCCTGAAATCATCCTATTACTTCAAGACTGCTTTAGAGCTATTCATTGCTATATCCTCATGAGGTCATATTACTACTTCAAGACTGCTTTAGAGCTATTCATTGCTCTATCCTCCTGAAGCCATCTAATTATTTCAAGACTGCTTTAGAGTTATCCATTGCTCTATCCTCCTGAAATTACATTATTATTTCAAGACTGCTTTAGAGCTATCCATTGCTCTATCCTCCTGAAATCATTACTTCAAGACTGCTTTAGAGCTATTGATTGCTCTATCCTCCTGAAGACATATCACATTATTATTTCAAGACTGCTTTAGAGTTATCCATTGCTCTATCCTCCTGAAATTACATTATTATTTCAAGACTGCTTTAGAGCTATCCATTGCTCTATCCTCCTGAAATCATTACTTCAAGACTGCTTTAGAGCTATTGATTGCTCTATCCTCCTGAAGACATATCACATTATTATTTCAAGACTGCTTTAGAGCTATTGATTGCTCTATCCTCCTGAAGCCATTATTACTTCAAGACTGCTTTAGAGCTATTGATTGCTCTATCCTCCTGAGGTCAGATTTATCACTTCAAGACTGCTTTAGGGTTATCATTATTGATTGCTCTATCCTCATGAAGACATGCTGTTACATCAGTATTACTCCAGACTCCTGACAGTTCTCATTATACTACTGAAGAACTTTCCCCTAGTGGCATCTTTAAGCCCACTCAATCATGTTCAACCAACCATCAATATCACTCCATGCACTGGTGAGTGCAAATTTTTGGGCTTTTGTGTTCAATCCCCTTCAACCTTCCAGGTTACGACTGGCAAATATACCAATCTAACCCCTCAGGTTTCAGAAAATTGAACAGGGGCAGTGTGTGTTCATTACTTTATCCATCATTTATAAGATGATTGGATCACTTTCACTTTGATCACTTGATCACTCCACTGTGTGTGTTTCATCAAAAAAAATGTTTTCAAAAGATTGCATGAATTTTACATTGAAAATTGCCAATTTTTAATAAACAACATTGCGTGCAAGACGATCTGATGTCAAAGGAATCCCAACAAACGCTGTTAGCTAGGGAATTTGACATAATGAAGGAAGCTCAGCCTGGGGCAACCGATTTGAAGGATTTGTTAATTATTTGTTACAACGTTCAGCTAATCAGAGCCAACCAGGTCAAGACCAGATGAAGCTCTCAATGAACAGTTTAGTCTAGGGAAAATCTTTTGCAGTTACCAGTTAGCAGGGGCAAGTTTGTTCCCCAGTTATTACTTCCACAGTCTGAAGACTTTGTTGTACAAGCACCGTTAAACTGGGGCAATCACGTCGAGATTTGTAAATCTCTCTCTATAAGAGTTTGAAGACATTGAAGCATCTTTATGCTAGTTCTCTTGATGGTTTCTTCCCACAGACCATGTAATCTGGGGCAGAAAAGTTTGAAGACTGTTTGTCACAAGAGTCGTTGCTCGCTTGAAGAGAATTGTCGTACCATCATGGGGCAGAAGTGTTTTGTTCTCATGATACCCTTTTTTCAGCTCTCCGATTAAGTTGTTACTTCGGTTGATCTTGGAACTTCCCTTAGTGATTTTCCTTCAACAAAGAATTCAAACTAATGATGGCAATCCAAGTGAAGTCATGATGTTGTGTCCTAAAGAAGATTACTCTCTCCCAAAGAAGGTGGTAACTTTGAAGTGGAATTGTTGTTCTTCATGATCATCCCTTTGATGTCCAATTTTGGTGAAGTTGGTTGGGTCTCCGTGTCGAGATGTTTATTTCATCTCCAGTTTTGTTTTGTTTGTTTTGTCAGCATAAACATAAGCATGGCATAAAGCATACGCATAGTATCCGTGCATTGTTGTTATCTCTGGTTGTTACTTGTTCCTGTTTCACTTTGGTTCCCTCCTCAGTGATTGGGTATGTTGTCTCTCTCCAATAGAGTTGTCATCCTTTAAGCATAAAATGTTCATCCTTTCTCAATTCCCCACAGAGTTTAATCCTCGTGGATGATGGTTGCTTCAGTTGTCTTTTTCCATGTTTGGATAAGGTAAGTCACCATTCGAGTTCATTTCTCAATGGTTGGAGTCTTGTTTGACAGTTTCTTTCTAGCTTGGTTCTGGATTGAACTTTGGTCCCTGTCGGTCGCCGAACCTACCTGGACGTGCATTCATTTTGCACTATCTATTAAGAAGAACATCTTACATTGCCATACAAATAAGTGGCAATCTCTGTAGAGAAGCTTATTCATCTTCCACAAATAAGTGGCAGTCTCTGTAGAGAAGCTTATTCATCTTCAACGATAAGTGGCAGTCTCTTCAGAGAAGTTTATCCTTCATCAACGATAAATGGCAGTCTCTTCGGAGAAGTTTAATCGTCTTCAGAGGTAAGTGGCAATCTCTTGGGAGAAGCTCTTAGGAGAAGTTTAATCGTCTTCAGCGATAAATGGCAGTCTCTTAGGAGAAGTTTAATCATCTTCAGCGATAAATGGCAGTCTCTTCGGAGAAGTTTAATCGTCTTCAGCGGTGAGCGGCAATCTCTTGGGAGAAGCTTAACCTTCATCAACGATAAATGGAAGTCTCTTCGGAGAAGTTTAATCGTCTTCAACGGTGAGTGGCAATCTCTTGGGAGAAGCTTAACCTTCATCAACGATAAATGGCAGTCTCTTCGGAGAAGTTTAATCGTCTTCAGCGGTAAGTGGCAATCTCTTGGGAGAAGCTTAACCTTCATCAACGATAAACGACAGTCTCTTCGGAGAAGTTTAATCGTCTTCAGCGGTAAGTGGCAATCTCTTGGGAGAAGCTTAACCTTCATCAACGATAAATGGCAGTCTCTTCAGAGAAGTTTAATCTCCCTCAACGATAAATGGCAGTCTCTTCAGAGAAGTTTAATCGTCCTCAGCGATAAATGGTAATCTCTTCAGAGAAGTTTAATCGTCTTCAACGATAAATGGCAGTCTCCTCGGAGAAGTTTAATCGTCTTCAACGATAAGTGGTAGTCTCTTCGGAAAAACTTATCCTTCATCAACAATAAGTGGCAGTCTCTTGAGAAGCTTATCATTCTTCAACGATAAATGGCAGTCTCATTTGAGAAGTTTATCTTAAGGACGTCGACGCACGGTTGTAACCAACATTGTTTGAAAATCCATTGGATACTGGTATAAGTAATTTGGTGGTGACCAATCATATTTCAAGTAAGGCCCGTTGGAAACTGGCATTATGAAAATCAATGGACAATAAATACTGACAATTTGGTTGTATATCATTCCAAACTAAGTCACGATGGTTGCCATCCCAAGCTCAGGTTTCGTACCTTTGGAGATGTATTGTTTGATTCCAAGCACAGGTTTTGTACCTTTGGAAGACTGTTTGCTTCTATCCCGAGCACAGGTTGTGTACCTTTGGAGATAGATATTGGTTTCATCCCAAGCTCAGGTTTCGCACCTTTGGAGATGTATTGTTTGATTCCAAGCACAGGTTTTGTACCTCTGGAAGATTGTTTGCTTCTATCCCGAGCACAGGTTGTGTACCTTTGGAGATAGACGAATTGTTGTATTCCAAGCACAGGTTTTGTACCTTTGGAAGATGTTTGTTTCTATCCTGAGAACAGGTTGTGTACCTTTGGAGATAGATGAATTGTTTGATCCCAAGCTCAGGTTTCGTACCTTTGGAGATGTATTGTTTAATTCTAAGCTCAGGTTTCGTACCTTTGAAGATGTATTGTTGGATTCCAAGCACAGGTTTTGTACCTTTGGAAGATGTTTGTTTCTATCCCGAGTACAGGTTGTGTACCTTTGGAGATAGATGTTTATTGCCATCCCAAGATCAGGTTTCGTACCTTTGGAGATGTATTGTTGGATTCCAAGCACAGGTTTCGTACCTTTGGAAGAGGTTTGTTTCTATCCCGAGCACAGGTTGTGTACCTTTGGAGATAGATGTTGGTTTCCATCCCAAGCTCAGGTTTCGTACCTTTGGAGATGTATTGTTGGATTCCAAGCACAGGTTTCGTACCTTTGGAAGAGGTTTGTTTCTATCCCGATCACAGGTTGTGTACCTTTGGAGATAGATGTTGGTTTCCATCCCAAGCTCAGGTTTCGTACCTTTGAAGATGTATTGTTGGATTCCAAGCACAAGTTTTGTACCTTTGGAAGATGTTTGTTTCTATCCCGAGCACAGGTTGTGTACCTTTGGAGATAGATGTTTGTTGCCATCCCAAGCTCAGGTTTCGTACCTTTGGAGATGTATTGTTGGATTCCAAGCACAGGTTTCGTACCTTTGGAAGAGGTTTGTTTCTATCCCGAGCACAGGTTGTGTACCTTTGGAGATAGATGTTGGTTTCCATCCCAAGCTCAGGTTCCGTACCTTTGAAGATGTATTGTTGGATTCCAAGCACAGGTTTCGTACCTTTGGAAGATGTTTGTTTCTATCCCGAGCACAGGTTGTGTACCTTTGGAGATAGATGTTTGTTGCCATCCCAAGCTCAGGTTTCGTACCTTTGAAGATGTATTGTTGGATTCCAAGCATAGGTTTTGTACCTTTGGGAGATGTTTGTTTCTATCCCGAGCACAGGTTGTGTACCTTTGGAGATAGATGTTGGTTTCCATCCCAAGCTCAGGTTTCGTACCTTTGGAGATGTATTGTTTGATTCCAAACACATGTTTCGTACCTTTGGAAGAGGTTTATTTCTATCCCGAGCACAGGTTGTGTACCTTTGGAGTTAGATGTTGGTTTCCATCCTAAGCTCAGGTTTCGTACCTTTGGAGATGTATTGTTGGATTCCAAGCACAGGTTTTGTACCTTTGGAAGATGTTTGTTGCCATCCCGAGCACAGGTTGTGTATCTTTGGAGATGTATACTTTGAATCCCGAGTTCAGAAATTCCCAGAGACTAAAATGGTTGCATTTGCATGAAGTGTTCTATATCCTAATGTTTTGAGGATATTAGTTTTTGATCCTAAGGTTTTGAGGGTCTTCGTCCAATCCTAATGTGTTGAGGGTGGTGTCTCTTCTATATCCTAATGTATTGAGGATGTTCAGCTTTCGTTCCTAATGTTTTGAGGGTATTAGTTTTTGATCCTAAGGTTTTGAGGGTCTTCGTACAATCCTAATGTGTTGAGGGTTGTTTCTCTGTTGTATCCTAACGCTTTGAGGATATTAGCTTTTGTTCCTAAAGTATTGAGGGATATACTTATGCTTCCTGTTTGCAGACCTGGTTGTCACCAAACTCTTTGAAAATCCAGTATTTATTGGTATTACCGAAATCCAATGGTTATTG
Source organism: Lathyrus sativus (assembly GCA_963859935.3). Classification (NCBI taxonomy): domain Eukaryota; kingdom Viridiplantae; phylum Streptophyta; class Magnoliopsida; order Fabales; family Fabaceae; genus Lathyrus; species Lathyrus sativus. Next base: position 364,949,595 of record OZ012741.1, read on the forward strand.
GTCTCCTTGGACTCAATCGTTACCAATCTTCCCAGTTAAATCTAGTGGTTACTAGCATTATCCAGAATCAATTGTTATTGGTATACCCCGATTTGGTCATCACCAGTCCCCTCTAAGTCCAGTAGTTACTGGCATTGCTTGAAAACTAATCGTTATCAGTGCCGAAAGTTGATTCTAACCAACTTCCCCAGCCGAAGTTTTGTGTTTTATCAATATTGTTGGAAATTACCAATTGAATTTGGAACCTCAATTTGGTTGTCACCATATCCACAGGAAGTCTAGTGGTATTTAGCATTTTTTGGAAACCGTTGTTGATTTGGTTGTCACCATATCCCCAGGAAGTCTAATGTTATTTAGCACTTTTTGGAAACCGAACTTTGGATTGGTCATCACCATTCTTCCCCAGTAAGTCTAGTGGAAACTAGCACTGTTTGAAGGTATTTGTTATTCTGGTCATCACCAGTCTCCCCAATTGAAGCTTTTGCTTTTCCAGTCGAGTCTCGGAGAACTAGTGGATACTAGCTTCCTCGGCGCGTCTAGTCTTGTTTCTAACCTTTTCCTGAAGATCCCGTTTGAACTCTTCGTTATAGGAAATTTTCTCATCTGGTTGTCCCCAGTGAGACTCGTGTCTTTGTTCCGTCTTTTCCCCGGTGAAGCTTTGTTTCCCCAGTGGATTTGTTCTCCAGCAAAGTTCTCCCCAGTGGGTCCCTTCCCCAGTGTGGTTTGCATTTCTTTTCTTTCGTTTCCCCAGTGAAGAATTGTCATCTTCTTCGGTGGGCTTTCTCATCTGGTTATCCCCAGTGAGGTTCGTATCTCCTTTCCCCAATGAAGATGTGTCTTCCCTGGAGGAATTTGTGTCCCCTGCGTGAAATATTTCCTTGAACAAGCATCTTTAGTCATGTCTGAACTATCTTGCTTACTTCGCTTGGAATCTTTCCCCAGTGTTTTGGGTCCTCGTGAGTGGTTACTCGTCGTTTTGCCGTTCTTTTATATTTGCTTGTGTGTCTGCATCTGTCTTGCATTCAAGCATTATAAAGCATCATTTAGATTCATGGCATATTTGCATTCGTCCTTTGGCATACCATCGGATCTAAGGGACAAAATTTCTGGTTTGCTATATTTAAATACCTTTCACTACGATTCTATGAGGATTGTCATCTCTCATTACTATCTAGTGAAGATATTTAAATAGGGGCATCTATTGCACCCCAAATTTTGACCCCTTAGATCCTCATCATCATTTTAAGATCATATTCATTTGATTAACTAACCTTAACCCATTTCCAGTTTATCTTTGTCAAGATGCAGATGAATTAGGGTTCTGTACCGTCAAAATCGAGACTTCAGTGGTCTAATTAATCAATGTTTTGGATTGATTCAACCTAAAATAGGTCTCCACATCATCAAATATACTCCACTGGATCAAGTATGAATCCAATTTGAGATGGTCACCCGGGAATTGAGAATAGTACAGTTCAAGATACCCGATTAGGATTTTCGATCAGGAAAAGTCAACTGTAGTTTGACTTTTAATTTGAAAAGTGTTTCAATGGTGGGATCAAGGTCCATTAAGCTCCTATGGCTTAGTAAAGTACATCCAAAGAGTTTCAAGTCCTCCGAATGTCCGGAGCATGAACAGTCGACTCGGTAGTCACCGATTGATCGAACGGTTGACCGAAAAGTCAACTCTTCAACAATAAGGAATTTGACTTCAAGATGTGAATAAAAAATGTTCCTTATGTCATATTACACCTTCCCATAAAATTTCATGACCATTGGATCAAGGGTTAGGAAGTAATTGCAAAAATCGGGAATTAGGGTTTCAAAAGGGGCAAAGCCATAACTCCTTAACCACACAAGGGTTTTTGACCTAGTTTCAAGGGGAATGAATTCATAAAACAAGCATAAATATTGTAGTACCTAATTGAGGATTTTTAAAAAGTACAAGTGGGTTCCATAACTCTTCCTGGTTAGAGAGAACCAAGATCCACAAGTTGGCAAAAACTCACATTCGCAAAATTAAGTCAGCATGAGTTTTTTTTGTTCCAAAACCTCTCCAAATCGATGCTAATCAAAGACTAAACCTCATTTATGATGTTTGAATTGATAATGAACATTTTTAATATCAATTCCCATGAAAATGGCACAAAGATCAAAGGAAATCATTATTTAATGCAAGTTGCAAAAGTGAATAATGAAGAAAGAGAAAAAAAGGTGGCTACCCTTGTCAAATCATCAACTTTACTTCAACAAGTCACCTCCTAACCTATCAAGCATTATGAAAACAATATATAGAGCATGGAGAATATCTTAGTAGAGTGGCTTAAAGACAAGTATGAAGATTGCATTGGAAAACTCAAAGATTTTCATGATGGAAGGTTAAAATTGGCAATTTGCTTCACTTTTGCCCATACCTTGATCCAAGGCCTTTGGCTATAAATAGAACTCACTTCCTAAATCATAAACACACCAGCTCCATTCTAGAAACCATATAGAACTCTCTCCCTTACACAATCACCAAATTCTTGCAAAATCTCACTAAGTCTCCAAAATCCCTCAAAATATATTTTTGCAAAACACCTTCCAAAACCATTTCCAAACTTTTTCCAACTCAAGAAACACTTCAAACACATCAAATATGATGTATTGAAGCTATCCAAATCACTTCCACACTTATGTGACAAGGTTTGAGTGATTTGGTCTTTGAAATCTTTGGATTTTAGAGTTTTTCCTTCATTTACAAGGCATTTCGTCCACTAGCTTGCTTGGAGTTTGTTTGGAGCATTTATTCATCAACCTAGGAACATTTGAAGACCTTGTAAGAGATCTCAATATCTCTGGTTTTCTTATTGCTTAAGCTTGCTTCAAGAGGTAAACCTAAAACTTATAAATGTCAACTTTCTACTTGCATTTCACATGCTACCATGAATGTTTTTAGGGTTTTCACCTTCCTATCTCTCATTTATTCATTTCAAAACTTTAATTTCATTCTCTTTTGAGTTTTATTTTAAAGTTAGTATTTTGGCTTGTTAGCATCCTTGTGTACTTGAGTTTGACTAAAACTCTTGCTTGTAAGCATTTGTGTTTAATCATCATTAACACTTGAAAGTTTTCTCCCATGAAGTTTTGAACTTCTCACTTACATTTGTTGTGACATTATTTGATTAGGCATGATGCCTTTAAGTATACACGTCATCTTGTAAGCCCTATTGAAGCCTCATCTTTGTTAAGATGCATCTTTGTTAAGATCCCCTTCCATCTTTATTAAGATGTACCCCATTCTTTGTCAAGATATGTCTGTGGTTTTCACCCTTTGTGTTTAGTCTTGTAAGAACTTCCCCCTTTCATGATATTATAATATATTGATACTTGCTTTGGTTGTGACCATCTATCTTGATTGAAATCATTGCCTGATATTATAATATCTTAAATGCTTGCTTTGGTTGTAACCATTCATCCTGATTGAAATCCTTGCTTATTGTAATATGCTTGATTGTTCCTGTTTGTAACCATATCCCTTATATTCATCATGTGTGAATGATTATGCTTTGTTAAGTTTATTTCCCTAAAGTGATGAAACTCTTTAGTTCTCATCCAAGTTGCCTCATCTTTTCCCTTCCAAAGGAAAGTCTCTCTATTGACCTTTGGGTCATAGATAGCTCATATAAACTCATAGGTCTGGATAGAACCTTCTCCCCCTTTTGGTCTGGATAGAACCAATAGGATTTACCCTCATAGGTCTGGATAGAACCTTATCCCCCTTTTTGGTCTGGATAGAACCAATAGGATTTAAAATCGTAGGTCTGGATAGAACCTTCTCCCTCTTTTGGTCTGGAAAGAACCAATTGATCCTTATTCTGTAGTTCGTGCATGAACTACGACCGCTCTGATTTCTCATTGGACAATGAGAATACGTAGGCAGAAGATGCAATTTCTTGACGAGCAACCTTCCCCCTTTCTCCCACCTTTTGGTCTGGATAGAACCAATTGGTCTCACAACGTAGAACTTTAGGATAGAGTTTGGTTAACTCTATGTAAGAATCATGGACATGATTACTTACTCCCCTTTCTTGAGAGTTCAACATAGATCTAGAGAGTTTTGTGAAACGCTACACAAGCATGGATATTTTTGTTCCCCTTTGAACCTTGATCATAATCAAGTGTTCTTCAACCCTAGTGAGGTGAACTACGATTGCTCTGATTCTATCCTAGTTAGGATACGTAGGCAGAGGACGCGATGTCTTTGCGAGCAAACTTAGAAACTATCATTAGGTTTTAACCTTCACCTTTTACCCAATTCCAAACCTTAGCAAACATTTACCAAACTTAGCATGCAAATAAAAAAAAGGTTCTTGTAGAGTACTACAGATGTTTAGGATGTGAAATACCTACCCTAGGCATAACCAACCCCCGATCCCCGAATCTCTTAGCGTTGTTGTTACATCGCGAAAAAGGTTTTTCTTTCTTTAGACCTTTCCTTTGGATAAATTAAAGTCCGGTTGTAATCTAAGAATTAAAGATTCAAGTTTATCAATAGCTTGGTATCACGATTCTCACTGCAACAGTACCTTTTTTGAATAAACACTAAAGCAGGGAAATACTTGTTAAGGAATGCAGTTTCCATCTCTAGCCATGTGGTAATACTCCCATCTGGAAGTGAATTGAACCATTCTTCTGCATCACTGGTCAGTGTGAACAGAAACATAACAAGTCTCTTGGCCTCTTCTAAATGACCTTCTATCTTCAAAGATGTGGTAGTCGTTTGGAATCTTTATAGGTGCTTATTTGCATCTTCGTTGATTCCTCCAGAGAAAGGCTTGCTCTCCAACTGGCGAATGGTGGAAGGATGTAGCTGAAAGGGTGCCACATTCACCGGTTTATTTACGATGATCATCCGGTTTAGTTGAGCATTGGCCCCTCCATAGTCTCCCAAAAGTCTTTCAGCTGGAGGTTGGTCTCCGTTCATGATGAAAGTTTCGAGCTCTGTCTCTGTGCCCGAATCTGTATCCTCGGAAACAATCACAACTTGTTATTCGTTCTCTGAAATTTCTGTTCCTGAGTTTGAAGTTGTCAATGTTTCCAGCTTAGCTTTTCTACGTTTGGAGTGCAACAATCTTTCAGGTTCTGAGTCAAAAGAAAATAAAGCTGAGGTCTTACCTTGCATACACAGGTTAGGAAATTATTAGTAATAACAAAAATATAATCAGAAAAAATAACTTAAAATTTTAGTCACAGAGTGACAAAATTCTATTTGAACTAACAAGGTACTTAAAAATTTTGGCAGTCCCTGGCAACGGTGCTAAAATCTTGACCGGTAAATTAGCAAGTGTACTAATTGTACCGATGTAGTAATAAGGAAAAATTCCCCGAATGTCGATCTCTGAGGACTGCGTGTAAATTTTTAAGTAATAATTGTTATTTCAATCAGACAAAATAACCTTGGGTTTTGTTTGGTAATAGGATATAAGAACTAGTAAAATAATAACTTTTTAGAGTAAAATAAGAACAATGCTAGGGAAGTGGATAAATTGCTAGTAAAGACCTTAAAGAATTATTCTGAGATATTTGTTTCCAACCTTAATAAGTCAAATTTCAAAATCAATTTTCCTTAATACCTTAATGAAAAACCCTTTGATAATTTTCCTACGCAGTAATTCCTTAGTTGCACACGAAATCATCAAGTAATAGTTCTGACCTAAAAACACGCTACTACGGGGTACCCCCATTCCTAGGCAATATCTACCATAATATTATTTTGCAAAAGCATTAGGTTGACTTTCCATACCAAAACCTAATCGTAAATCAAACTCTATTTTCCAATATGAATTCGCATAAAGATCGTTGCAAAATAAAAGCTATAAGGTGAACAACAAAAATCTCATAGAATAATCCCAACAAAGGTCAATACATAGCAATTTAGGACCACCCCCTAACAATTGGGGGGTTTAGCCACTCATAATATTCGATAAAAATAACATGATAAATAGAAAGATTACAATGGTATTAGGATTGAATTCGATCTTCAATTTCTTTCGAGCATGAAAATCTCCTTGTCCTCCCAATTCTCCAGAGCTTCAATCTCCCGTTCTTTTTTCCGTATCTCAAAAGCCCCTTCTCCTTTCTCCAAACACGTATCAAATAGTCTCAATTCAAACTCAGCACTAGGGAAATACCCACAATACCCTCGGGGATCACAAGAGTTAAAAATACAAGAAAAATAGGGAATAAAGCACTTCAACCAACACGGGCCGTGTCACGCAACACGGGCGGCCGTGTTGGATTCCTGATAAATAATCACGTGAAATTTTCAAGTCCCAGGTGTTCTGATACGGGCCGTGTCGTGTGACACGGGCGGCCGTTTCAGGCCACTGTTTTCCACCAAAAATCACCTCTTATGAGCACATCCTGACACAGGCACCCGTGTCAGGCCCCTGGTCCACTTCAAGCTCTTCCAACTTCTTGTTGTTTTCTCCCGGTTCTTGCTCTGCTTCTCCTTTATTGCTTACCTAAACCTAGAAACAGTGAAAATACCAAATCGACGCGTAAAATGTAATAAAATGAATACAATGCGATAAAACATAACAATATGTTGACGAACACACACGGTAAAATACGTATAGAAACCACTAATCACTTCGCCCCAGAGATCCTCTCAAAAATAAAGGAAGAGATCGAAAGACTCCTCCGATGTAAATTCATCCGCACGACCAGGTATGTCGAATGGCTAGCCAATATTATACCAGTCATTAAGAAAAACGGGTCTTTAAAGGGTTGCATAGACTTTAGGGACTTGAGTTCAGCAACCCCTAAAGATGAATATTCGATGCCGGTGGTAGAATTGCTAGTCGATTCATCTGCCGGCCACGAGTACCTTAGCATGCTGGATGGATATTCCAGTTACAATCAGATTTTCATTGCTGAAGATGATGTTCCTAAAACAGCGTTTCGTTGTCCAGGGGCCTTGGGAACTTACGAATGGGTAGTGATTCCTTTCGGCCTGAAGAACACTGGGGCAACATATCAGTGAGCGATGAATTCAATTTTTCATGACTATATTGAGTCTTTCATACAGATATATATTGATGACATTGTGGTGAAATCCGTGTCAGGAAAAGATCATATAGATCACTTACGACAATCCTTCATAAGGATGAGGAAGTTTGGCCTCAAAATGAACCCTCTGAAATGCGCATTTTGTGTGCAGGCGGGAGATTTCTTAGGTTTCATGGTCTATAAGAAGGGGATTGAAAGCAACCAAAACAAGACGAAGGCCATTATGGAAGCGAAAGCACCGTCAAGCAAGAAGGAACTGCAATCCTTGCTGGGTAAAATAAACTTCTTGAGAAGATTTATATCGAACCTAAGCGGAAAAACGCAGACCTTCTCTTCATTGCTTCGAGTCACCAAAGAAAGGTTCGAATGAGGGAAAGATCAGCAGGAGGCTTTCGACAAGATCAAAGACTACTTGACTCGTCCTCCAGTCCTTTCGCCACCCTATCGAAGTAAGAGTATGAGATTGTACATAGCAGCATCAGACAAGACTCTAGGGAGCATGTTGGCTCAAGAGGATGAGAATGGCGTTGAAAGGGCCATTTACTACCTTAGCAGGGTTCTGAATGATATAGAAACTAGATATAGTGAAATAGAAAAACTATGTCTATGTTTGTATTTCTCATGTACAAAGTTGAAACAATATATAAAACCAGTTGATGTGTATGTCTCTTCGCATTTCGATATTATTAAGCACATGTTATCCAAGCCTATTTTGCATAGTCGAATTGGCAAGCAGGGATTAGCACTAACTGAGTATTCTTTGACTTACAAGCCGCTGAAAGCGGTTAAAGGGCAAGTAGTGGCAGACTTCATTGTCGATCACTCTATAAGTGAAAACGCCCTAAACATGGTCGAACTAGAACCTTGGAAGTTATACTTCGATAGTTCCAGCCATAGGAAGGGAACATGCATAGGTCTGTTGATTATTTCGCCCGAAAATATTCCAACAAAATTCAAGTACAAAGTCGAGGGGCCATGCTCCAATAATGAGGCTGAGTATGAAGCCTTAATAGCCGGACATGAAATTTTGTTAGAATTGGGGGCAACTCGAGTTGAAATAATAGGAGACTCGGTGTTAGTCTTGAAGCAGTTAACAAAGGAGTACAAATGTGTTAAAGAAAACCTCATCATGTACTTCATAGTAGCCAATAGGTTACTCAAAAAATTTGAAGTGGTTACTATTTGACATATACCACGGCTACACAATCAAGTGGCCAATGATTTGGCACAAATTGCATTAGGATATAGGGTTTTGAAAGAAGACTTGCAAGAAGTAATCAAAGCCAGGGGTAAGATAGTGTCGATAGGTCTGCAACCATCAGACCTAGAAGCAACAAAATTTGGCTATGCTGATGAAGAAACATTCGAAATATTTACAGTCGAGAGTTTGTCAGACAAAGATTGGAGGAAGCCTCTAGTTGAGTATCTTCAGAACCCTTCAGCAGCCGCAGAATGAAAAGTGAAGTATCAAGCACTAAGTTATGTTCTCCTAGGGAACGAACTATTTAAGAAAACCTCTGAGGGGGTTTTGCTTAAATGCCTTAGTGAATCTGAGGCGTACCTGGAATTGTCATCAGTTTATGGTGGGATGTGTGGGGCACACCAGGTAGGCCATAAGATGATATGGCTACTATTTCGCCAAGGTATGTATTGGCCTATGATGCTGAAAGATTGTATTGAGTTCGCCAAGGGTTGCCAGGAATGCCAAATCCACGCTGGCATACAGCATGTTCCAGCAAGCGAGTTACATTCCATAATCAAGTCGTGGCCATTCAGAGGATGGGCTTTGGACCTGATAGGAGAGATTCGACCTGCGTCCTCCAAAAACCAAAAGTATATCCTAGTAGGGATAGACTACTTCACCAAATGCTTCAAGGCGATACCCTTACCAAAAGTAGATCAAGATAATGTTATTGAGTTCATCCAAAAGCATATCATTTATAGATTTGGGCTACCAGAAACGATAACGACGGATCAAGGATCAGTGTTTACGGGTCAAAAAATGCAGGAGTTTGCCATAGAAATGGGATTTAAGATCCTTACCTCGACGCCTTATTACGCCCAGGCCAATGGCCAAGTTGAGGCAGCAAATAAGGTAGTGATTGGTATGATAAAAAAGCAGATTGGGAGTAAGCCAAAAAAATGGCATAAAGCGTTGGACCAAGTCCTATGGGCATGTCGAACGTCCCCTAAGGAGGCAACCAATAGTACCCCGTATCGGTTGACCTTTGGCCATGATGCAGTGCTGCCGATCAAGATCTATATACAGTCAGTTAGAATTCAGAGACATCATGAAATCCCTCGAGAAATCTATTGGGATATGATGCTCGAAGAGTTAGTAGACTTGGATGAGGAAAGGCTGAAAGCTTTGGAACTTTTGAGAAGGCAAAAGAAAAGAGTGAAAAAGTCATATAACAAGAAGGTTAAAGCAAAGGCCTTTCTGGTTAGAGACTTAGTGTGGAGAGTGATCCTGCCTATGGATCGAAAGGTTAGGTCTTTAGGCAAGTGGTCCCCAAAATGGGAAGGCCCATTCTAGTTTCGAAAGTTTTTTTCAATAGGGCATACGAAGTGGAAGAACTAAGCGAAGATAGGAGAATATTGAAAGTAAACGGAAAATATTTGAAGAAATATAAGCCTGCACTTCAAGAAGTAAAAATATCAACGGAATAACGACTAAATATAAAGCAAAGCCATAAATGGTGTTGATAAAATATGTCAAAATGGCTCAGTTTCTTACAACATGAAATTAAACCATGGCTTACAAAGTCCAGCAAAAGATACGCTATTACAAAAGTTTTAACAAACTAAAAAGGGAGATTGGTCCTCATCTTGAAATAGTTCGACCTTTAGAGTTCAAGACGTTTCTGACACGAGGCCTTGTCGGTTCCTAATTGGGAAATTTTTGTCTCCAAACGTCGAGCTTCCTCGACAAAAGTAATGGCATTATCAAGTTCAGTTGATAAAGTGGAGTCGTCAAAAGAAGACAATTCAACATTTTTCTTCTTAGCTTTTGAGATTTTAATGCGAATCTTTTTAATTTTGCGCTCCCAACAAGCAATGTTCTTCTCATTGGCAGTAATTTCTAGTTGATTTTTCTCTTTCTTCTCCTTCGGTTATGCAATTTTCTGTTCAGTCCAAGCAGTGGCCTCACTACCAACTTTCGACAAGATATTGCTCTCGAGCTAGGGCAACATTCAGAGGTCCTTGTGGACTTGGTCAATTAAAATGCCAACTTCTTGGATGACGCTAGCAGCCTCCAGAGAGATTGATTTTGGGTCCACTTGTTGAAGAAGAGCCTTCAAAGACAGATGGATGACTGAGTCCATTTGTAAAAGAGAGAAGAGATCCCCTTTGAAGATTTTTCCTTTGATTTTTTCAAGAATGCCATCTGTTGGTTTGCTTGAAACTTGGCCTTCGGAAGCCGAGGTGCTAGGGGTTTTGCCAGAGGAGCTGTCCCGCCTGCTTAGGAGAAGTTTAATATATTGTCTAGGGTTGGAGATCTTTAGAGCATCCAGTTCCACTTCAGTAAGAGTTACCTCACCTTGGGTAGACACCACTTTGTTTCCTTTGGGGACAGCAACGGTAGAAACACTAGTCGTTCCGACAGGGGCAAGACCGTCGATGGGATTCTCCTCAGGTTTTTCTTCTTTGTTTTGATCAGTATCTATCTAGTTCATTTCCATTTCGTCTTCAGTGCCTTCATAACAAGACCCTTCCAACTCTAATTGATGCATGGTATTGCGGTGGAAATAGAATATCAAACTATTAATTAGCTTGAATCACAATTTTTAATTCACAACCGCTCTTTGATTTATCCAAAGGAAAAGGTCAAAAGAGGGAAAACCTATTTTTGCATCGTAAACACAATGCGGGGAGAGACCTAGGTAAGGGGTTGGTTAAGCTTAGGGAAGGTACTAACACCCTAAACTTCTGTAGTACTCTACAGGAACCTTTTGTTTAAAGTATGCTTTTTTATTTTACTATCTGCTTAGAATATGTACTGAGCTAAGGGATAGAGTGACCTAAAGAGACCTAAGGGTTAGTCCTAAGTTTACTCTGCAAGACGTCGCATCTTATGCCTACATATCCTGACGGGAATGGAATCAGAGTAATTGTAGTTCCCCTCGAAACGGAGGTTAGAAACTTCTTGATTGTGGTCAGGGTTTCAAAAGGGAATAAGCATTCTTAACGAAGCGCTTATGTGAAGTCTTGAAACTCCTATTTCTATGTTGAATTTTTTGAATTGAAAATTAGGGTTAAGTTAGGGATTCCACGGCGGGAAACCCTTAACAGAGCACAGCGGCTCTTTGACCTAAAAGCTAGGGTAACGGGCGTTTTCGTCCATGGCGGGACGCCTAGGCTAATTAGGGTTTGAAACGGTCAAAGGTTAGGGTTATTGACTCGGCGGTCAAACTACTAAACCCAATCCTTCGGAAGGCGAATAACGGTAAAAAAAATATGCTAAAAGACAAATTATTACATGGCAGAAATAAAGTGCGAAAAGTAAAGAAAGCGTCGCGACGATCACTCGCGTAAATTACAAATCCCAAAAAATGTGAAATAAAAATAAAACGCGACCATGGCCTCGTGTAAATTACATCTATGGAACAAAAACAAACAAATGAAAACATTTAGGAGCTGCAACGAACAAACTAATGAGGGTTAGACGAAAATGAAACGGCTAAATCAAGAGTTTTATTTTTGAATTTTATTTAAAGAAAAAATTAGTTTTTGCGTTTTAAAAGGAGAATTTATTTTAATTTTTACTTAAAAAAATTTGTTTTAATTTAATTAAAGAAAACGTTTTAATTTTGAAATTTTTGATGGAAAAAAAGTTTGTTTTGATTTTTTGTTGTAATAATAAAAAAAATGTTTTACTTTTAATGTTAAAAAATTGTTTTAATTTTTGAAATTTTTTTTTGATTAAGAAAATTGTTTCTTAAAAAAAGGGTTCTTAATTAAAAAAAAGAAATGATTTTTTTTTTCAAAAAAAGGGTTTTAATTTTTGGTTTGAGGTTTTAAAAATAAAAAAAGTGTTAGTAATAATGTGATTACTAATTACAGTTAAAAAAAAATGAAGAAATAATAAGATAATATAATAAAAAAAAAGAAAAAGAAATAAAAATAAAAATAAAAGGAGTGGGGATAGGTGGATGGTAGTTGGTTCTGTGTTGTCTTTAGGGTTTGGGAAAAAACCCTTTCCCTTCTTTTTAAGGTTTGGGAAAAAACCCTTTCCCTTCTTTTTCTTCCCAACCGGCGGCGGCTGTCTTCCATGGTTCAGAGCTTTTCTCGTCATCTTTCGCTTACAATGGTTCCTTTTTCTATTTATTCTTCCCATTAATCTACAATTAATGAACAAAACAACACACAAAAATTGTAAAATGCCGTAAATCAAAGGAAAAAGAAAGGTTACGGTAACGGCGATGATGTTGAATAAACTGAGCTCCGCCGTTGGGACTTTTTGCTTGCCGGTAGCGCTTGGTCGATGATGAATTCAAGACTTTTAGGGTTCTTCCGAAAAAATCCCCTCTTTCTGTGATGACCTGTTCTTGATTTTCTAATGTTTATGAAGTTTTCTCCCATCACTTATGTTTATATAGGTAACAAATTAGGGTTAACTCTAACCTAATGCCCATTTTAAAGCCCAACTTAAATTAATATTAGTTATAATTACAGAATTTTAAATGATTAAAATAAAATTAAAATAAAATTGAAATTAATAATTCTACTTTTTTGTAAAGAATTCTTATTATTTCTAATAAAAATCCCTTATTTTTTTCTTAAAATATTATTATTATTTTTTTATTTTTTTATATGCAAATAATAATAAAATATTAAAACTTAGCATAAAAATGTACATAATGAAAATAATATTAAAGAAAAATGAAATTAATTTTAAATGAAATGAAATTATTAAAAAATGAAATGAGACTAAAATTAAAAATGAAATAGAAATGAAATTGATTTTTCTTTAAACAATGAAACAATGATTGACCTAAAAATGCAACAATGCAACAGAATGCAAGATGATTCGACTAATCTTAGGGCAAAATTTGGGGTATTACACATGGTCTCGAATTCGACGGCATCGATTTCCCCTGCAGATTTATTATCAGCCACCTGCGTTGGATTTAGAGGATAGCTGTTTGCATCAGCCAACTTTGCATCTTCATTCAGGAAAGCCTCTTCTTCGTCTGCTGCAATAAGATTATTCGGGGTGTTGCCTTCTTCATGATCAGACCCATCAGTCTGAGATTGTTGGGTAGTTGTTTTAGGGGGTGAAGGAGGAGGAACTGCAGTGGAATCAGGTTTGTTGATCTCACCAAGGGAACTCATACCAGATGTCGCTACTGCGAAAATCGGCGCCGGCTATGACAGAAGAGTCGCCACCGTGCGTTATTTATCCCAAAAGAGGGAAAGGAAACGCTCAGAGAAAACCTAACGCATAGAGGGAAAGGAATGGTCATCGCAACCAAATCCTGGATTCGGGAGTCGGGTACGCAAGGGGAAGGTATTAGCACCCCTCACGTCCGTCGTACTCGACGGGATCCACGCTTGTTTTCTATCTAAGGGTATGTTTATCTATCTACTCTAAAGGTCTGGTCTAAAAAGAAAAGAAAATGACTCGGAAAAGTATCGCACTTTATGCCTACGTATTCTCGTCTGGAACGAGAAATCAGAGTCAACGTAGTTCGCCTAACTACGGGTTAAGGGGGAAGGTTGCTCGCCGAGATGTCGCATCTCGTGCCTACGTACTTTCATACGGCATGAAAGATCAGAGCAAACGTAGTTCGGGCTACGGAAGACACAAGTTTGTCTGACAGTTTTTTATCTCCTTATGAAAGGGTTTTCCAGATTAAGGGTCCAAGAGGACAAAGCCAGAGTTTGAATGTTTATTTGAATCTTTTACGAAAGAATTGTTTTTTAGAATGTTCGCAATCTCCATCGCACTAGAGACTATGACCCAGGAGTGAACGCTTCGTATGTCACCCAAAGGGTACCACACTAAACATCCAGATTACTGGAGAGAAACCCTCCACCAACCTTTTCCCAGATAGCTTAAGGCTCGTAACGTACGACTTCAATTAACCTTATTACTGTATTTTTGAATTGTTTTGAGATGAGAAGAGAAAGACGCCTTAAAACTATGGTTGAAAGGGAATCTACCTACAGTTATCATGCATGGTTTAAGAACCTAATGTCTGTCATAATTCCCTCTTGCACAGAGGAAATCAAATATCCTAGGGGAAAACAGCAAAAGAAAGCAAGCAATAAACAGTAAACAGTAAAATGCATGCTATGCAACAGTACAAGCGAGGCAAGGGAGTCCGGCTCAACCTCAAACCTAAGAAAACAGCAGGCAAGGGGAGACAAGCTCCACCTCAAACCTAAAGGTAAGCAACACAAGCAAACAGACAATACAATAATAGAAAAACAGAGGAAGCAGCCCAAACAGCAGCAACAATCTTCTACAGACAGCAACTTCAACCTTGAACAGCAGCTCTAGTCAGCAAAATTGAATTAACAGTAAAGTTGACAGCAAAGAATCTTCATCTTCAAGCTAGCTCCTATCTTCAAGCCTCTTCAATTCTTCATCTTCAAACTCTAGCAAGCTCCACAAGAAGAGAAATCATCATTGAGATCAAGTTACAATGCTAGGAAACCTGATGAAAACCAAAGGAATTCATCAGGAACCAATATGAAAGAAAGTGCATCCTCAAAAGTTCTACTCATTAAGGCATGCCACTCATTCCTCCAAAGGAGATATGGAGCTTCCTTAAGAGGACTTTGCATCATGGGATGAGGATAGAAGCAAACAATGCATTCTATTTTTGAAGAAAAGAAAAGAACTAGTTCTAATGGCTCTTCCTAAAACCCTAATCCTATAAGCTTCTAAAAAGCTCCTAAAAGAGAAAGAAAACTCTAAACTAAGCTCCACAAGCCAATCCACAGCAACTAAAAGATGTCCAGCACCTCCTCCAAAAAGGAAACCAATCTCTTCAAGCTCCAAAGCCACCAACAAGACCAAACAAAGCAAGGCACCAAAGATGGAACACCACATGCACAACCAACTTGCAAATTCTACCTAAAATAGAAAACTAAGTTGTAAAATTATAATAAATTTCCTAGGGTAACATGCATGTTTTAACATTCTAGGGTTCAAATATTAAAGCCTAAATCAACTTCTAGGTCCACTAAACAATTCCTAAGTTGAAGCATGTCAAGGTAAACCACAAGTTTAGGAAGGATCTAAACATCTCACCTAAATCAGAACCTACAATTGTCTTAAAAATCTAATAAAATTCCTAAGGGAGCATGCACATAAAACCTATAACATACTCAAAAATCACAGCCAGATTCAATACCAAAAGATCACACCAAAATCAATAAAACAGATGAACAATTATGCAAAATAAAAGAAAATACATAAAAGAGAAAAATGCAAATTAAATTGAAAGATGCATGAAAATGCAATTTATTGATCCCAGAAAATCACAAATTTAATCAGGAGCATGGAGATATTTTTAAAATATCTTTCTGATCAAAGATGGATTTATTGTGATTTTTGGAATCAATTTGCATTTAAAATAATACAAAAACCAAATAAAAGAAATAAAAAGAAAATAAAAACCAGAATAAAATATGGACAGTTAGATGCGTGGACTGGTCAGCTAATCCAATGCTTGAGAGGCTTGCCACGTCAGTTATTTAAACGACTTCGTTTTGGAAGTCAAAGCCAGCAAATGAAATTAAAACACAGCCATTAGATGTGAGTACAAGGTCCGCGCCTGAGCTTGATCTAACGTCTCACAAGTTGTCTTCCTCAATTCAAATTCCAAACAGAGGGAACTCACAGGTGGTGGCCGGAGAAGACCTCCGGTCGTCTTCTCCGGCGAGGTGGTGGTTACAGGCGACCAAACAACATCCAATCTTATATCAAACTCATCAGAATCTCACAAGGATCTCAGATATCCTATCCAAATTCTCTAGATCAGGCTAGGTTTTAAAACACGATCCAAGTTTCAGAAATCACATCCAAATTGATCATCACCAAATCATAATCTAATTGCATAGAAATGATCCTCACACTTCCTAGGTTAACCTGATCTATCCAAATCACATTGAAACCTTAAGATCAAGCTAAATCGTGTCCAAACAGAAATTGCACTTCAACCTAAATTGTCTCTAATTGCTTTAATTTTGATCTAGAAACGACCTATGTCTCCATTAGATCCTAACCACATGTTCATTTCTAACCACATCATGCTAGATCAAGAGGAATTTTGAAGTTTACTAACCTGGTATAGATCCACTAACAGATGTAGCTAGAGCTTGCTTCTTGCTTCAAAACTCTCCAAACACGATCAGTGATGCAAGAGAAAGAGTCTTAAACCTTAAATTTGCTCTGAACTAGCTTGGAAATGAAAACCCAATTCTCACTTGCTCCCTTGAAATTTCAAATGCAATCTCAGCTTCCACCATGAAATGAGCTCCAACCTCAGTCTGAAATCACTGCAATGCTTATATAGAATGATTCTATGGGCTTTTGAAACTTGATCCAAGCCCAATTCAGTAGTTCACCAATTCTGATTTTTCTCTCCAAATGCCATGTGACAGTCGTGAATTCCATGCTACAACTTGCACTAGAAGCTCCTATTCAGTTGCAAATTTCCTTGTGAATGCATTCAGATCAAAAGGAACACTTGAAATGCCTTGGTGAATGTTTTGAATATGTAACTTGCACATGAAGCAACACCATTGTAACTTGTGAAAATTGGCCTAAACTCAAAAATCTGATAATGCCATGGTTCTTGAAATGAAATTTCCAATCAAAATGAGTACTTATTTGACATGTTTTGGTCACTTAACCATTAATTTGAATTTTTCAACTTTGAATCCTTTGAAAATCTCCCTTTTTAATCCATTTCAAACCAAATCTTGATATGAGCCAAATCAATTCATCATGACTTCTTGGTTAGCCTAAAAACCACATTTTGAACAAGTTTCATGTTGAACAAAAATCCATTTGACAAGTGCAAGTTGGAGATTTTGACCTATGATTGAAAATGGCCTATAATCTCACTTTCCCAAAATACCCCTGGCTTGTAAACCTCATAACTTGAGTTCTACAAATCAGATGGAAGACTACTAATACAATTTGGAAATATAAGATCATGAGGAACAACTTTCATGTCGGCCAAAAATTCAGATGAAACCTCCTTCTAGGTCAAAAATAGCTTGGAAGTCAGATGATTTTCACAGACAAATTTCAGAGGCATTTGAGGACTTGTAACTTGTATGGACCATAACTTGAGTTCTATAAATCCCCTTGAAGACTTCTAGTACTAAAATTAAAGGTATTGAGATTCTTTACAAGTTTCATGTTGGCCAAAGATCCATTTGAAACTTTCATCTTGACTTATATGGTCTTGAAGTTAGGCACTAAATAGGGGATTTTACACTAAAACCCTAATTTAGCAACTTCCCACTCTCTTGACTCCTCTTGACTTGATCTTGGAACAACACCAAAAATGCCTCAACATATCATTTCATGAACTCCATGACCTAAAAGTAGGCTTTGATACCCTTCAATTGCACAGTTGACCTAGAATTGACCCAGATGAAACCTTAATTGCTTGCACTTCAACTGTGGCTCTTGCATTTGACACAATGACTTGATTGAGCTCTCCCATGGCCCTCTAGGCATTCTATGAGCTCCATACACATCCTCTTCTCATATTCAACACTTCACATCCCTCTGATGGTCTTCAATTGATCCTCAAGTTAAGAGAAAATCTTCATGCAAGCCTCTAAACTCTTATGCACTCAAATTACCTCTTGATGACCTTGATAACCTCTCAATCTTGAAGAAGACCTCTTGCTAGGCTTCTCTTGATAAGAATCACACTTGATCCCCTTCTATATGAATGATATCATGATATGCAAATGATATAACCATGCAAATGTTAATGCAATGAAACATAAACCAAGTAAGGAAAGAGGTTGGGCAAATTTTGGGGTGCAACACCAGAGCCTAAATCAGATTTAGGATGGTAAGTAGGCTCACCTTGGGTGTTCAAAGGATAGGTTGGTAAAGGAAATTCAGGTGGGACAGGTTTCAAAGTTTCGACATCATCCTGAACAAAAGGAACAGACATAAGAAAGGGCAGATGGAAACATATCAAGTTCCAAAAAGAAAGCATGTAAAAAAAATGCATTATACCTTAACATTTTCATCAAAGGGACTTGAGTTATCACTTTCAATAGCAACGACATGAGGAATCGAGGCATCCTCCGCAAGAGCCTTAATAGGATCTTGAAGGGGAAGGTTCAGCTTAGGAGTTTGGACTATCGAGAGAGCTAACGGAGAACCAATGGTATCTAGGCCATGGGTGTCGCTACTTCGAAAATCGGCGCCGGCTGACAGAAGAGTCGCCACCGTGCGTTATTTATCCCAACGGAGGGAAATGAAACGCTCGAAGTAAACCTAATGCAAAGACGGGAAAAGGTATGGTCATCGCAACCAAAACCTGGGTTTGGGAGTCGGTTACGCAAGGGGAAGGTATGAGCACCCCTCACGTCCGTCTTACTCGACGGGATCCACGCTTGGTGTTTATAGGGAAAAGGGTGTGTTTATCTATCTACGCTAATGGTCAGTCTGAAAAGAAAAGAAAAGGACAGGACTCGACAGAACATACGCTGTTCTGGGCCTACGTACTCCCTCGTGCAATGGGAAAGTCAGAGTCAACGTAGTTCGACTACCTACGTCTAGACGGGGGGAAAGGTTGCTCGCCAGGACATCGCGTCCTGTGCCTACGTACTTCCACACGGCATGGAAGATCAGAGCAAACGTAGTTCGACTACGCACGACACAAGCTGTTCAAGTGTTTTTTATGGGAAAATGCACCTTAACCAAGGGTTTTCACAGTCCAGGAGGACAAAAAGGTTTTGATGTTTGTTCAAATCTTTTAACGGAAGAAATGAATTCGCTTTTGTTTTATCCTTTATTAAGTGTTGTTCTGTTGTTTTGAGAAAGGAAAGAGACACCCTAAAACTATGGTTGAAAAGGGGAATCTACCTATTGTTATCATGCATGGTTGACCAACCTAATGTCTATCATAACTCCTCCACAGCAGAGAAGTTAGAGCTCCTAAGGGATCATGGCAACAGCACTAAACAGCAAACGGGAATCACTGCAAAGTAAAGAAATACTGGAAATATGCATGAATGCAACAACCAAACAGGCAAGGCACAGAGGCCACACACCACAGAGGCAAGGGAGCTCAGCTCTACCAAATACCAGCAAGCAAAGCCACTCAATAACAATCAAGCAGAAGGAGGACCACCTCAACTTCTCATGCACACAAAGCTTATCTCTAAGATGCACCTATCTCAGAAATATCTAGATGAACCCCTAAGTCTAATGCAGCACAGCACCACACAAGTCAAACAACACAAAGAGAAGGCTAACCAGCCTGGCAAACTCCTATCCCCAAAAGCAAGAAACTACCCCTGAACAAGACCCTAAACAACCCTAAAACAAAACCCTAATCTACCTCTGAGCAAAGCCCTAAAGCAAAACCCTAATCAAATATCTAAGCAAAGCCCTAATCAAAACCCTACACACAAGAGAAATCAATCCCAGTCTTCAAGCTTCAAGACAAGCTTACCAAAGAAAGGGAGCTAAGTAGGCAGACTCATAATGCCTTCCTCGGGAAAGTACTAGGAGCTCCTTCTTAGGAATCATATCCCATGTGGCTCAACAACTGTGAACGGTTTACATTCCTCCTCAGGAGAAAGTAAACTCACATGAAGGCTCCAACATCATTGGATACTTGAGAAATCCTACATGAACTAAGGGAACTGAGTGAGCAGACCCATAGTGCCTTCCTCAAGAAAGTACTAGGGGGCTTCCACTTAGGAATCATATCCCATGTGGCTCAACAACTGTGAACGGTTTACATTCCTCCTCAGGAGAAACTAAACTCACATTAAGGCTCCAACATCATTGGATACTTAAGAAATCCTACATGAACTAAGGGAACTAAGTGAACAGACCCATAGTGCCTTCCTCTGGAAAATACTAGGGGGCTTCCACTTAGGAATCATATCCCATGTGGCTCAACAACTGTGAACGGTTTACATTCCTCCTCAGGAGAAACTAAACTCACATGAAGGCTCCGACATCATTGGATACTTGAGAAAGAGGTGAGAAGAAAGAATGAAAGACATCCATAGCGCCTTCCTCAGGAAAGTACCATAAATTTCCCTCAAACTTCAGGATCTCAAACCTCACAAACAGAGAGCAAGCTCCCAGACTAGGACCTCAATCCATGCATCCTTGCAAGCTCCATCAAGACTTCATCCAGCCTCCATCTTCAAGAAGAAACCACAGGCCCTCAAACCAAAAGAAACTATCTCTGAAGTTCAACCATAGTTGAACTTCAAAGTCAGAAGCCCTCAAGACTTCTCCTATTCTCAGGCTCAAGCAAAAATAACAGAACACCCTATAAAAATCTACCAAAAATCTAGGGGAAACCTACATGGCTCTATGATCCCAAGATCAAATCTCAAAGCCTAAGTCAACTTCTAAGGCTACTAAACAATCCCTAACATGAATGGTCAAGGGTTAACCAGCAAGTTATGAGGTCTCTATTCTCTAACCCTAAAACAACATCTATCAATTTCTAAAAAAAATCTACAAAAATCCTATGAGGAGCATGCATCAGTCTAGTATAACATACTAAAAAACTAGAGCAAAATTCATTACCAAATGAGAGAAATAAAATCAGCAAGGCAGACACACCACAAATCAATTATTCAATACCTATTAAAATACAAAAATGCAAATAAAAACGAAAATGCATGATCAAATCAATATTTTTGCACTATAAAATCCTAAATTGAATTAGGAACCTACAGAAAAAAGAAGGGAATTAATTGGTTCATCCTACTATTTTTTATGGATTATTTTCTAACATGATACAAAACAAAGAAAATTAAAAAAGAATAAACAAAAGGGGGGTGCAGCGATAGCAAAACCTAGTTGTTCCAGCATTGGGCCCAAGCACAGGGGGGCGCGCATAGCAATTAGGGCCTAAGCCCAATCCACAATCATTCAGCATTCACACTCAGGGGGGGTAGCGAGTAATGAGGGGGTGATTCAGCAAACCAGACTTGGGCTTTGACCCAACCCAAACCCTAACCCAATTATCCATCAACAAAACTAAACTCTCCTCTCCCAAACCCGTCTACTGTTCATCCCCAAACCCTAACA
Organism: Lathyrus sativus; assembly: GCA_963859935.3. Lineage (NCBI taxonomy): Eukaryota > Viridiplantae > Streptophyta > Magnoliopsida > Fabales > Fabaceae > Lathyrus > Lathyrus sativus. The sequence goes on from OZ012741.1 coordinate 364,970,926, forward strand.
CGCCGCTCCCAACCTCTCTCCCTCTTCTCTCTCTGAGAAATCCTCTCAAAACATTCTCAAACCCTAATCGCTCCATTCACGAATTCAAACGACCTCTCTCTAATCCTTAAACTGCTCACCTCAAACTAACCTGGATCATCCCCATCAACTAAAACTGAACCTCAAATCTCAAAACGAGAAATCCTAAATCAATGAATGAACAGCAATGGAGGTGGCGAAAAGGAAACAAACCTGGAGTGAAGCAACGGATACAACAAGTTCTGGAGAATGCTTCTTGAAGATCCACTATGAACAAGATGCAGTGAGCTTGGAGATTAGAGAATCTGTCACGATGGTGTTCTTGGCGAAGAAGTTCTAGAGACGCTCTCAGAAACGAATCTGATGATGAAGCTTCTGGAAGCCTTCAACGGAGATCTGGAAGAACGATGAAGATCGGATGGTGTTTCTTGGAAGAAGACGAAACGAGATCCTCAACAAATGAAGGAAACGTCAAAGATCTGGAGATTATGAACTATGGAGATGATGAAGACGACCTAATGGATGAAGACCTGGAAATCACGGATGAACTCGAGGGAGATTTGGAGGATCTTCATGGCTGAACGCGATCGGAGCTTGGATCTGAGAAGATTAATGAGGACGATCGGAGGAGATCAGTGTAATGAGACGAGTTCTGGTGATTTGCAACGATCTAGAAGAAACGAAGATCTTGATGAATCTGGGGAACTGGACAAGCGTGATGGATTTTCCGGCGAGGCAAAGAAGTTTCCGGCGAGATGCGGACGGAGGAGATCGGAGGGGATTGGAGGGGAAAACGATGAAGATCTTGAGAATCTGCAAATTTTGCAGATTCCGGCGAGCTGAGCGGCGGCCGGAGGGCGTTAGGGTGGCCGGAGTTGGTTGTCACCGGGCTTGCATGGCCGGCGATTGATTCTCCGGTATGGTTGACCGGTGGGGACAGGTGGCGAGGGGGAGAAGTGCATGCACTACACGTGTGCTGGGAGAGAGTTAGTGGGAAAACGCGTGGCAGATTCTGGGAGTGGAGCGAATTGTGAGGTGTCAGAACGTGGGTCCCCTTGCTGATACGCGTGGATGGTTATATAGTTGACAAGTGGCGTTTTCTGTACTGAAAAAAAATGAACAAAAACGGACTGCAATGGTTGGGCCTCCAAAAAACCACATCTGGGCCCACGAAAATGATATTAATGGACCAAAAAAATCTGAAACAAAAATGGATTAAACCCAAATTAAACTAATTAAAGCCTAAACCTAATTAACTAGTTAAAACCACAATTAAATCTAAATGAAAATTAATCTATCCTAATTAATTCTAACAAACTCAATTAAAACCTAACTAATATTAAACTCTAATTAAACTAATAAAATCCTAATTAAATCTAAAAGATGATTAAAATCTTGCTAAACTCTATTAAACCTGATTAATTTCTAAACTAATAAAACTCTACTAATTCCACTAATATCTAAACTAATAAAAAACTCTAAGAATTTCTATTTAAAAAATCTATTAAAATCCTATTAAATCTCTAATAAAATTTATACTATTTAATTTCTACTTAAAAAAACCTAATAAGAGAAATATTCTATTTATCTAAAAACTTAATACCTAAAAAGAAATTTATTCTAAAATCTATTAAAACAATTTAAAAATTCTAAAAAAGGTTTAAATCTATTTAAAAATGCTGAAAAAATCTAATTAAATCCTAGAAAATCTATAAAGCCTATTAAAAATCCACAAAAGGCTATTAAACCCTAAAAAATGAAAACAGAGGCAAATAAACGACATAAAAGAGAGCGTGAGACCAGATCGACGCAAACAATAAACCCCGGGCATCAGAATATCCCCAAAACCACCATGTAAGCTGAAAACACCGAGAAGCGCACAATTTCCCGAAAATAAAACCCTGATGATCTAGACTGGATCTGAAATATCCGGTAGATGAAAACCAAGTTGTAACTCTGATATCCTCTGTCCGTGTACAAATGTCATGCATCTGATATGCGGATACGAATTAAACCACGAACCAGATAGGAGAACCGGTTGGTCAAATTTTAGGGTGCAACAATGGGTAACTCTTCGCCGCCTCTTTATTTGAGCGTCTTCACGAGGAGACCCGTCTTCAGCATCTGAGTCAATGATGATTTGGGCAGAAGCCCTTTTGAGTTTCTTCTGAGGGGTGGGTGGTTTGCGGCTTACCTAAAAAGAAAAAAACAACGAAAATATGTTAAGAACAATCAAGGAAGTTAAGCTAACAAAGTCTTGCAGGAGACTACCTTTTGGCTTTCGACCCGGCCTTTAGACTTTGATGGTGGAGCAATTCTTTTAGGAGCCACTGCAAAACAAATTATGTTGATACCAGTCAGCAACAATTAAGCTCAGTTTAAAAAATCTAAATCGAAGGGGGATAACCTTCAAGAATGTCGGATTCGATGCAAACATCTTCGATACTAACGTGAAGGTGCCCTTTAAAAGTATCGAGCGTGTGTTTAGTAGGAACCACCTGCTACGCTTTGGGCTTAGACTGTTGTCGAAGGATTTTTATAGAGTCCCCACAGATGAACCAGTCTGGATATGGAGGGGAAAGAACCATGCCAAAGCTAACATTTGGAAATCGAGGATTTTTTGGGGGGAAACAGTTTAAAAGCAACCTCATATTGTTTCGCACAAGGAACAAATGAAGGAATCTTTAAATTTTCCATTTTCTTGAGAAATTTTTCCCTTAAAGTGACAGCAGCCTCACAGATTGTCTGACTAACATCGTCTGGTCGATAGGCGGTTTCAAAGTACTTCTGGAAGGCTTGAATCTCTTTGATATGGGTAGACGTGCCTTTCTTGGTCTTCTCCTGCACATCAATGAAAGCCTGGTCAATCAAACGGGTAAAACTTGAAATGTCATGAAACTCTAAGGAATAATGTCTGGACAACCAGTTGTTGAATTCTAGGGAACAGAAGTAAGATGGCTCTAAGTAAATGGGTGTAAAAAGATATTTGTGGGCATGGCGTGCCAGGTGTGTTGAGCATTCGATGGGGGTGACAACGGTAAGAGGGAGTATAATGTGCGATTTCTTATCATACAAACACTTGGGTAGAGTTTGTATTAGCCCAAATTATCGTGACACCAAGTTTGGTTGATAGGCTATTAAAGTGGCTTGTCCCTATTGAGTTTGTGAACCAACAGTCGAGGTGTGAGGAAGCTCTCCCAGACCAGCTTCGATTCGTCCTCATGTTTCTTCAACAGAGGAGGGAAAGGTCTGGTGAACCACTCAGGACCACATTTCCTTTCTACGAATGGAGATATTCTTGGGGTGAACTCGTGGCGTTTGGAGAACATTTGGATGAAGCTCGAAAGGTTGGCTCGAAGCGTCTGTCCTTCTTCGCTTGGAATAAGCTGAACCAAGTGGGGCCATTCGACTTGTCTGTCAGAAACAGCAGGTGAACCCTCATCTACCTCTCCCTTGTTGGGCAGGCTGCCTTCGAAAGTCACATTTAGCCATAACTGGAGCAACCAGAAGGGACCTGACATTAGTAGGTTACCATGACTTTCAGGGTCTTTCAGTTTGCTAGCGCCTGCGCTCAAGGCTTCATAGAGACTCGCCAGGATCATCTCACTCAAGCAGATGCCTCTCTTCAAATGCAGCTGATTCGCTAGGATGAGATACTTTTGTGCCACCTGCAAAGATTTGGTGCAGAAGACACAGCGGGACAACCACATGGCCAGGAAGGCTATGTGTTCCTTATCTTTGATGGTAGTAGTGTTCTTGTTATGGTAGTGGTGAACAAAGTGGGTATAGGTGTGCTTCGTGTTCGAAAATCCTATAGTATCATGACTATCAATTTCAGGGTCATAGACCAATCCATGCGGTTTTAGCCCTATGATGACAGCTATATCAAAGAGTGTGGGTGTCATCATACCGCACGGAAGGTGGAAGGTGTAATGAGTGTTGTCCCAGAAAAACAAAGAGGAAGCCAGCATAAGGGGACAATAGTTGGGTCCGACCTTCGACATCATTATGAGTTCATAAATCCCAGTTTATTTCCAATCATGGGCTTTTACCTTCTCTACTTTGGCTAACCAGTTAAGGTAAAGTTTAGAGTCTTTGAAATAGGGGGTGGCTCTAAATAATCTGGCCCCATCATGAAGGTATTTAAGATCTATGTTGTAAGAAGCTAAACTATCAGGACCATGAGCAGGAACCTTACTAGAATCCTTCTGCCCTAAGGGTTTAGTATAATGCACATGTTAGAATGATGAATGCAACGATGCAGACGACACGACGACACAGAGGACAGACGCGACGACCAACCCACACTGGGGAACATGACGCACCGGGGAAACAGCACGACACTAGGGAACTCTAAAGTGATGTCCAATTGGCACTAGCACGACCAATTGTCACTTTTAAAAAGGGAATGGTAAGAACGGGATCCTCAATAGAGATGGCACCGATGAGACGGCCTCCGCTGGGGAATATTTGAGTAATGCTTCAACAGGTTCAGGCGTGACCAGTCGATACTCTAGGGTAAAAAGTAAACTGGATCTGCACGACTGTAGGACCAATTAACAGAATGTTGGAGCATTGAGCAAAGAATAACATCTGAGCTTCTGTAAACTTTCCCTCGTGACAGGATCAAACGGAATTTTTAGGAATCCGTAGAAAATATACAGGGTAAACCGGTTGTACGCCAAAATAAATAGACTTTAATGGGAAATGTCTTGATAAGTTTCTCGAGAGAGAACTGCCACTTATCGTTAGAAGGGACTTACAGGCCAAAACTAGATAAGCTCTCAAATAAAGAGGCTACTGCCTATTTGTGAATAATAGGTTGAAAATATTGATTGATGAGCCCCCGCTGGGGGTTTGTCACTCATCTGATAAATAAACCTTTTCATATCTAAGGTCAGCGCCCGGAATATGATTCAGATTCTTCTTTTACTAAAGGATAAAACGAACTTCTTCATACTTCAAGGTCGGCGCCCTGAACACGATTCATCTCCTTCTTTTACTAAAGGATAAAACGAACTTCTTCATACTTCAAGGTCGGCGCCATGAACATGATTCAGCTCCTTCTTTTACTAAAGGATAAAGCGAACTTCTTCATACTTCAAGGTCGGCGCCATGAACATGATTCAGCTCCCTCTTTTACTAAAGGGTAAAAATGAACTTCCTCATACTTCAAGTTCGGCGCCCTGAACACGATTCAGCTCCCTCTTTTACTAAAGGGTAAAATGAACTTCCTCATACTTCAAGGTCGGCGCCCTGATCATGATTCAACTCCCTCTTTTACTAAACGGTAAAAATGAACTTCCTCATACTTCAAGGTTGGCGCCATGAACACGATTCAACTCCCTCTTTTATTAAAGGGTAAAATGAACTTCCTCATACTTCAAGGTCGGCGCCCTGAACATAATTCAGCTCCCTCTTTTACTAAAGGGTAAAATGAACTTCCTCATACTTCACGGTCGGCGCCATGAACACGATTCAGCTCCTTCTTTTACTAAAGGATAAAATTGCCCACGGTGGGACGCTTAAGGATGAGTACTGCGACTCAACGTCTCAAAGTTTTGGAAAGGCTATATCCACGGCAGGACGCCCAAGCATGAGTACAGCAACTCCACGTCTCAAGGTTTAAATGATATGTCCATGACGGGATGCCTAAGAATGAGTACGGTGACTCAAAGTCTTAAGGTTGAAATGATATGTCCACGGCGAGACGCCCAAGCATGAGTACGGCGACTTAACTTCTCAAGGTTACAGTCACTTGTTGCTAGTCATAGTAAAGATAGGGTAAGTTTCTCAGGCGAGAACTGTTGCATACCGCTTGTTTATAAAATGTAGTGGTAGGTTGTAAAATGTTCTTCTTGAAAGATAGTGCAAAATAAATGCACGTCCAGGTAGGTTCGGCGACCAAACAGGGCCGCAGCTCATTCTAGAATCGAGCTAGAAGGAAACTATCAAACAAGACTCCATTGAGGGGATGAACTCAAATGGGGATTATCTTATCCTAGCGCGAAAAGATAACAAAAATAACCATCGTCCACGAGGGTTGAACTCTGTAGGGATTAGTTGGAAACAAATAGTATTTTATGCTTAGGGCTGACGATCTACTTGGAGAGAGCGGACAAACCCAGTTACTCGGTGGTAACGACAAAGATGACGATGAATAGAAAACATGTCGATGCTAATGCGTATGTTAACGTGCATGACAATGAAATTAAATGAGTATGTAATGCTTATGCTAACGCGTATGCATATGCTGACAGACGAGAGAGGAGACGTGAGATGAAATAAACATCTCGACGGGAATACCCTGGCGATCTCTGCATCTATCGAGAAGATTTGATGGTAGAGCCAAATCTTGGGGCCCAAGCTCAAACTTCTCTGGGGAGGACATACTCCACTTGGGGATAGAGTATCAGGATTTCCTCATGGGGGATACAATATAACCTCGTTGGAGAGTACAATATCATGACTTCACTGGAGGGATTGCTATCATAAATCATAATCAGCCAAAGAAAATCTGAGGATTTGAGACTTCCAGGGATAAAATAAATATCCGTTTCATAGGGAAGACGTGGAGCTAGGAAGCTTCATGGAGATGGTGTAGCAACTTCCTGAGAATAACACCTCAACTTCCTGGGGAAAGGTACATCCGACTGGGGATAAAATATATCGAATTTCCCTGAGAAGCGTTCATCTGACTTATTGGGGAGAATTCACCATACATTCCTGGGAAAAGTATCTTGACTTCTTGGGAAGAACGCGAAAATCTCCTGGGGAGTATTTCCTGAGGAAAATGAGGCAATTTCACTGAGGAACATACGATCCCGCGGAGAATAGGTCTTCATTAACATGGATCATTTGGAGGATATCGAAAAGATCTCTGCAGCATCGAGAGTTATTGGAGATTTATCGGATGAATCCATAGTGTTGTCAGCTTAAAGTCTCGCTATGGACTACCTTGAGGCGATGGTTGGTGAGATTTACTAGGGAATGAAGACCGCCGGGAGTAAGATTCATCGGGTGCATGAAGAATGTCGTGAAACAAGCTAGTTTTGATCTTAATGGACTTGGTAGTAGTCGCCATTTTGAAAATGATCATGCTCCAGAGTACCTGCTTTGTGAGGAAGAGTCATCTCAAGAGGATTTTACAGAGAACATGGAATCTAACTGCCCCACTGTTTTCAAACTCTTAGAGAGATTTGGTCGGATCTCGGCGTAACTGGCTCAGATCGACGGTGTCGTGACCGAGTTTTCCAGAAATAACTCTCAGGAGAGTCAGGCTTGCATCAATAAACGACTTGGAATCCAACTGTCCCTGTTTAGCAGGATCTTCGAGTTCCATTGACGACATCTATATGTATGTTTCTAAGACATCCGGCAAAACCAACACACGTGAAATGCTAATCCTGAAATAGTTAATGCACATATATTTTTCTTGAATTTTGTTTTGTTTTTATTTTGAAAAAAAGATATCGCAATAACCTGTGACTGGATCACTAGTTAGGATATAAATTTGATTTATAATGCCAACATTAAATTGAGCATAGCTCATAGGAGTCAGGAAATGTTATCTCGTCGAGTATGCTTTCAAAAGAAATCCTACTTCAATTAGGTCTTCTAATGGTTGTGTCATGGCTTAGTTCACGGTTTTAAGAAACAAAGGATAAAGGCTCAAAATGTTATTTGTACCTATCCATTCTTCGTGATGTTCTCCAATTCTAATTCAGCTAATCGGACGTGAGCACCCATACCTCAATCAAATTTGATGTGGTCGAGAACTTATCAATGGCTTTGGAGATGGAAGACACTCACCTAGTTTCCTTTGTGTTTGATCATGCGACTTTGTTCTTTATTGGAGATTCTTTATGGTAATCCCTTGTTTTTTCATTTTATTCCCTAACTTTTGCCTGGACGGCGTCTCTGGATTTGACATTGGAGTCTAGCGGGATGCCCCAGTTTTACCTAAGTCTTCTTCATAGGCTTGGACTTAGCAGCCTCTTATATTTTTTTGAACAAGTTGTACGAATCTTTTGAAAGGCTCGTGACTGCCCCACTTTTTAAGTAATCGAGGGATAGTCTTTATTCTTTTGACTTCTTAAGATGCTAAGGATAGATTCTCGAAGGTTCGCTCCTCCTTTTTTAGGGTCTGAGCGCTCGATCAGTTTAACTGAAAAACTACCCTGCCCCAGGTTAAGATGAGGGTTTTTTTTACTTGGGAACAGAAAAAAATCCTACTTCGAGGCTCAAAGGGGTTACAGAGGGATTATCATCCTTATATCTCCAATTTTTGGATTTGAAACAATGCCTTACATCATCAGCAAGTTTCAATCGAAAGCATACGACAAGGGCTCTGACGTTTTTGGTTCATCATCCTCCTCCCAATTCTCTATCAAAGCAAGAGATCGGGTAAAATTGGCATTATAAGTTTATGAAAAAATATTTTTAATGAGTGAAACGAATGAATTTATTCAAGACAAACATGCATCGCCTTAATTATTCAAAATAACAAGTTTGTTCATGCTAATTATGCTTAATCAAAGAAACAAAATATAATAAATAAGATGAACTGTATGAAAAGTTCTTCAACAGGTGTTTATGAGGTCTTTGTATTCGAGATCGGCACAGTAGTGGCGGTTTCCTCTGGCGGAGCCTCACTGGAACGAGTTGTCTTGCTTGCCCCAGCTAGATCTGTCATTACTTCCTTATCAGTCTTCAAATCTTCCTTCAGAGTAAATTTCCCAGACTCTTTGTCGATCGTGGTCACATCATCTTGAGGAATGCTGAAGTGAAATGGACTAGGCTTCTGAACCATTACCGGCTTCGGATGATTCACAGGAGAAGTAATTGGCTGAGATATGTTGAAAACAAGCTTTGCAGAGCTTGATCCTGGCACATGGGAAATCCTAAGAAGAGTCTTGACCTTCGGCTGAGGATCGTCAAAAGACAGGATCTTCTTTTCTAGCAAATCTCTGACAATGTTCTTAAGCGCGTAACAACCTTCCAAATCGTGACCAGGCGCACCCTCATGAAATAAACAATGAGCGGCGGAGTTGTAATTGATAGGTACCAGATTGGGAGGTGGCCCAAGTTCGTGTAACAACCAAACCTCGTTGCACTAAGAAAGGATACAACTCGGTGAACGCCATTGGGATCGGAGGACAAGGCTTGTATGGTCTCCTATTTGGAGCATTTTGACGAGGTATCGTCTCCTCTAATGGTTGGCTCGCGGGAGCGTTGGGCACTCGTTGACAGTTGATAGGAGTTTGTGCAAGTTGATAAATAAGAGGTTGTTGATAAATCGGATGTTGATAGACCGGAGCCGATTGCACAGGCTGATAGGTAGGAAACTGCTGATTAAAGGGAGGTGCCACAGTAGCTACATAGGGTTGTGGAGCATACTGAACTGGATAACCTTGAACATAATTCTGCTGAGATTTCCAAGGTTGTTGAGTAGTCATCTTGCTGTTATACTTGCTCGAGGGACTCCTCTGGCGTGTAGCTCTTTTAGGATGGTCGAAGCTCGGAGTTTTGCACTTTGGAAGACCACCTTGTTGAACTGGTTGAGCAATAGTAGGAGGCACCAAACTGGATTGACGACTCTGAAGAGGTATATTCTCGGCAATAACAACTGGTTGAGGATCCACAACAGTATTGATACTCTCAGACACCACAGTAGATTGAGTCTCCATCTTTACCTTAAGAGCTTGTAGCATCTCCATAATTTTCCCCACACTTCTCGAAGATCTTCGAGTTCATGGATGACACGGGCGATCTCTTGGCTTTGTTCTTCCATCCTTTTTCGAGCTTGGACTCTAGTATTGTACTGATGCGAAGGAACCAGGGTGACGAAACCAGAGGGCGAGGGAACCGAGTATGAGAAACCGGGAGACACGTGAAATGCAAAAATACGATGCTAAAGTGCAAGATGCGAATGAAATGATCTCATGGAATTCAATTATTTACGAATATCGTGGAATAATAAAGAAATTTTGTATTCATTAATTTGAAAAATTGGATTACAAGTAAATATAAAGTCTTTAATGAAAACAGCTAAGCAAAAGCTAATAATGACCCTAAGGAAACATCATCCACAACTTCGGCGAGCAGGCGGAGAATCGGAGGAAAATAAATCCTCGTATAGTCTTCTCTTTTTGTCAGAAAGTGCCTCTTCATTCTTCAACGGAAGTTGTTTTTGAAGTTCCTCGTACTCACTGACTATCACATGGTATTTTTTCTTCCATGTTTCGGTTTCGTGTTGTGATTTTTTCAAGGAGATCTTCAAAGTTTCAGCTTCGGTCATGAAAATCTGGGCAGGTTCTTCTCTTTGAGGTAAAGGATCTTGGCGAGGATAACGCATCTTCAATTTGATAGCTCTTTCTCGGACCCACTGAAGGTACGACTCCATAGAAACACAATTCGTCCTTCCCAAACTTTCTCGTCCTTTCCTATGCAGATGTTTCCAAGAAGATATAATCTGATTTTGAAGCTATTTGTTGTCTTGGAAGAAGATCTTCTCAAAATAGATACTTTTAGGCGGTTCCTTCAAGGGATTCCCTAACTGTCGACGAGCTAGGACGGGATTATAGCTTATTCCTCCATTAAAACCGAGTATAGGCATGTTAGTGAAATCTCCACAACCATCAATGAGTAGTATTCCATCATACATACGGTTGTACCAATCAATATCAGAGTGAGTTAAAGCCATAACTCTTTGCAACCAACATCCTTGGGTGGGATTCCAAAAAGGACCAGACTTAGGCAGGTGCGAAATAAACCACTTGTACAATAAAGGTACACAACAAGTAATCATCCCTCCACCATGAAGGTTTAAGAGATGTACATAATGATAGGTATTACCCAATAAGGTTGGTACTGGATTCCTTCGCATGAAGATCTTGATGACATTAGGGTCCACAAATCCTTCCAAACTAGGGAAAAGCAAAACTCCATAGATAAGCAAGGCAAAGATCGTCTCAAAGGTAGGCATACTCAAATGATCGACATAATATTGGGCCTTCTTGATTAGGAACTTCGTAGGTAACCCAAAGATTTCACCTTTATGAGTCATATTCTCCTTAATGTCAGATACATTCAAACATGTGGCTTTAGCAATATCCTATTCTTTAGGGTCTTTCTCCAAGAAAGGGAAAGAAGTCTTATCCACAATAGACAGCCCTACAAGCTGAGAATACTCTTCCAAAGTAGGTAATAACTGATAGTCGGGAAATGTGAAGCAATGGTAGTTAGGATCGTAGAACTGTAGCAAAACTGACAGAAGTCCTTCGTTCACTTTATATTCCAACAGAGGTAACAACCTTCCATACCGGCTACAGAATCCTTCTCGATTTTGGACTAAATATCCTAGCTTCCTTAGGTCATCTAGCTTAAGACTTTTAAAAGTATATTTCAAAGTTTTTCTTCGATTGTAATCCATAGTATCCTGCAATATCCATAAATAAAGTTTGAATTCCATGATATGTGATGTAATGTGATGCTTTAATGGATGCAATGCACATATATTCACAAGTCATAGGTTAAAGGTATGTGCAAGGAGTTAGGGTCTACCCATCCCCATAGGGTACGTACTAAGGTTAGTTGTACCTGCCGAACAAGGTTCTAAAGAAGTGCCCAAAGTCATCATCCCTTCCTTCGGATATTATCAACCTTTCGACTGACTCGGGGTCGATAATATTCTCAAGAGAACCTCTTTTGAGTGTAGTATCGTGTAGCAACTATTGTGGGACTACTCACCCATACTTCCCGCACTACGTCCTATATAAGGCCAAGGTGGTGTTAAGGTACTATAGTCCTCAATATCATAGACTCCTTTTCAAAAATAGTAAAAGTTTTCACGACTACTCGTTAAACCGAACTATCTCATGGAAGGTTCTCAATCGAGCGGTGATTCTCAAATCAGCTTGGTCGCGACTCACTCCCTATAAGCCTCATTGAATATATACCCATCCTATAATAAGGTCACTCAAGTCCGGGTTAGGACTTATCTCACAGTAATAGGCATCCCCACAATATACAATAATATATATACAGATAATTAATAATATAAAAACATGCAATAAACAAAATAGGGGCAACCCTTAAAAGTAAGGAGGATCCCTAGTGAAGTCGCCATTTTCTGTTACGGTGGAAATAGGATATCAAACTATTAATTAGCTTGAATCACAATTTTTAATTCACAACCTCTCTTTGATTTATCCGAAGGAAAATGCCAAAAGAGGGAAAACCTATTTTTGCATCGTAAATACAATGCGGGGAGAGACCTAGGTAAGGGGTTGGTTAAGCTTAGGGAAGGTACTAGCGCCCTAAACTTTTGTAGTACTCTACAGGAACCTTTTGTTTAAAGTATACTTTTTTATTTTATTATCTGCTTGGAATATGTACTGAGTTAAGGGATAGAGTGGCCTAAAGAGACCTAAGGGTTAGTCCTAAGTTTACTCGGCAAGACGTCGCATCTTGTTCCTACATATCCTGACAGGAATGGAATCAGAGTAATTGTAGTTCCCCTTGAAAGGGAGGTTAGAAACTTCTTGGTTGTGGTCAAGGTTTCAAAGGGGAATAAGCGTTCTTAAGGAAGCGCTTACGTGGAGTCTCGAAACTCCTATTTCTACGTTGAATTTGTTGAATTGAAAATTAGGGTTAAGTTAGGGATTCCACGGCGGGAAACCCAAAACAGAGCACGGCGGCTCTTTGACCTAAAAGCTAGGGTAACAGGAGTTTTCGTCCACGGCGGGATGCCTAGGCTAATTAGGGTTTGAAACGGTCAAAGGTTAGGGTTATTGACTCGGCGGTCAAACAGCTAAACCTAATCCTTCGGAAGGCGAATAACGGTAAAAAAAAATATGTAAAAAGACAAATTATTACATGGCAGAAATAAAGTGCGAAAAGTAAAGAAAGCGGTAAAGAAAACGTCGCGATGATCACTCGCGTAAATTATAAATCCCAACAAATGCGAAATAAATATAAACCGCGACCATGACCTCGCGTAAATTACATCCATGGAACAAAAACAAACAAATGAAAACATTTAGGAGCTGCAACGAACAAACTAATGAGGGTTAGACGAAAATGAAACGGCTAAATCAAGAGTTTTATTTTTGAATTTTATTTAAAGAAAAAGTTAGTTTTTGCGTTTTAAAAGGAGAATTTATTTTAATTTTTACTTAAAAAATTTTGTTTTAATTTAGTTAAAGAAAACATTTTAATTTTAAAATTTTTTATGGAAAAAAAAGTTTGTTTTGATTTTTTTTTGTAATAATAAAAAAAATGTTTTAATTTTTGAAATTTTGCTTTGATTAAGAAAATTGTTTCTTAAAAAAAGGGTTTTAATTTTTGGTTTGAGGTTTTAAAAATAAAAGAAGTGTTAGTATTAATGTGATTACTAATTACAGTTAAAAAAAAGAAATAATAAGATAATATACTAATATGATAATATAATAAAAGAAGAAAAAGAAATAGAAATAAAAATAAAAGGAGTGGGGATAGGTGGATGGTGGTTGGTGTTGTGTTGTTTTTAGGGTTTGGGAAAAAACCCTTTCCCTTCTCTTTAGGATTTGGGAAAAAACTATTTCCCTTCTTTTTCTTCCCAACCGGCGGCGGTTGTCTTCCATGGTTCAGAGTTTTTCTCCTCATCTTTCGCTTGCAATGATTCCTTCTTCTATTTATTCTTCCCATTAATCTACAATCAATGAACAAAACAACACACAAAAATTGTAAAATGTCGTAAATCAAAGGAAAAAGAAAGGTTACGGTAACGGCGATGATGTTGAATGAACTGAGCCTCCGCCGTTGGGACTTTTTACTTGCCGGTAGCGCTTGACCGATGATGAATTCAAGCCTTTTAGGGTTCTTCCGAAAAAATCCCCTCTTCCTGTGATGACCTGTTCTTGATTTTCTGATGTTTATGAAGTTTTCTCCCATCACTTATGTTTATATAGGTAACAAATTAGGGTTAACTCTAACCTAATGCCCATTTTAAAGTCCAACTTAAATTAATATTAATTATAATTACAGAATTTTAAATGATTAAAATAAAATAAAAATAAAATTGAAATTAATAATTCTATTTTTTTTGTAAAGAATTCTTATTATTTCTAATAAAAATCCCTTATTTTTTCTTAAAACATTATTATTATTTTTTTATTTTTTTTATATGCAAATAATTATAAAAAATTAAAGTTTAGCATAAAAATGTACAGAATGGAAATAATATTAAAGAAAAATGAAATTAATTTAAAATGAAAAATAGAAATAAAATGAAATTATTAAAAAATGAAATGAGACTAAAATTAAAAATGAAATAGAAATGAAATTGATTTTTCTTTAAACAATGAAACAATGATTGACTTAAAAATGCAAAAATGCAACAGAATGCAAGATGATTCGACTAATCTTAGGGCAAAATTTGGGGTATTACACATGGTCTCGAATTCAACGGCATCGATTTCCCCTGCGGATTTATTATCAGCCGCCTGCGTTGGATCTAGAGGATAGCTGTTTGCATCAGCCAAGTTTGCATCTTCATTCAGGAAAGCCTCTTCTTCGTCTGCTGCAATAAAATTATTCGGGGCGTTGCCTTCTTCCTTATCAGACCCATCAGTCTGAGATTGTTGGGTAGTTGTTTTAGGGGGTGAAGGAGGAGGAACTGCAGTGGAATCAGGTTTGTTGATCTCACCAAGGGAACTCATACCAGAGTCTAAATCAGATGTAGGATGGTAAGTAGGCTCACCTTGGTTGTTCAAAGGATAAGTTGGTAAAGGAAATTCAGGTGGGAAAGGTTTCAAAGTTTCGACATCATCCTGAACAAAAGAAACAGACATAAGAAAGGGCAGATTGAAACAGATCAAGTTCCAAAAAGAAAGCATGTAAAAAACGCATTATACCTTAACATTTTCATCAGCGGGACTTGAGTTGTCTCTCTCAATAGCAACGACATGAGGAATCGAGGCATCCTCTGCGGGATCCTTAACAGGGTCTTGAAGGCGAAGGTTCAGCTTAGGAGATTGGATTGTCGGGGGAGCTAACGGAGAACCAGTGGTATCTAGGCCATGGGTAACTCTTCACCGCCTCTTTATTTGAGCGTCTTCATGAGGAGACCCGTCTTCATCATCTGAGACAATGATGATTTGGGCAGAAGCCCCTCGAGTTTCTTTTGAGGGGTGGGTGGTTTGCAGCTTACCTAAAAGGAAAAAACAACGAAAAGATGTTAGGAACAATCAAGGAAGTTAAGCTAACGAAGTCTTGTAGGAGACTACCTTTTGGCTTTCGACCCGGCCTTCAGACTTTGATGGTGGAGCAGTTCTTTTAGGAGCCACTGCAAAACAAATTATGTCGATACCATTCAGCAACAATAAAGCTCAGTTTAAAAAATCTGAATCGAAGGGGGATAACCTTCAAGAATGTCGGATTCGATGAAAACATCTTTGATACTAACATGAAGGTGCCCTTTAAAAGTATCGAGCATGTGTTTAGTCGGAACCACCCGCTACACTTTGGGCTTAGACTGTTGTCGAAGGATTTTTATAGAGTCCCCACAGATCAACCAGTCTGGAAATGAAGGGGAAGAGTCACGCCAAAGCTAGCATTTGGTAATCAAGGAGTTTTTGGGGGAAACAGTTTAAAAGAAACCTCATATTGTATCTCACGAGGAACAAATGAAGGAACCTTTAAATTTTCCATTTTCTTGAGAAATTTTTCCCTTAAAGTGACAGCAGCCTCACGGATGGTCCGACTAACATCGCCTAGTCGATAGGCAGTTTCAAAGTACTTCTAGAAGGCTTGAATCTCTTTGATATGGGTAGACGTACCTTTCTTGGTCTTCTCCTGCATATCAACGAAAGTCTGGTCAATCAAACAGGTAAAACTTGAAACGTCAAGAAACTCTGAGGAATAATGTCTAGACCACCAGTTGTAGAATTCTGGGGAACAGAAGTAAGATGGCTCGAAGTAAATGGGTGTAAAAAGAGATTTGTGGGCATGGCATGCCAGGTGTGTTGAGCATTCGATGGGGGTGACAACGGTAAGAGGGAGTATAATGTGCAATTTCTTATCATACAAACACTTGGGTAGAGTTTGTATTAGCCCAAATTATCGTGACACCAAGTTTGGTTGATAAGCTATTAAAGTGGCTTGTCCCCTGACAAGATTGAGTTTGTGAACCAACACTCGAGGTGTGAGGAAGCGCTCCCAGACCAGCTTTGATTTGTCCTCATGTTTCTTCAACAGAGGAGGGAATGGTTTGCTGAACCACTCAAGACCACATTTCCTTTCTGCGAACGGAGCTATTCTTAGGGTGAACTCGTGGCGTTTGGAGAACATTTGGATGAAGCTCGAAAGTTTGGCTCGAAGCGTTTGTCCTTCTTCGCTTGGAATAAGCTGAACCAAGCGGGGCCATTCGAGTTGTCTGTCAGAAACAGCAGGTGAACCCTCATCGACCTCTCCCTTGTTGGGCAGGCTACCTTCGAAAGTTGCATTTAGCCACAACTTGAGCAACCAGAAGGGACCTGACATTAGTAGGTTACCATGACTTTCAGGGTCTTTCAGTTTTCTAGCGCCTTCACTCAAGGCTTCATAGAGACTCGCCAGGATCATCTCACTCAAGCAGATGCCTCTTTTCAAATGCAGCTGATTCGCCAAGATGAGATACTTTCGTGCCACCTACAAAGATTTGGTGCAGAAGACACAGCGGGACAACCACATGGCCAGGAAGGCTATGTGTTCCTTATCTTCGATGGTAGTAGTGTTCTTGTTATGGTAGTGGTGAAAAAAATGGGTATAGGTGTGCTTCGTGTTCGAAAATCCTATAGTATCCTGACTATCAATTTCAGGGTCATAGACCAATCCATGGGGTTTTAGCCCTATGATGGCAGCTATATCAAAGAGTGTGGGTGTCATCATACCGCACGGAAGGTGGATTGTGTAATGAGTGTTATCCCAGAAAAACAAAGAGGAAGCCAGCATAAGGGGACAATAGTTGGGTCCGACCTTCGACATCATTATGAGTTCATAAATCCCAGTTTATTTCCAATCCTGGGCTTTTACCTTCTCTACTTTGGCTAACCAGTTAAGGTAAAGTTCAGAGTCTTTGAAATAAGGGGTGACTCTAAATAATCTGGCCCCATCACGAAGGTACTTAAGATCTATGTTGTGAGAAGCTAAACTATTAGGACCATGAGCTGGAACCTTACTAGAATCCTTCTGCGATTTTGGTGAGTCTCGAGAAATCCGTCATGATGTCCCATGACGTCAGGAACGTGCACCGAGGTGATAGAGCAGTTTCTTGCGTTTAGTCCTATGTGTTCCTTTTTCTCTCTCTCTCCTCCCTTTCCATCTTTCAGGCATTGTTTGGCTAAAGTGCGTCGATTGACAGGCAAGAGTCGAAATAAACAGTGTTGAATTAGACGTTGTCAAAAAATGTTCTTTTTCTGAATGAGAATCGAAAAAGACATTTTTGGGGGGTAATTTGTTAGTTCACAAATTCGACACCTCTTGCAAATTAAGATGTTAAAGAAGAAACACCAAGGTCTGGCTGGAAATAAAAGTTGATTAAAGAGTTAAAAGGACTTTTGGAAAAAGGGTCGAAACACTTGGAAGACTTAGAAAAATCGCCAAAGGAGAGGGCTTCGACCGTGACGCTACTTGGCAGTAATTTTGAAGATTTGAAATTCAAATAAATTGGAGGGAGTAGTTTCACTAGTTAGATGACTAAGAGGACAGGTGGCATTTCTTGGGCGAAGGACCTCGTGCATCATGACAAGTGTCAGAAGATGATGATGTTGGGAAGTTATTGGTAGTTATTTCTTTTATTATAAATAGGAGTTTTTAGAGATTGAATAAGTGTGTTTTAATTTACTTTTGTGCAAGTTACTCCTAAAACTACTCCAAGTATTCGAGTGTAGAGAAAGAGAGTATCAAGGAGAATGTACGTGATGTAAACACACCATGTCTTACTTTTCAATAAAGTTTACTTTGTCTTTTTACCTTTAATAAATGTTCTTTACTTTCTTGCCTTTTATACGTTTACTTTGCCTTCGACCTCTTTTTTCTTCTTCTAAAGATTTTATCTCTCTTTATCTTAAATTCTGTCTTTTTCCTCTCTTCAATCTAATAAACAATTCTACCATTAAGACTTCTTACCCAGTACTGTCGAAGTGTCTAACTTAGGCAGATTTTAGAAAACCAAACCTTTTAGCACATGTCCCAAGATCAATCTGATCGATCCTGTGAATCACCAAAGTTAGATTTGGAAGATCAACGGTTGTTTTCTAATTTTCCAGGGAAACAAGGGCCAACGGTCACTTGAGTTGGGCTGGATGGCCAGGCCTAACCCAAGTGACTGCTAGGGCTTACGTGGCGTAATGAAGACCAGAACGTGGTCTTCGCCCTAGTTCAACTGCTCTGTGAACTCCGAAAAGTAGGTTGTCCTGCTCTTTCATAGGTGGGCTGTTGGTTGATGACGTGTCTCCGAGGAGGGGGGCACGTGGAAAACGTGCGGAGGGTACGTTGTTCTTCCCGACGGGGGAAGGTTCTGCCCGCGGGGGAGGTGTCTGCCCGACGGGAACCCTGTGCTCGACGAAGGTGGCCTAAGCCAGATTGGGCCTTCCCAAGTATTATTGAGCTGGGCCTGCCCGGTCAAGCTAGGGCTCAGTCCAGAACAGGAGCCCCCCAAGTCGTAGCTCCAAGGGGAGGGAACGAGGACTTGATGGCGTTGTGCCGAGGCAGGAGGTTAGCGCGGGGAGAGACTCAGCCGGCTCGTATTTCGCGAGGACGTGCGAGCGTGGATGCTTTTGTGTCATCGGACTTTTGGGTCGAGGACACGTGCCCGACAGACTATTGGTGGGGAGATGTGAAGGGACGCGACTGTCAGCCTTCGCCACGTGTCAAGCGTTGGATGGGCCACGAGGGGCAGCAACCCTAGGGTACTCGAGTGCCTAGGGCGCTTCGAGTCCTGTGTCGGGGTATAAGTAAGCGAGCCCCCGCCCATTCCTTATTTTTCGCCTCTGCTTGCTTTCACACACGAGGATCTGCTGGTTCGCATCCGTTTGTCACCACCGCTGCAACCGCCGCCGCATATTCCTCCGTTAGCTGTCATCCAGTAAGTTTCTCCTCCTTGTCCTTTCCTTGTTTCGAGTTTTGGCATTTGTGTCAGGGCGTGTTGAATGCCCCGAGGAGAGAGTTGAATCTCTGCCGCATTAGGCGGTGTTTCTTGGTTTTTTAGATGAACGCGCCGAGGACACGCGATGGGGTAGTTTGAAGCCCCCGGTGACATATGTTTATTTTGATGAACGCCCCGGGGAGGGACGATAGGATCAGTTGAATTTCCCGGGGAGAGTATGTAGTTTAGATGAATTCCTCGGGCACGCTGGAGAGTGGTTGAATGAGCGCTCTGGGGACGCGCGATAGAGATGGATGGGTATCCTGGGGAGAGGGAATGAATTGGAATGAGTCCCTCGAGGGGGCTGCCTGAGTGATTTCACCTGTTGCTCGCGGGGCTATCCTCGTCGCCCTTTCACTTGACTTGCGGTGGAACGGTGAATTTGATCTTGGTTATCGAATTCACCGGTACCTTATGCTTTTCAGGTGTTCATGACCTCATGGATCCCGGGGACAATGGTCGTAGACGATGAACCGGAGACCTCTTGTGTCGAGGACAGGGTCCGTCCCGTTGAAGAGTGGGTGGCCGACGAGCCTCTGTTGACGCCCCTCGTATTTTTTCGATGAGCAGACTAGCGCCTTCGCCACTGTCGAGGATAGGCACGAGAGGAGCCCATAAACGGGCAGGTGTACCGGCCACGAGATCACCACCACATCTGCTCGGCATACGGGAAGATGCGGTTCCCTATGTATGAGTTTTTCTTTCAGGAGGTCGGGCTCAGGTTTCTGTTCACAGATTTCCAGCTGGGGGTCTTTGAGTGGTTGTGGTTAGCCCCTTCTCAGCTGCACCCCAACGCCATAGCCTTCGTCCGGGCGTTTGAGATTGTTTGTACATACCTGGAGATTGGGGCTATGTTGTCATTGTTTTTCCGCCTTTTCCATCTACATAGGCAGACGGTGGATGGCCGGCATGGCTGGGTCTCATTTAAACAGCCGAACAAGCTTTTTCGGATGTATATGGACTCTGTCTGGGATTTTAAATCATGTTTTTTCGTCATCCGACCAGTTTCTCACGTAGCGTGCTCCATGTTGTACCGGAGAGGGGAGAGGATAGTAAACGGGCAGAGGGAGGATGCTATGATCCCGAAGGTGCCCTTAGAGTGGACCGAGGAGCACTTCTCGAAAGGCACCGACCGATACATCATGCGGGCTGGAACTCTTAACGAGGAGGATCTGGCCGGTTACCAGAAAATAGTCACCTTCGTGTCCAGCCTGCCCCCCTCGAAGTTAGTGATGCCCGACAGCAGGTATATTCGCGATAGCCATGGGAACACTTGCCAGAAAAAGAGGTTGATCAGCACGAAGACTCTGCTCGAGTGTTCGTCGGAGGCTGAGGCCCTTAGTTACCTAGGTGGTGGCTATCTCCTTCTTCCCTTGACTTCTCATTTATTTATTTGTTCACTGAATCGTCTCTTAGGACACGTTTGAGGTGGTGGAGGGCTTGTTCGCACTCGTCTGTCCATTCGAACGCCGCTTCCTTTCTAAGTAATTTGAAGAATGGGAGGGCGTGTAGTGCGGATTTGGCGATGAAGCGGGAAAGCGATGTGAGCACCCTGTTGAGGGAATGTATGGACTTCTTCGAGTTTGGTGTCGTGATCTCGGAGAAGGCTTGGCACTTTTATGGATTCGCCTCAATGCCTCGCTCGGTTAGATATAAACCGAGGAACTTCCCCGCTCAGACCCCGAAGGTGCATTTCCCCGAGTTGAAACGCACCCTGCATCTCATCGCAGTCTCGAAGACCTTCTTGAGGTGAGCCGTGTGGTCGGCCTCTGAGCAGGACTTGACGATCATGTCATCCATATAGACTTCGAGCATGTCGCTGATCTCTCCTCGGAAGACCTTGTTCATCATCCTTTGCTAGGTGGTGTCAGCATTCTTTAGGCCGAAAGGCATTATGTTGTAGCAGTAATTGCCCGACTCGGTCATGAAGGTCGTGCTCTATTTTTCGTCCTTGGCCATGAGAATCTGGTTATACCCCGAGTATGCATCCATGAAGGACAAGAGTTTGAAGCCCGCCGAGTTGTCGACGAGCTTGTCGATGTTAGGGAGGGGGTAGGCGTCCTTAGGACATGCCCGATTGAGATCGGTGTAATCAACACACATGCGCCACTTTCCATTATTTTTCTTGACAACTACAACATTGGACAGCCAGGTTGAATATCGGGTTTCCGAAATAAAATTTTCCTCTAGGAGGTCTTTTACATCTTTTTCAGCAGCCGCCGACTTTTCGGGGACCTGCCTACGCCTACGTTGTACTACATCCCTAGCGGCCGGGTTGATGGAGAGCTGATGACAGGCGACCTTGGGGTCGAGACCGGGCATCTCCGCGGTGCTCCAAGCAAAGAGGTCGGCGTTCTCGCAGAGGCAGACCTTTAGCTATTTCTTCGTGAGGTCAGTCAGTCCTGCCCCGATCTTTACGGTCTTTGTTGCGTCGTCCCTGAGGGTCACGATCTCGAAGTCTCCTTCTCGGATGGGGCGCGTTGGGTGGCTGGGCAGCCCGTTGGAGGATGCAGGAATGTCGCTGACTTCGTCCTCCCTTTCTGGCTCTTCGGCGAAACATCTGTCGAGGTCTACTGAGCCGACCTGGTCCTTGGGCTCGCTCTTTGGGGTGGCGGGAGGCGCCGCTTATTTGGTTGTCGGACCGGTCGTACTTAGGCCTTTTATTGCAGCCTCGAAGCACCTACGGGCAGCTTCGATGTCCCCGTTGAGGGTGACGACGGCTCCCCGCTTGGTGTAGTATTTCATCTTCAGATGGACGATGGAGGGTACCTCAGTGAGCTCGACCATCGATGTTCTGCCTAGAATGCAGTTGTAGAGGGATGGGCATTCAAAGACCAGAAAGCGGATGTTGATCTCCCTGTCCGTCTCTTTTTCCCCGAAGGTGACCTTCAAATCGACGTATCCCCACGGCCTCGTCGTCTTCCCGTTGAAGCCCTGAATATTGGAGCTCAGGTAAGGGGACAAGTTGGATTCGTCGAGTTGGAGCGTCGCAAAAAGGTGGGTGTACATGATGTCCACCGAGCTTCCTTCGTCGACCAGGATACGAAGGACGTTGAAGTTTGCCATATGCGCCCGTATCAGGATAGGGATGTTTGAATTGGGGGACCCCCCAGGGAGCTCCTCGAGGTAGAAGGTGATCGGATTGGACCGACCCCGGAATTTCTCGAGGGTGCTCATCTTGTCGGAACTGTTGGTGATGAGTTCCTAGAACTTCCGCTTAACCGATCCCACGGATAGTGACCTCGAGGTCCCTCCGGAGATGACCATTGCCTTCGGGAAGTATTCCCATCGGCTAGTGGGACGTACAGGTTCGAAGGGCAGGTTAAGCTCGGCGGGCAGGCTGAACTCTCTGAGGGCGAACCAATCCTCAGGTCGGCTGACGTTGAGGGCCACCTGCAGACCGCTGTTATTGTCGGGGGGAGGGAGGTCTTCGACTCTTTTCACCTCAGGAGCCTCTGGCCGCGGGGGCTCTCCTCCCCGTGTGTACCTTTTCAGGTGCCCGTCCTTGATCAGAATCACGATTGCATCCTTCAGGTGGATGCAATCCTCGGTTACATGCCCGTGGATTTTGTGGAAGCGGCAGAACTTCGAGTTGTCCATGTTGGGCTTGGCGGGTGTCGGCCTGGGGAAGAGGACACCTCCTTGGACGAATTATGTTTTGGCGCATTCGGCCAATATGCGCTCGCGGGGAGCGACTAGGGTTGTGTACTCCGTAAAACGGCTAGCGGGACCACACTGCTCGCCGGGTTCCCGAGAACGGTCTTCCCGTCGCCAGTCTCCTCTGTGCCGGTGATTTGGGGCTCCATCATCACAGGACCCGTGGGGGGTCTCTCTGTCTCTGAAATCCCAGGCGGAGTTGGCCGCTTGGGTTTCCTCGAACTGGATATAATGTGCGGCTCTGTCGAGGAAGTCTTGGAGGGAACCTGGCCGGTGGATGGCCACAGCCTCATAGAATTTGGAGTCATGGTGCAAGCTCTGCTCCATCAGATAACGCTTCATCTCGTCTGATGTCGTCACCTGCACTGCCTCCCGGGTGAACCTCTCGATGCAGTTCCTGAGCCGCTCGTTGGGGGCCTGGATTATCGCGCCTAACACGACCTCTGTCTTCGGGTGACGCCTAGACGCCGTGAAGTGTCTTGAAAAGAGGTCTTTCAGGACTCTCCACGACGTGACGAACTCTGGTTCCAGGCTTTTGTACCACGTCATCGCACATTTCCGCAATGTGGTCGGGAAAAGCCTACATTTGATGGCTCCTCGGACGTTGCGGTAGTCGAGCATGGCCTCGATATCTTCCAGGTGGTCGTCTGGGTCTGAAGTGCCGTCATACGTTGAGAGCGCCGTTGGCTTTTCCATCCCGTGGGGGATAGGAGCTGCCATGATCTCCCGAGACAAAGGGATCTTGTAGTCATCCTCGTCACTGAGGATCGAAGATGTGGGGGTGTCGCACCCCAAATTTTACCCTCATATTTTCTGCATTGCCTGTATAGCATATCATGTCTGACATCTTTCATAATACCTAATTTATCAACTGAAATAAACTTGTCGGAATTACAGTAGAATTAGTCAAACTAAAAGTCAACTGTGTGAAAAATCAGCAGACGGAAAATTTTAAAGTCGAGCCTGCAAACATCAGTCATATTAATCTACGTTTTTCATAGTTTAACCGGGCATGCTCAATTAAATTTTTCGACCACTTTTCGGTCGCATTTTGGACAGTTTAAGTCATTTTATCGAGTAAAATTTATTTCAAAATCTAACCAAACGGTATTTTTCCGAGTCGTATATTTGCGCTGATCATTTTAGTGTACTCGGTTTATTTTTTCGAGCACTTGGGCGTCCGAATTTTATTTATTTGAGTTCCGATTATTTTTACATTTTTTGTCTAAATAGTTAGAATAAATAAATAAATAGAATTGTTAGTTTTAATTTTATTTTATTTATATAAATTCTATTTAGTTATAACTAATATTAATTTAAGTTGGGTTTTAAAATGGGCATTAGGTTAGAGTTAACCCTAATTTGATACCTATATAAACATAAGTTGTATTTGAAAAAAGGAGAAGGAGACAAAAGGGGGGACGCTAAAAAACGGCGGTCGTTCTCGCGACTTATCAGAAGAGGGGAGATTTTTGAAAAACCTTCAAAGCTTCATCATCAAGATCAACGAACCGCCACCACCGCCTCAGAAGAAGCTTCATCACCGGCCAAGAACACCACCACCTCGTCGTCGAAACACCGTCATCAAAAACCCAAAACGTAAGATTATGACATTAATGGGTTTGGTTTTGTTTTATTTGGTTTCAGGCATGAACACACGAAGGTGAAGCAGGAAAGAAGAGGAAAGTTTCAAAAAGGGCATCCATGGGGGAAGACAGCCGTCGTCGGTTGGGAAGAAGAAGAAGGGAAAGGGTTTTTTCCCAAACCGTAAGAAGAAGGGAAAGGGTTTTTTCCCAAACCCTAATAACGACACAGCAACACGATCCACCTATCCCCACTCCTTTTATTTCTATTTCTTTTTCATTTTTTTATTATATTATTATATTATCTTATTATTTCTTCTTCTTTTTAAACTGTAATTAGTAATCACATTATATTTTAATTTATTACTAACACTTCTTTTATTTTTAATAAACCCAAACCAAAAATTAAAACCCTTTTTTGAAAAAAAAACCATTTCTTTTTTTTTAATTAAGACATTATATTTTTTCTTAATCAAAACAAAATTTCAACAAAATAAAAACATTTTTTTATTAAAACAAAATTAAAACAATTTTTTTTCTTAATTAAAACAAATTTATCTTTAATTAGAACAATAAAATTTTAAAAAAAAAATCTTAATTAAAACATAAAATTTAAAACATTTTTAGAACTTTAATATTTTTAAAATAAAAACTATTTTATTAGTTTAAGATTCACGTTTTTCTACCTTAGGATTACAATCTATTTTATCAAGACTAACATCAAGTCGTTTTAATAAAACTCAAATTAATTATTCTCTCTTAAGTAAAAAAATCAAAGATAAAGAGTTCCTAAGTTTCCCGTTCAAGTGTCGACTGACTATCGTATTTCCTAATCGTAGCCGTTTATGAAACCATGTTTGTTGTTCATATTCCAATTTTTCAATTGTAATTTCGCGAGGCTATCGTCGCTTTATTTCCGTATATTTTGTTATGGTTGTAATTTACGCGAGTAATCGTCACATTGCAATTTTTTTTACTGCTTTCATATTTTCTTCTATTTTAACTGCCATGTAATAATTCGTCATTCGCATCATTTACCGTTAAAACCCTCCGAAGGATTAGGTCTAGTTGTTTGACCGCCGATTCAATAACCCTAATCTTTGACCATTTCAAAACCCTAATCGCCTAGGTGTCCCGCCATGGACGAAAATACCCTTTACCCTAGCATTAGGTCAGAGAGTCGTTATACTCTATTTTAGGGTTTCCCGCCATGGAACACCTAATTTAACCCTAATTTCAATTCAAACTATTTCAACATAGAAATAGGAGTCGTCGCACTCCACGTAAGCGTTTCCTTAAGAAATGCTTAATCCCCATCGAAACCTTGACCACAGTCAAGAAGTTTATAACCTCCCTCTCGAGGGGAAATACGATTACTTTGATTTCATCCTCTACCTCGGATATGTAGGCACAAGATACGAATCTTGGTGAGTAAACTTAGGACTAACCCTTAGGTCTTTTAAGTCACTCTAACCCTTAGCTTAGTATATATATCCTTCAAGCAGATAATAAAGTAAATAGTAAAATGAACAAAAGGTTCCTGTAGAGTACTACAGATGTTTAGGATGCTAATACCTTCCCTAAGCTTAACCAATCCCTTACCGAGGTCTCTCCCCGCATTGTTTACAATGCAAATATTAGGTTTTTCCTTCTTTGAATTTTTCCTTCGGATAAATCAAAGACCGGTTGTGAACTAAAGATGTGATTCAAATTAATTAATAATTTGATATCCTATTCTAACCGCAACAGAAAATGGCGACTTCACTGGGGAAGTCCTAACTTTTGAGGGCTATCCCTAACTTGCTCATGTTTAATATTTGCTTTATTATTTAATTGTATATATATATATTGTACCTTGATTAGGGTTTTACTGTTTGTTGTGAGATAAGTCCTACACCCGGACTTAAGTGACATTATTATAGGAATGTGATATATTCAAAGAGGCTTATAGAGAGTGAGTCCTGACCAAGCTGACTTGAGAATCACTGCTCAGTTGAGACCCTTTCGAAAATGGTTCGGTTGAACGAGTATAGTTGTGAAAACTTTTACTATTTTCGGCTAGGAGTCTGTGATACTGGGGATCGTAGTACCTTAACACCCCTTTGGCCTTATCTAGGACGTAGTGCGAGAACTATGGGGGAGTAGTCCCAAAATAGTTGCTACGCGATGCTACACTCAAAAGAGGTTCTCTTAAGAATATTATTAATGTAACACCCCTTTTAACTATTTAGTCTTTTTGGCGTTATTTCTATGTTGGTGTGTCCTTATGTGGAGGTGTGTCTGAGTGCGTTGGTGGATGCCCTTAGATTGTAAGAGTTATTTTAAGAACGATTGGAGTTTAATATTAATATAATATAATTAATAATTGGTGATAATTTAATAATTAATAGTAATGTTATTATTATTATTATTATTACTATTATTATTATTATTATTATTATTATTATTATTATTAATAGAGCAAATATAAAAGAGGGATTTTGGGAGAAAGAGGAAACACGTTAAAACTGCTCAGAACCAAAATCAAAGGAAAAAGAGATCGTGACCGAGAGAAGTTAAGAAGAGAAGAAGTAACCACCGAAGAGAATTCACGATAGTTGCAGAAGAGTCGCCGGAGGGAAAACGGGAACCGAAAGTTTAGAGTTGCACTCAATCCAAAGGTAAGGGTGGGGTTCAATTCTATAACTATGGATTTCATGAAGGGTATGGAATCATAGGGTTAATATTCCCGTAGTAATATTGGCGTGGTAATATTTCCGTAGCAATGTTCCCATAGTAATATTCCCGTGGTAATGTTCTCGTAGTAACGTTCCCGTAGTAATGTTCCCATAGTGATGTTCCTGTGGTAATATTCCCGTAGTAAATGTTCTCGTAGGTTGAGAAATATTACGGGTTAATGTTTGTCTACGCCTGAATTAGTGTTTATGTCATTAGTTCTATGTAGTAATGTTGGGAATCGGCGCCGACACGCGCTAAGTTCCCATTTGTTGAGAAAAGGTTGTTATTATGCTTTTACTTGATCGACTTCAGGTAGGGAATCGAGTCATAGATATAGTTCCCGTAGGTTGAAGAAATATTAAGGGTTAATGTTTACCTGTGCCTGAAAAATACTAAGGGTTAATGCCTGTCTGTGTATGAATGAGTGTGTTATGTCATTAGTTTTGGGGGAAATTGGGAAACGGTGCCGACACGCGCTATTTTCCCATTTATTAAGAAGGTGTTGTTATTATGTCCCTATTTAATTAAATTAGAAGTTGTAGTTATATTACCCGTATGAAAGTAAATGAAAATGTGTTGAGTTCTTATTTTTAGTAATGATGTTGTTAGTTGTTCTCTGACATGAAAATGCTTTTGAGTTCTCAATTGTAGAGACGATGTTGTTTTTAATTGTTTTCTGCGAAATTATGTTGGATTCTTATTCGTAGGAACGATATTGTTACTTGTTCTCTGACATGAACAGGTTGAAATGCTGAGTCCATGATGTATGCGAAATGTGATGTTCTGTTATGGATAATTGGTTGTAGACTTGATGCCTTGTTGCACGGTTGTTTCACAGTTGTTGTTGTTGTGTTATAGTCCATAATAGTTTCATCTCATAGCATATCATTTGGCCTGGATTGGCAACGGTTGTGTCTTTGATGACAAAATAAAATAATTGTGGAGTGAGTCTCCCGGATAATTGTGGAGTGAGTCTCCCGAATAATTGTGGAGTGAGTCTCCCGAATAATTGTGGAGTGTTGTCTCCCAAAATGGTACCACATGCATATGCACAGTTGAGTCGCATAGAGTCGCATTTTTGTTGTGTTTGCACGTGATGACGTGTTGATGAGATATCTTGCTTGTCGTGGTATATATGAGTGATGAATTAGTGTAGTCATTATTTATGATATTTATAAAGCCGCGAGAATCTTAATTGTTGTGATATAATCCTGACATGACTTTTATCATGCCTTATGTTATGTTGTTGATATCTCACCTTTTACGTTGTATGTTACCTCCGTTGGTGGTAATTTGTAGGTAACTCGGAAGAAAGTGTCGCTTTATGTTTAAGGTCATTGGTCGCTCTGATACGTAGCACTCTGGGGGGGATGAACGATTAATGTTATTGTTTTAATTGAATTCCTTGTAGCTGAATTTTATTAAGTACTATGGCAAATAGATTGGTTGTTTCTGATAATATCAAATGTTGCTTGGATGCATAGTTGTTTTAGTGAATTGATGCAAGATAATTAATTGCTGAATTTTAATGGAATTTAATTATTACGAATCGTTGGAAGTGTATTATAACATGTAGTTTTAGTATTAAAATGTTAAACAAATTATCGTTGTCTGTTCATCCGAATTTGTGCTACGTATGTTATTAAATGATCTGTTGCAGGCGTCTTTTATTGGTTAAGTTGAAAATGTGACACCTCTGATGCGTCCCAGAATTCGTGAGTGTGACGGTCGTCACAGCTCCATGACGCTCTTCATGACCGTTACGATCATGACATACATGACGGTCGTCATGAAACCTTTTTTTGCTGCACTCTGAAACTGTTTTCTATTGTTTCTCTTATTTTTCCGCGAGAGTTTAGAGTGGGGTGTTACGATTGGTATCAGAGCAGGTTGGTCTGTCCAGTCAAGTTGTTTAATGTTGTGTATTCCCTGGTATGCGACATGTGTGTGAAAACACTGTCGGTACATGTTTTGTTGTGGAACCTTTATCTGCAGGAGTGAGAATGATTCAAGTGGAGGAGAAGCTTGTGCTTCTCCAGGATGCTGCAAGTGTGGAGTTGTAGCTCGGTGTGTGGTTGAACGCTCTTATAGTTTGGTGAAGATGGTTTGTACCCTATCATGATTTTCGGCTGTCTATTGACAAATTGAGGAACTGATCACCCTTAATCTCTTGTTAATAGTGGACGGAGTCATGTTAGATGGGATATGCGTCTCTTGCAAGCTTGGATGGCGTGAGCAGTGGATTGTCTTGAGTTAAGCTAAGTGCTTAAGAATGGTTTTGATGAGTCGGTGCAGGAGGGTGCTGAGTGTTGCACCCCAAAATTTGATCAACTGGTTCCCACATCTGGTTTATGTTTTGACGCATTTTGCATTCGCATTTGCATACCGCGTACATTGCATTTTTTTGCAGTCAGATTGATTTTATCAGGATTACAGCCTCCCCTGGCATTTCAGGCAGTTCAGGCCAGTTCGAATAAGCGTATTTTGAGAATTTGTGCTCGTCTCGGTGTTTTCAGCTCTCGCTGTTATTTTTTAGGACATTTCGGTGTCCGGTTTTTACCGCTTATTTCGACATAGTTGCGTAGTTGTTCTCTAATCGATTTAATTGGCTTCCTGGCATTTTTAGAATTTTCCCTTTTATTTTCTAGATTTTTAATAGATTTTGATAGATTTAATTGAATTTTTCTAGATATTAAATAGGGATTTTTAATATTTCCTTATAGATTTAATAGTACTTTCTAGATTTTTTTAATAGATTTAACAGACCTTTCTAGATATTAAATGGTTTTTTTAAATATATTCTTAATAGATTTTAATAGTTTTTTAGAATTTAAATAGATATTTTTAGATTAATTGAATAGTTTTTATAGATTTTTAATAGATTTTATTTCTAGAATTTATAGATTTTATTTTTAAATAGGTATTAGTCTAATTGATTTGTTTAGTTTAATAGGTTTTTCTTTTAATAGTATTAATTAGAGTGAGTTCTATTAATTAGCTTTTATTAATCAAGGTTCATTTTAGATGTTAATTAGGATTTATTAGAGTCTATTAGATTATTTCAATTAATTAGGATCATTTTCGTTTTAATTAGGCAGTATTAATTGAAAGTTTAATTAGTCCAATTAATCTTCCCATTTTCGTATTAATTAGGAGTATTAATCAGTATTAGTTCATTAATTCATCATTAGTCAAGTTAATGGGCCAAGTGTCCAAATTCGGGAAGCCCAGGTCCAAACTCGCTGCCACATGTCATATAAAAGAGGGTCCCACACGTATTTGTCTCTCTCTTCCACGTTTCCTTCACTCAGCACTCACTGCCAACACACATTCCACTCACATTTTCCCTGCCACTTGTCCATCCCTCCCATCTCTCTCCCACACGTGGCTCTCATTCACCACACCTCACCACATGCAATCTCCACGCGTCCCACTCACAGTCCCTTGCCACCGGCCATGCAGCCGTCGCAGGAGCCACCCTAACGGTCGCCGGAGATCCCCGCCGAAAACTGCATTTTTGCCAGATTCATCATCTTTCTCCATCAATTTCATCCAAATTCATCGGATCTTCCTTATCTTCATCCTAGATTCACCGTTTTCATCACATCCTTCGTCATCAATCATCACGATTTTCCGGTTCATCAACATCACATCATCAGGATCTTCAACATTCATCCAGTGCTTCAACTAATCATCACAAATTCATCAGATCGTCATTCATTTTTTTTTAGATCTTGATGATTCAACACGTATTCACCGTTCACAATAACATTTTCCAGATTCATCAATAACTTTCATCAAATACCTTCGTCAATAACTTCAAGAGTTTCATCATCGTTCTTCAGATCCTTCAAGGTTTCCAGAAATTCCTCCGAGCTCTTCAAATATCTTCAACGCGATGTTCATCAAGAAATAGTCAAGATCTTCGTAGATCCAGATTTCGCAAACAATCTTCATAGAATCTTCGTTGCTCATCATCATCTTCAGAAATGGATCAAGATCCTCAACGAGTGAATCATCAACACTTTCATACTTTCCAGATCTTCATGTTCATCAGCGATCTTCAAGAGACTCATGCGTATCCCATTTCCAGAAGTTCTTCGTGATCTTCGTCATATTTGCGAATCCGGATTCCCTCAAAGATTCGTGGATCTCCAACAATCTCCTTCAACGCCTTCAAAATCATTATCTGTTGGAGCGAACTTTGAGCTTGGATTTGATGGAAAGAAATATTGTGAGGGAGATAGATTTGAGATTGAAACGAGAGAGATGTTGAGAGGAGAATGGAGGTAGGGACGGAGAGTGAGTAGGGAAGGCGAAGGAACGGCGGCGGATGGAAGAGAGTTAGGGTTCTGAGTGTGGAGTGGGGGAAGACTCAATGGTTGGACTTTGGGCCTTAAGCCCAACAAGATCTTTGGATCGCACCTCCGTTTCGCCCCCCGTTTTTTCCCTTTTTTCTTTTTTCCTTTTTCTGGCTGATGAAATGATATTGGGCTAGGCCCAACAATAATGCTTGCTGCTTACACCCCCAGTCCTGGCGCGTACCCCCCCTGGAACTTTATTTTTTGTTTTTTTTTCTGACTTTATTGTATTGTGGGCTTCAGGCCCAAAGTGTTTTTTTTGTTTTACACCCAGTGTTGCAGATTGTACCCCCTCCCCTTGCAATTTATTTTTTCTCTTTAGGATTATAATTTCATTTTCATAGTTAGAATATTATGCATAGATTTTAATATAGAATTTATATTCCATTATTTTTAGCATATTATAGGATATATAGATTTAATATAGTTTTTTTTCCTATTTTTCTTTATAGGATATTATAGTATTTTAGATAGGAATTTTCTATGTCATTTTCCATTATGCAATTTCCTTTTAATTTCTTGAGAATATTTCCTAGTAGAATTTAGTTGTCGTATTTTAGGAGTAGCATTTTATTTCCATTTTGTCGTTGGATTTCTCTCCTATTTTCGTTTCTATCCAATTTTATTTTCGATTTTATTTCTAGCTGGCCGTGTGACATGATTCAATTGGAGAATAATTTTCGATATCATTTCTCTATCTTGTCTTTGACACGGACATTAATACGCTACCTCTTAGAGTTCGATTTCTCGTATAAGTCGAACCGTGATGGTCTAAGCGTTACATTGTTCCTGGTTCGAGCGTCCTCATCAAGGATCCAGAGAGGAGAAGATTGTTCCTGGTTCGAGCGTCCTTATCAAGGATCCAGAGAGGAGAAGATTGGAATGGAGCTTGCGCGCATGTCGAGAGCCAACGGAGCCGCTTCGTTCAACATCATCATCTTATTCAAGTCTACCGTCGAGTGTTGTGAGCTGCATCGTTAGATACGTAGGAAATGACAGTTGAGGAGTTTCTTCTCAATCATCTAGGATGTCTAGTATGGTACCCTCTGGGTGACATGCGACGCATTCGCTCCTACGCCTTAGGTCCTTGCGTGTGTGTCCCGGGTTCCTTCTCGTTTAGGCGTAAGCCTGCTTCCTCTTTGTTCTCGCCCTGTGCGAGCGAAACCCCTTTTCTCTCGCATTCAGGCGATTGAGATCCCTTCTCTTGCCCCCGTGCAATCGAGACTCGTTTTCCCGTCGAACTACGTTTGCTCTGATCTCTCGTACCAGACGAGAGTACGTAGGCATAGGATGCGATATCCTAGCGAGCTCCCTCCTCCCTTTTACCTTCTTCCGTTTTCCTGTTTGCTATAGTAGGCTGAACTACAGCTGCTCTGATTTCTCATATCAGACGAGAATATGTAGGCATAGGATGTGATATCCTAGCGAGCACACTAACAACTAACTTCTCTGTTCTCTCGCTGCCGTACGATCGAGACTTTCCCGCTAACGACTGATGTTTCCCTTTCTCTTTCCCTTGCGCATTTGAGACCAGACCGTAGTTCTAGTTCCGTAGGTCCCCGTACCTCTAAAACCAACTTAATCTCTCAATCCCGTGCGATTGAGAACACCCTGTCTAGCCGTAGTTAGCCTGAACTACGTAAGCTCTGATCTTTCACGCTGTGTGGAAGTACGTAGGCACAAGACGCGAGGTCTTGGCGAGCAAATTTCCCCGTAGTTTCCCGAACTACGATGACTCTGACTTTCTCTCTTGAGAATACGTAGGCATAGAGTGCGACGCTCTATCGAGTCAGTTTCCTTCCGTTTAGCTTTAGCAGCCGTAGATCGATTGTTTTTGCATCCAGTAGACAAACCAACAAGCGTGGATCCCGTCGAGTACGACGGACGTGAGGGGTGTTAATACCTTCCCCTTGCGTAACCGACTCCCGAATCCAGGATTTGGTTGCGATGACCATTCCTTTCCCGTCTTTGCGGTAGGTTTACTTCGAGCGTTTCCTTTCCCTCCTTTGGGATAAATAACGCACGGTGGCGACTCTTCTGTTTAGCCGGCGCCGATTTTCACAGTAGCGACACTGAGGTGTTTAATTTTGATGGGAATTTTTGAATTATAATGAAAGTGGGAAGTTGGCGATCTGCCGATTAATTGTGGTTGTCTAGAAGTTAACCTGACAAGATAGTGATAGCCAGCCAAGACGTGAAGTGGTGTTATGACCGACTTAGTTACGGAAACTAGTCCGAGAGTGAGAACTCCATATTATATGACTGTTTGGATGGTCAAGGAATTAAACTGATTAAGTAGTGTTGAGACTCGCGTCTAGTGTGTGTGCTAAGGCAACAGAGTGTGGGGTCGAGTATATTAAGAGTGGACAGTGACTTCTGATGATTATTAAAGAAAGTAAGATGGGGAGTGCGATATTGGTATAATTAGACCTTTAAATATTCCAAGAGTTGAAGATGTGTCGAATGACCTTCTAAGTGTGAAATTGTTGTTGTACGTCGAATTCCGAGATCGTAGATTTTTACGGAATCGAAATCGGACACCCGAAAGCCAGGTAATAGTCGAAAATAGAATTTCGGACTGTCAGGTTCGCTTCTGTGTCCGCCTAGCGAATATGTCCTGGGCAGAAGAATGTTGTTTTGGTATTTTTGTCGTAACGGGAGAACCGTAACTCAGAATGACGCGCGGTTCGAAGCGTTGGAAAGCTAGTCCAATGCTCTATATGATGGTGAAGAAGTGGCATGGAATTAAGTTATTTATTGATGGACTATGTTCGGATTTTGTAGTAAGTGCGGAAAGTGCGGTTCGTGTTTCCGCCATAACTCGCGAATTGAGGGTTTAAGATTCGGATTGAAATCGAAAGTCGTAGATTTCGCGTTTGATAGTTCTAAATCACTAATATATGTTTGGTACAAATGAGTATGTGGTTGTTTCGAAGAAAATGATTGAATCGGTCGAATTTTCGGGCGAAAATGCTCAAACTCGTAGCAGCCTTTATGCAGAAAAATTTTGTTTTGGAGAAACTTCAAAAATTCATATCTCTTGATCCGTAAGTCGGTTTTAGTCCCTGTTCAAAGCGTTGGAAAACTAATGAGATGATATTTCTAGGAAAAATTGTTTTGAGGCTTGTACCTGGTTCAATTATAGCATAAAATTGAAAATGTATCGTGTGCTGATTTTTGCCGAACCCGACGGGACTATTTGTTGTGTTTTGTGATGCCTTGTTGATATGATTGGGAGATATGCTAAGTGAAACTTCAGCGAGTTTTTGGTTATGCTTTAAGGGAACTTGAAGTACATAAGAGGAATCATCAGATAAGTGATTTATAGTTAGTTGTTGTTGTGGTTGTGTCGGAGTTGGAAGCTTCAAGTAGTTAGTGTGAGACTTGAAATGTCTGGTGATCTCAAGAGCTTAAGGTATTTATTTGATTTGGAAGAGTTGAATATGAGGCAGAGGAAATAATTGGAACTCCGGAAGGATTATGGTTTTGGATTGAATTACCATTCGGGGGAATCAAAATGTGGTAGCTTATGCATTGACTTGGAAATCCTTGCATATGCCGATGACGGTGGTGAAAAGAGTTAGGACTGATTTAGAAATTTTGTGATATGAGTTTAGTTTGTGAAGAGACTTCTTATGAAGTTTATCTTAGTATGTTGGACCTTACTCGTAGTATTCCTGATGAGATTCGATAAGGTCAGGACTCTGGTTTGAGTTGGTAGATTGGTTGAATCTGAGGAATTAAAGTCGAAGGGATGTTTTTCAAATTAATGGAAATGGTATCATGAGATGTCGTGATAGAGTTTGTGTTCTAGATATTATTGAGTGGAATAAGAATATTGAGGTAGATGGAGTATCCATCCCGGTGCTATGAAGATGTAACCGGATTTGAGGAAATTATTTTGAAGGCTATAGATGGAGAGAGAAGTGGTTGGGTTTGTATATGCTGGTTAGACTTGTCAGAAGTCGAAGAATAGACGTTAGAGACCGTTGGGTCTGATGGGAATCTGAGTTTTCATCGAGATCTTGGAAGAGTTTGCAGACGCTTGAGTACCATGTTGAAGTTGAACTCTGCCTATCATCCATGGACGGATGGACGGACAGAGAGAACTATCCAGTATTTAGAGGATTTGTGGAGAGCTTGTGTGTTGGATCAAGGTGGATCGTGGGATAGTTAATTATCGTTGATTGAGTTACCTACAATAACAATTACCATTCTAGTATCGAAACGGCGCTGTATGAGGCTTTGTGTGATAGGAGGTCTAGGACTCCCTGGTGTTGGAATGAGTCGAGCAAGAGTGCTGTGCTCAGATTTCAGAATTGGAAAGCAGGATGCGGGGAGCGTATCCGGAATTGTTTCCATCAGGCAATTTTCGAGGACGAAAATACTTAAAGTGGGGGAGAGTTGTAACACCCCTTTTAACTATTTAGTCTTTGTGGCATTATTTCTATGTTGGTGTGTCCTTATGTGGAGGTGTGTCTGAGTGCGTTGGTGGATGCCCTTAGACTGTAAGAGTTATTTTAAGAACAATTGGAGTTTAATATTAATATAATCTAATTAATAACTGGTGATAATTTAATAATTAATAGTAATGTTATTATTATTATTATTATTATTATTATTATTATTATTATTATTATTATTATTACTATTATTATTATTATTACTATTATTATTATTACTATTATTATTATTATTACTATTATTATTATTATTGGAGCAAATATAAAAGAGGGATTTTGGGAGAAAGAGGAAACACGTCAAAACTGCTCAGAACCAAAATCAAAGGAAAAAGAGATCGTGACCGAGAGAAGTTGAGAAGAGAAGAAGTAACCACCAGAGAGAATTCACGGTAGTTGCAGAAGAGTCGTCAGAGGGCAAACGGGAACTGGAAGTTTAAAGTTGCACTCAATCCAAAGGTAAGGGTGGGGTTCAATTCTATAACTGTGGGTATGATGGATTTCATGAAGGGTATGGAATCATAGGGTTAATATTCCCGTAGTAATATTCTCGTGGTAATATTCTCGTAGTAATGTTCTCGTAGTAATATTCTCGTGGTAATGTTCCCGTAGTAACGTTCCCGTAGTAACGTTCCCGTAGTAATGTTCTTGTAGTGATGTTCCCGTGGTAATGTTCCCGTAGTAAATGTTCCCGTAGGTTGAGAAATACTAAGGGTTAATGTTTGTCTACGCCTGAATTAGTGTTTATGTCATTAGTTTTACGTAGTAATGTTGGGAATCGGCGCCGACACGTGCTAAGTTCCCATTTGTTGAGAAAAGGTTATTATTATGCTCTTACTTAATCGACTTCAGGTAGGGAATCGAGTCATAGATATAGTTCCCGTAAGTTGAAGAAATATTAAGGGTTAATGTTTACCTATGCCTAAGAAATGCTAAGGGTTAATGCCTGTCTGTGTATGAATAAGTGTGTTATGTCATTAGTTTTGGGGGAAATTGGGAAACGGTGCCGACACGCGCTATTTTCCCATTTATTAAGAAGGTGTTGTTATTATATCCCTATTTAATTAAATTAGAAGTTGTAGTTATATTACCCGTTTGAAAGTATATGAAAATGTGTTGAGTTCTTATTTGTAGTAATGATGTTGTTAGTTGTACTCTGAGATGAAAATGTTGTTGAGTTCTCAATTGTAGAGACGATGTTGTTTTTAATTATTTTCTGCGAAAATGTGTTGGATTCTTATTCGTAGAAACGATATTGTTACTTGTTCTCTGACATGAACAGGTTGAAATGGTGAGTCCATGATGTATGCGAAATGTGATGTTCTGTTATGGATAATTGGTTGTAGACTTGATGCCTTGTTGCACGGTTGTTGCACAGTTGTTGTTGTTGTGTTATAGTCCATAATAGTTGCATCTCATAGCATATCATTTGGCCTGGATTGGCGACGGTTGTGTCTTTGATGACAAAATAAAATAATTGTGGAGTGAGTCTCCCGGATAATTGTGGAGTGAGTCTCCCGGATAATTGTGGAGTGAGTCTCCCGAATAATTGTGGAGTGAGTCTCCTGAATAATATGGAGTGTTGTCTCCCAAAATGGTACCACATGCATATGCACAGTTGAGTCGCATAGAGTCGCATTTTTGTTGCGTTTACACGTGATGACGTGTTGATGAGATATCTTGCTTGTCGTGGTATATATGAGCGATGAATCAGTGTAGTCATTATTTATGATATTTGTAAAGCCGCGAGAATCTTAATTGCTGTGATATAATCCTGACATGACTTTTATCATCTCTTATGTTATGTTGTTGATATCTCACCCTTTACGTTGTATGTTACCTCCGTTGGTGGTAATTTGCAGGTAACTCGGAAGAAAGTGTCGCTTTATGTTTAAGGTCATTGGTCGCTCTGATATGTAGCACTCTGGGGGGGATGAACGATTAATGTTATTGTTTTAATTGAATTCCTTGTTGCTGAATTTTATTAAGTACTATGGCAAATAGATTGGTTGTTTCTGATAATGCCAAATGTTGCTTGGATGCATAGTTGTTTTAGTGAATTGATGCAAGATAATTACTTGCTGAATTTTAATGGAATTTAATTATTATGAATCGTTGGAAGTGTATTATAACATGTAGTTTTATGATTAAAATGTTAAACAAATTATCGTTGTCTGTTCATCTGAATTTGTGCTACGTATGTTATTAAATGATCTGTTGCAGGCGTCTTTTATTGGTTAAGTTGAAAATGTGACACCTCTGATGCGTCCCAGAATTCGTGAGTGTGACGGTCGTCACAGCTCCATGACGCTCGTCATGACCGTTACGGTCGTGACATACATGACGGTCGTCATGAAACCTTTTTTTGCTGCACTCTGAAACTGTTTTCTGTTGTTTCTCTTATTTTTCCCCGAGAGTTTAGAGTGGGGTGTTACAACTAACCCCCGAGTTAGTCGGAAAATTGATAATATACGAAAAATGGACTGATGACTTTGGGCACTTCTTTAGAACCTTGTTCTACAGGTACAACTACCATATAGTACATACCTTTTGGGGATGGTAGACCTTAACTCCATTCATTGTTCCTTTAACCTAGGACCTTTGTGTGTATTTGTGATTTGCATCCATAAAGCATCATATCATTCCTAGTTTCAAAGAATTCAATAGTCCTTTGCAAATTCAAAAAGTCCTACATTTTAAGGTCTAAAAACTTTTCCAACTTTCCTAAAACTTTTTGCAATCGACCGTTGAAATTCTTGAAACCATTGCATGGCATTAGCATCACATTTTTGCATTGAATTTTTTCTCCGGTTTCTCATTCTCGGTCCTCTCGTCTTCCCGTGTCTCTTTGAGTCGTCAAGCTGATTCCTCGACACAGATATCAAACTAGAGCTAATTATAGACGCCAGATGTCAGAACAAGAGGAACATAATGCAGAAGTCCAAATGGAGATCGATGAGTTGAAAGCAGGCATGACCAGGCTTACCGAGATGCTTCAAGTACTGATTTCCAGAGGAGAGCCACCTCAGAGGACTGTCATTCAGGAAGTCTCAAGTGTTGATCCACCTCCTGCTCAAGTGTCACCCTCTACTTAGCCAGAGTTTGGTTTACCTCCTAACTACTTTCCACCTCTTGCATCTGCTGCTATGATTGGTCAGACTGTCAGACCGTTTTTTCAAGCTCCTGTCTTTGCTGAGCCTAGACTGTCCAAGCTTCTTTCTTTGACTATAATACTGCCAGTGCATCAAAAGTGAAGCTTCGGCCTGACCCCAGCGGTTTATTTTCCTAAATGTCAGTGTTTTAGACCGGATGGCTTATCTTTATACTGATTTAGTCACTAGGCTTTTGTTTCTCGTTGTTTGTACTTTCCTTATTTTATTAGTTGTTTGCTTTCGAATTATGTTTGTACTTTTATATTAATGAATTGAGCATTGCAACTTTTGATTTAATTCATTTTATCCATTATTTGCATCGTTACGCTTTGTCTTTCAAATATTTACTCCTGGTTCAAATTTTTGATCTGCAAATATTGGAGGGAGGATGATGAAAATGTTATACCCATAACTGTTGTCAGTATGCTTTCAATCAAACTTTGTTGACGATGTAAGGCATTGTTTCAACTCCCCAAACACTGGAGAAATAAGGAAGTTATTCCCTTGTCACCCTCTTCGAGCCTAGAAGTTGGAGTTTTCTTTCTTTGCAAAAAAACCTGTAGTCTTAACCTTGGGATGGGTAATTCTCAGTTTAACTCGGTTGTGCTTTCATGCAATACACCTTTCATATAAAGGTCACACTCATAATTTTCCTTCGCACACAGCAAGTAAGTGTCGAAGATGTTTTTCAATCAGAAGTCGATGATGGTTCACCGTGATCATTAAGCTAGGCAATCATTTCCTTTCAAAAAAAAATCAAAAGAAAAAGCCCGATAAGTCAAAACCTATGAAGGAGACTTATGCAAAACTGGGGCATCCCGCTGACCGTAAGCTTTAAAAGAAACAGTTCAAGAAAAATTTAAGGATAATAAAAGGAGGAGATCTTTAAATCCTTACCCTGAAAATTCTCAATGTCAAAACAACCAAATGTTGTAGGGAAGTAGTGGCTGCCTTTTCATAAGTCCTTGACTTTTGAACCATCATTTCTACCATCAGTGCAATTCCTAACCTATAGGAACCTGAATGCATAATATGAGGTAACTGAGCGTAGGACTGAAGATTATCACATAGATTGGGTGGGTACAAATAAATTTTGAGCCTTTATCCTTTGTTTCTTAAATCGTGAACCAGGTCATGTTACAACACTCAAAAGACCTAATTGAAGCAAGGTTATTTTGAAAGTGTACTACAACAATGTTGCGTAAGCTGACCCCAAAAGATCTTTGCGAATCATTTATTTTGGAAATACACTTTTGTTTTAAATTTTGAGCGTCTTGAACCATCGTGTTCTGACCAACGACTCATTTATGTTCCATCTTTCAAAAAAAAAATTTGATTTCAAAAGTTGCATGAACTTTGCATTACCATGTTTGTATGAATATATTTGTTTGCAAACTGGCTTTCCTCTAAGGAATTTTCAGACAATGAGAAACTTGGTGGGTGATCCTACCAGGGGCAAGTTCCGTTTACATCCTGTCTAAGAATCAATTTAAGATTTGCTCAAGACAAGGTATTCTCATATTTGGTTTATCCCAAAGATTTTTCAAGACTCAGACTGGGGCAAGCTTCCGAGAGTACAGCAAAGCAGTCATTTTCACGAATCATACAAGTTGAAGCATTATCAGCTCATTTACAACAACAGCTAATCTGGGGCAGTTTACTTGAAGGATCCCCAAGCAGCTATTCATCCTTCCTACAGGGACTATCAACTTGATACAGTTTAGCATAATGACAGTGACGTATGTGTTGAGGAATTAGTCTTCCAGTCTTGTCATTTCACTAAAAGACTCGAGCCTTGTCGTCGACATTTGCATTTGCATTTGATCATATATCATAGCATAATTCAGATACATATACATATCATGAGTGTTCATCCTCATTTGCATTTCTCTCGAGGTTATGTTTTATCCATTGTCTTACCTTGTGGTCAAAGTCCAACTTACTTGGCACCAACCAAACAATTTTATGTCGTGTCTATCTGACGTTCTTCCAGATATGACACTTCTCATCCGATGGTTTTCCGGATATGTTTGTTCCTCTTACATCCCATACTATTATCAGGTATTGTATTTATACCTTTCATTCAAAGTCATTATTGAATGTCTAGTATCTTTTTTATCCAATGTCATTCTTGGATGTCACCCTTACATTTGTTTCTCTTTCTGATGGTTTTCTAGATTGAGTCTCTGTTCTGATGTTCTTCAAGAACTTATCTGATGGTTTTCCAGATATTCCTTTAATTCTGATGGTTTTATAGAATCTATCCGATGGTTTTCTGGATACGTTTCTCTTTCTGATGGTTTTCCAGATCGAGTCTTTGTTCTGGTGTTCTTCTAGAACTTATCTGATGGTTTTCCAGATATCCCTTTAATTCTGATGGTTTTCCAGAATCTTTCCAATGTTTTTCCGGATACGTCTCTCCTTCTGATGTTTTTTCAGACTGAGTTTTTTTGTTCTGACGTTCTTCCAGAACTCCTTTGTGGCTTATCTGATGTTCTTCCAGATACGTGTTCAAACTCTTCCTGTATATTTAATGTTTCCTAAATGTTCCGGATATTTTGGATGTCTTTTTTTCTCTCTGTATGTTTTCCGATGATTCCTGAAGATCCCGCTCAATCTCTTCGTTTAAAGGAATGTCTCTAAAACTCTAGCACTTTTCGTTTACTTGATCCTACCGCCGTGTGAATCCTGTGTTACCTTGTCGTCCTAGAGTGTCAGCCGGTCATGTTTGAATTTGTTGCACGATTACTCTTGGATATTCCCCTGTGGAGGTCGTCTCGCCGGTGCCATCTCCATTGAGGATCCCATTCTTACCGTTCTTTCTAAAGTGATAATTAGTCGTGCTTGCATAAGTTGGCCATCACTTTAGAATTGTCCAGTGTCGTGTTGTCTCCCCAGTGCATTGTTTTCCCCAGTATGGTTTGTTCGTCGCGTATGTCCCATATGTCGTTATGTCGTCTGCATTTTTTGTATCTATCATTCCATCACACGCATCATATTAGACTCATAATATTGTTCCTTTTTGTCCATAGCATTGCATATCAGTGCATCTGAGGGAAAAAAATTTGGTTATCTGTATTTAAATCCCTCCACCGTGATTCCTCGAGTCGTTGTCGCTCATATCATCTGGTGAAGCTATTTAAATAGGGGCATCTGTTGCACCCCAAATTTTACCCTCATATTTTTTGCATTTCCTGTATAGCATATCATGTCTATCATCTTTCATAATACTCAATTTATCAGCTGAAATAAACTTGTCGGAATTACAGCTAAATCGGTCAAACTAAAAGTCAACTGTGTGAAAAATCAGCGGACGAAAAATTTTAAAGTTGACCCTGCAAACGTCAGTCATATTAATCTACGTTTTTCATAGTTTAACCGGGCGTGCTCAATTAAATTTTTCAACCACTTTTCAATCGCATTTTGGACAGTTTAAGTCATTTTATCGAGTAAAATTTATTTCAAATCTGACCAAACGGTATTTTTCCGAGTCGTATATTTTGCACTGATCATTTTAGTGTACTCGGTTTATTTTTTCGAGCACTTGAGCGTCCGACTTTTATTTATTTGAGTTCCGGTTATTTTCACATTTTTTTCTCTAAATAGTTAGAATAAATAAATAAATAGAATTATTAGTTTTAATTTTATTTAATTTATTTGAGTTCCAGTTATTTTCACATTTTTTTGTCTAAATAGTTAGAATAAATAAATAAATAGAACTATTAGTTTTAATTTTATTTTATTTATTTAAATTCTATTTAGTTATAACTAATATTAATTTAAGTTGGGCTTTAAAATGGGTATTAGGTTAGAGTTAACCCTAATTTGATACCTATATAAACATAAGTTGTATTTGATAAAAGGAGAAGGAGACAAAAGGGGGGACGCTAGAAAACGGTGGCCGTTCTCACGACTTATCAGAAGAGGGGAGATTTTTGAAAAACCTTCAAAGCTTCATCATCAATATCAACGAACTGCCACCACCGCCTCAGAAGAAGCTTCATCACCGGCCAAGAACACCACCACCTCGCCGTCAAAACACAGTCATCAAAAATCCAAAACGTAAGATTATGACATTAATGGGTTTGGTTTTGTTTTATTTGGTTTCGGGTATGAACAGACGAAGGCGAAGCAGGAGAGAAGTGGAAAGTTTCAAAAAGGGCATCCATGGGGGAAGACAGCCGCCGTCGGTTGGGAAGAAGAAGAAGGGAAAGGGTTTTTTCCCAAACCCTAAGAAGAAGGGAAAGGGTTTTTTCCCAAACCCTAAATAGAAGGGAAAGGGTTTTTTCCAAAACCCTAAAAACAACACAACAACACGATCCACCTATCCCCACTCCTTTTATTTCTATTTCTTTTTCTTTTT
Organism: Lathyrus sativus; assembly: GCA_963859935.3. Classification (NCBI taxonomy): domain Eukaryota; kingdom Viridiplantae; phylum Streptophyta; class Magnoliopsida; order Fabales; family Fabaceae; genus Lathyrus; species Lathyrus sativus. Next base: position 365,014,406 of record OZ012741.1, read on the forward strand.
TTATTATATTATATTATTATTTCTTCTTCTTTTTAAATTGTAATTAGTAATCACATTATATTTTAATTTATTACTAACACTTCTTTCATTTTTAATAAACCCAAACCAAAAATTAAAATCCTTTTTTGAAAAAAACCATTTCTTTTTTTTTTAATTAAGAACCCTTTTTTTTAAAACAATTTTCTTAATCAAAACAAAATTTCAACAAAATTAAAACATTTTTTAGGAATTAAAATAATATTTTTTATTAAAACAAAATTAAAACAATTTTTTTTTCTTAATTAAAACAAATTTTTCTTTAATTAGAACATTAAAATTTAAAACATTTTTCTTAATTAAAACATAAAATTTAAAACATTTTTAGAACTTTAATATTTGTAAAATAAAAAAGATTTTATTAGTTTAAGATTCACATTTTTCTACCTTAGGATTAGAATCTATTTTATCAAGACTAACATCAAGTCATTTTAATAAAACTCAAATTAGTTATTCTCTCTTAAGTAAAAAAAATCAAAGATAAAGAGTTCCTAAGTTTCCCGTTCAAGTGTCGGCTGACTATCGTATTTCTTATTCGTATCCGTTTATGAAACCATGTTTGTTGTTCATATTCCAATTTTTCAATTGTAATTTCGCGAGGTTATCGTCGCTTTATTTCCGTATATTTTGTTATGGTTGTAATTTACACGAGTAATCATCGCATTGCAATTTGCTTTACTGCTTTCATATTTTCTTCTATTTTAACTGCCATGTAATAATTCGTCATTTGCATCATTTACCGTTGAAACCCTTCGAAGGATTAGGTCTAGCTGTTTGACCGTCGAGTCAATAACCCTAATATTTGACCATTTCAAAACCCTAATCGCCTAGGTGTCCCGCCACGGACGAAAATACCCTTTACGCTAGCATTAGTTCAAAGAGTCGCCGTACTCTGTTTTAGGGTTTCCCGCCGTGGAACACCTAATTTAACCCTAATTTCAATTCAAACTATTTCAACGTAGAAATAGGAGTCGCCGCACTCCACGTAAGTGTTTCCTTAAGAAATGCTTACTCCCCATTGAAACCTTGACCACAGTCAAGAAGTTTCTAACCTCCCTCTCGAGGGGAACTACGATTATTCTGATTTCATTCCGTACCTCGGATACGTAGGCACAAGATGCGAATCTTGGAGAGTAAACTTAGGACTAACCCTAGGTCTTTTAACTCACTCTAACCCTTAGCTCAGTATATATATCCTTCAAGCAGATAATAAAGTAAATAGAAAAATGAACAAAAGGTTCTTGTAGAGTACTACAGAAGTTTAGGGTGCTAATACCTTCCCTAAGCTTAACCAACCCCTTGCCTAGGTCTCTCCCCGCATTGTTTACAATGCAAAAATTAGGTTTTTCCTTCTTTGACCTTTTCCTTTGGATAAATCAAAGACCGGTTGTGAACTAAAGATGCGATTCAAATTAATTAATAATATGATGTCCTATTCTAATCACAACAGGGGGCGACGGGCCGTGTCGAGGAAGGGGTAGATTTCGCACCCTCGGTTGCCTGACCGGGGGTTCCTGTCTCGTCACCCTTGGCTCTTGGGTTCGCTTCTCTTTCCTGGCCGACAAACTTGCCTGTTTTTTAGAAGCTACGGGCTGGGGTCTCTCCAACTGTGGTCGGCGATTCCTGAGAGAAGGAGATGGGCTCCTTGAGTTCCCGGGCTGCTCTTCCCGCGGAGGGGAGATGGTCGGAGAGTCGTGTTCTAGCACGTCAATGCGCTTGTTCTTCCAGAAAAAACTTGATTAGTCTGGCTGATAGCCACGAAGAGGGTGGCCATCGTAGGGTCTGCTTCAGCCAGCGTGGGGATTGGATGGAACACTTCTGGACTCCTTTCCCGAGTAACGACCTGGTGAGGCGCTTCCTCGGAGGAGGGGGAAGCAGTCCGACTGTCCCTAGCGTCGGTCTCCTGGAGATGAGACTTTCCCACATGGTTGCTACTGTTGGTGGCGGGAGCGTGGGTTAGGTCGTGAATGGCATCGTCGAGGTGTGGGACAGACATGGTCGCGAAAGGTTGATTGTAACTTTGGTTCTCTGCTCGGAGGAACGGGGGAGTTTATGTTCCCATAGACGGCGCCACAGATCTAACCTAATCAGAAGAGGACCGCTGACTTGCCACACGCCATTGATCTTTTGCCTGTTCACCGGTGTTGAGAAGGATGTGGGGGGTGTACCTGCAAGATACTCTGATGCCAAAGTAAGAGATTGGACAGAGTGACAGCAAATACAGAAAGAGGGTAAGAGAATACCTGACCCTCTTGTGAAAGAGAGTATTTATAGAGAGACCCCAGCGTAGGGCCAACGGTCACTTGAGTTGGGCTGGATGGTCAGACCCAACCTAAGTGACTGCTAGGGCTTACATGGCGTAGTGAAGACCAGAACATGGTCTTCGCCCTAGTTCAATTTCTCTGTGAACTCCGCAAAGTGAGTTGTCCTGCTCTTTCGGAGGTGGGCAGTTGGTTGATGACGTGTCCCCGCGGAGGCGGTGACTGCCCGACAGGGGAAGGTTCTGCCCGCGGGGGCGGTGTCTGCCCGGTGGGAACCCTGTGCTCGACAAAGGTGGCCCAAGCTAGATTGGTCCTTCCCAAGTATTATTGGGTTGGGCCTGCCCGGTCAAGCCGGGGCCCAGGCCAGAACAATTTCTTTAAACCAATTGCTCAAGGAACTTAAAATTGAAAACGCAAGATCAATTACACTTATTTGTAATAATCAAGCTTCATTGTACATTGTTTCAAATCTAGTCTTCCATGAGAGGACCAAACTTATTGAGATAGACTGTCACTTTGCTAGAGAAAAGATTGAATTAGGCTACATCGTCACAAGCTTTGTCAACTCTAATGATCAATTGAAAGATGTGTTTACAAAATCTCTACGAAGCACCAAAAGTAATTATATATGTCAAAAATATCATGCGTTTGACTTATATGCTCAAGCTTGATGGAAAGTGTTGATATATATATATATATATATATATATATATATATATATATATATATATATATATATATATATATATATATATATATATATATATATATATATATATATATATATATATATATATATATATATATATATATATATATATATATATATATATATATATATATATATATATATATATATATATATATATATATATAAGAAAACCAAAACAAATAAAAAGGAAACATAAGTCCAAAGGCCCAAACCAGTTATATAGTTGTTTGGAAAACCACCAAAACTCCAGAATCAGTTGACACCAGGTGTAAGTCTAAAAGACTTTCACCAAATCTTATCCATTAATAAAATTGAATCAAAAGATTATATTAAATGAAATAAAAAAAAAACATGATCATTTCTTTTTTCTATAAAATATGTTGCTTATATATATATATATATATATATATATATATATATATATATATATATATATATATATATATATATATATATATATATATATATATATATATATATATATATATATATATATATATATATATATATATATATATATATATATATATATATATATATATATATATATATATATATATATATATATATATATATCTGTGTGTGTGTGTGTGTGTGTGTATGTATGTATGTATGTGTATATGTAAATGCAGGGGCAGTTCTTGGGCCCGGCCAGGTTGGGCACATGCCCAGGCTCTGGGGGGCCCAATATTTTTTTCCTGTTGTTTAAAAAAAATAAAATAAGTTTTAAAAAAATGGAAAAGAAAAAGAAAAATAAAATTGAATAGAAAAAGAAAGTAAGGGTTCACCGTTCATGCAAAACAGAACCGCCACTATTCCGCCAACGTCGTCCAACTCGCCGCACCGCCACTATTCCGCCAACGTCGTCCAAGAACCGCCCCTGCGTCCAACTCTGCAAATCCAAAATCTATGCCGCCACTTTCAATCTTTCACTGTGTTCTGAAATCAGCCAATGTGAGTTCTGTCATTTGCTATGCTTAAGTAGAAATTTTTACAATTTGTTATGCTTATTTCCAATTTTTTGATGTAGAATGTTGATGATGGCAGCGATATTTATTATGTTTATTTACAATTTTATGATGTAGAAAAATTTGTTGACAGTGAAAATGTGAGATTATTGATGACAAAAAAAATTGTAAAAATTTTTATGAAGAATCCAAACCAATTTTTTCTATAATTTTAGCAATTGAATTTGTTGAATGGTTGAATGGAATTATGATAGTAAAAAATTTACAATGGTTGAATGGAATTGATGACAGTAAAAATTGTTGAATGGT